>JAKTPU010000040.1:0-128772 GCA_030556285.1 Lipomyces yamadae | reverse complement strand
TTAGCAAGTCATTTTAATTTGAGCCTTGTATTTGCAAGGGTGGTGATGTTGTTGCAAAGTTGTAATGGTACGGTACGCTTGTCGGAACTAACGATTAGGCACCATACCATAAATGATATTAAAAAACAATTGAACCACGTAAGCGGTAAGCCGATTCTCGAGGCCCAGCTTGAGTAAGCCCGGTTGCAAAAGTTATATTAATGTTGTAAGTATAGGTATGTGTTAGGATGAGTTCTGCAACACAAATTCAATTGCGGCCACACCAAGAAGAGAACATTCCCCGTCCGATCAACACCAGTTAAGCTTCTTTGGGCCCACTTAGTACTGCAGTGGGAGACCACGTTGGAATTATAGGTGTTGCAATTTTTACTTGTTATCCTATATTTTTTTTTTTTGATTAGCGTTTCTTAATTTATCTCCGTTGAGCGCTATTCTAGAGATCGTGTACGAAATATGATATTGCCGCCCATATACAACAGAGAGAGAGTCCAACTCCGTTCCAAATATGACCATGAAAATGTAACCAAATATAATATACAGTATAACATCACTTACGACGCGTTTCTTGCTTTCCCAGGCGACGTCGTGTCTCGGATTCCTCAAAACTCGACCGCTGCAGATTAACACCAGTCCCAACAGCCGTCTCTGGTTCAGAAGCCTGACTGGTGCCATCGTCTTCATCAAGTTTCGCAGATACTGAAGAATCTCGTTGATTCTCTTTGGAGGACGAGACGCTAGGACCATCATTGGAGATGTCCGATAGAGGGTCTGTTGCCGGCGTGTCAGTCCCATGTGTCGAAAACAGTGGTGTGCGATGCGCGACCGGGCTCACAGGAGAGGTCGCTTCATCTAACTCCTCGCGCTTAATCAGGTCTTCTTCAGACTCCTCTACTGACGGTGTCTCTTCCTCTGTCGGCATAGACTCGCTCTCGTCAGTCTCTTCGGTTTCCTCTGTCAGATCCTGAGAATTTTTTTCAGCCTTGACCTTGTCTTCGTCGTCCGTCGTCTTCGATGGCTCAAATCTTTGATCTTTGATTTCCCTAGCCATCCGCCTTAATTCGTCTATCCTTTTCGGACTAGCCTCCTCTGCAGGGCCGCCGAAGAGTAATCCAAACACCGCCCAAGTGATTCCGGCAGCAATCAACTCCGTACTCCAAAACACGACCACACCAACTGCAAAACTAGAAATATACCATTTTCGCATAAACCACCGCACACCGGTCCACTCCACTTCAAACACAACAGACGCGTCGTATATCTGTACATCCCGATCCAACTGCACGGCGGCGAATCGTGGGATTTTGGACCGGTTTGACAGGGTCCACTCGTTTATCATGTTGACTTCCAAGGAAGCTGATTGTTGCATCCACCCACTAACGTACGCCGGAAAGAAAAGCAGCGTCTCAAGAGCGTCCAGCAGATCGGACTTGTATTGCAGAATGCCGGGCCGTCGGGCCTCCAGCAATGTGATGTCATGTAGCACACCGGCAACTTTTTCGGAAGTGGATGAGAGCAATGCCAGGTTGTGGCGCGAGATTGTAGTACTGAGCCTGTCGACCGGGATATCTGTGGATCGAGAAATTGCAGCTAGCGGATCTGTCTCGTACAGAATCACGGAAAGCATGAAATTGCCAAGCTTCGTATTGTGGGGAGTACGAGGCACTGTCACATGTATCACCACACTATACGCTTGTTGCGGAAAGAGCACAACAGGATCTGGAAGTGCAGTGAATGTGGACGGATTGTCGCCAGTCCTGTTGAATGAGTAAGCCTTCGCATTGCGCAGCATTTACCGAAGGTGGACAACACACGAATAGTCAAAGTATATTGGCATTCGCACCTCGTCATATGGAATATAGGTCTGATAGAATGCGATATACGCTAGAACAGCAACCACAAACATTGTGCTCGCAGCAATTGTTCCGAGAACCACTCGCACATACGTACGAAGCATCGGCTTCGCCGCCAGCATTCGCATTGGCACGAGAAATGGTTTCTATCCGGCGAAAGTTAGCGCGATAACAAAAAATCAATTTTAATTTCATACAAAAAGACTCTCCATTGCCGTCAGATACAGGCAAACTGAATCTGATATTCGATCATGAGCCAACAACAGCCCGCCCTGTGCCCCACGACTACAGACGCGTCTCCCCGCATGTAAACCCTGACCCTAGCATCAACCTAACCGGAGCAAAAAAATAAATCGACACCAGCAGGACTCGAACCTGCGCCTCGAAACGAGAAAAGATGTCGAACTTTAGTGAATTCGAGTCTTTCGCCTTAACCACTCGGCCATAGTGCCTTACTCCGAATGAGGATTGGTTAGTAAGAACAGAGTTACTTATTTATACTCTTAGTAGCATTTTTTTTTTTTAATAGATCGGCATTTTCAATTAGTAACAAAATAGCTTTCTATTGTAGAAATAAACTGGCATTTTCAAACAAAAAGCCCTCCTATTTTGGCCTTCTGGCGAGCGCCTTGCTACTTTTTCCTTCTTTTCCTCGATTGTATTGTTTCATTTTCCTTCTCCCGTCCCTGGGATTTCCGAGTTTCGGGCCGGCCGCTTCCCTTGCCAGAGCCGGAGTGAATATGTTTTTGTTGAATCGCAAGCGAGGATTCAGAACGATTGCCGACAGATTGTCAATCACTGTCGTCACAACTTCCTCAGTCAGTTGGAATCGGTGGACTCGCCAACAGATTTCTAGGACGCAAACATTTCGAGTACATCGGTCGTTGACCGCGATCAAAAGGCTCCTCAATGCTCTGCTTAATTTCGCAATTTTGCGGGTTTTGCAGAGTTCTTGTTGAGTTTTTTGCTAGGTGGCCGCTTAAATTTTATACATTTTTCCATTTTACGCGTTTGTACGTGTTTCCGTGTTTTCGTATATATAATATATTCTAGCAATAAACTGGCATTTTTAAACTAAAAAAAGCACCTACATTTTGCATGTCCGGTTTTTTTACTGTTTGGTAAGACACTGTGCAAGTAACCTGTTAACTAACTGTATTATTAGAATAGATCGATCGTAGTTTTGACATGGGAAATCTTGCACGAATAATCGCGGCAAGCAAATATTTTTGCTAACTCCCATACCATCGTTTTTGCTTTATTAACCTCGTGTAAGCTAGAATCCGTGCTGTGCGCTGATCGTAGACGCCAGACTTCTTCCTCCTCGAACTCCAATCTTAACTGCCATAAGTAGTAGCCCGTACATGAATGCGAAGACATTTACCAAGGCGAGATATGATTCTCCAGGAGTTTTGGTCTCAGTTCCGCATTCCGGCTAATCAACGTGAATTAATAAAATCAAGATAGGTTTTTCAAGTTCAAGTCAAAATTTATAATACATCTACGTACACCGTCTTCAGGTCCGCAACTCCAAGCCGAAAATTAAGCAAACTGATTTAAAAAACAATCTAATAATATACACACATGCCCCCAAATTTTGAAATCTAGAACGATGTGTCCTCATTTACCATGACCGTAATGCCAACACTCGGAATGCCATCAGCGACAACAAATACTAAGTACGGCGCAGGTGGTGTGACGCTTCCATAGTTGGTACTAGGCATGCTGACCGTCAACGTCTGTTTCGTGTTCGCTGGCTTGGCAGACTCGAAGCCGGCGTAGTCAAGATATATCATGCGGTGACCCATGTGCGTCGAGTGTGTAACAAAGCCACCATGATACAGAACGACTTTCACGTCGGTAGTATTAGCTTGACCATCAACGAACGTGAGCGAAAACGACTCGCCATTTCTCAGCGATGTACTTGACAGCGTCACATTACTAGGGCGTATAGAAGCCTTGTCACCCATAAGGTATGGTGGAGTGAAAATCTCGACACGGAATTCCGTGACATAAGGCGTATACTCTGACGGTTCAAGGATAGGCATTTGGACCGGATTCGAGCCGGCGACCATGACCCTGCCATCAGGAATGAGTAGGGCAACGGAGTGATACAGACGAGCAATCGATGAGTTAGTGAGAACGGTAAATCCGGATCCAGAAGTAACGGTTGGATCGTACAGAATAGGGTAATACACTGGATCAGTGGAAATGTTGAATCCTTGAGCACCATAGTGGCCGCCATTCATCCAAATCGAAGTCCCATCGGGAAGAAGAGTACCTTCGATCATACCCCGAGCGATTGGCATGCCCTCCATCTCCCACTTTGGACTATCATCCTCGGGTCGAATACGGCCACAGCTAGCCTCAGTCGGTGACGTAATATCCTGGTAAGCCCCACCACCACAAATCATGATCTCGGCAGTGTAGTTATCACTAGAACTGAGGGGAAGCATAATCGAGCCACCAGTATTCGGATATGTACGATAGTCGCCTGGGAGGTCAGGCAATGTCTTGACTGTAGCATTTGCCTTGATATCAAAGATAATACTGGACTTGGACACAAAGACAAAGAGCTCGCCGTCTCGAAGCAAATTGACAAACGGATACATATAGTATGGCTGATTATGAACCAAAATGTCCATAGGAATGCTGCCAGTATACGACTTTCCAGTTTTATCGAGAATTTCCCAAGTCGGATTGTTATTAGCGGGTACGGTAGGATCGAGACCGTTCAGACTTCCACTAGCCACGAAAATCTCACCATTTGCAAGATTTTGAGCAGTAGCATACCATCTCGCGGAGTCAAGCTTATTTCCGGGCTCACTCCACGCCTGACTATCGTATTCCGAGCTTGAAAGCGAACGCTTGAGATATCGAATGCCGGTAAAGCCGTTGCCAACAGTTGGATCGAGCCTATTTATTTCAGTATTGTGCAGACATTCTGGCCAAACAAAATATCGTACCAAGGAAGATCAGCGTTCCCACCAACCGAAATGATATCCCCATTTGCCAAATAAGTCCCTCCAGAACAGAAAGCATTCGTTCTATTAACGTCAGTGAGTCGAATTAATGACTAAACTTGAGGAGAATACTTGTAAGCGAGAGGCACATAGGTGTTGGCGTCAATATCGTATTCCGATGAGTAAGCATAGTAACCAGTGCCGAGCTTGACTTGGGTGTAGTTCTCAACCTTGTCCAAGAAAACAACCTTGCCATTGGGAAGTAAACCCGCGTGCATAGCCGGCACACCAGACTGACCGACAATTTCAAATTTACCAGCGGCATTACCCTTGGCAGCCGGTGCAGCAGTGGCTCCGGGAACAACATTGATGTCTCCGACACAGTTACCAGACTGGCAACCTACGCCACAGTGGGCAGTGGTATTACCGCAGTATCCGTACTGAGAGCAACAATTGCCGTAAATCCAGTCACCGCAGACAGTACCATTGTGGGCAATACCACAAGTACCATCGGTAGTGACCGGTAAAGTGGATTGTAACGATGCAGCGACAGAGCTGATTGTGGGCCTGGCGATGACAGGCTCGCCCGAGGTCGGAGAGAGCGCAGCTGACGATGAATCGAAGGACGACGTTACAGCGGAAGTATTTTTGTTTTTTCCGCCCTTTGAACTGCTGGAGAGTTCAGTTCTCCGTGACGTAATAGAGTCGGACGACCTAGTCGTGCTTGTTGAGGTACTCTTGCTAGCTGAGGACCTTGACGTGGTAGGGGAAGCAGCTGCTCTAGTTGACGAGCTGACAGTAGTGGATGATGTAACTGCTCCACTTGACGACCTGAAAGTAGTGAATGACGTAACTGCTGCACTTGACGAGTTGAAAGTGGTGGATGAAGTAACTACTCCAGTGAAGGTACTGAAACTGGCGGATAAAGTGACTCCTCCAGCATGGGGCCTCGACTTGGTGGATGAAGTGACCGCTGCAACCGAAGAGCTGGACTTTAGCGAAGAAGCGACCAAGACTGCTGAGAAACGTGACTCGCTGGATAGGGTGGTTATAGATGATGAGCCAGATAACTTAGAAAGCCAAGTGCTACTCTCAAATGAAGGAGAATCAACACCGGTACCGGTACGGGTAAAAACTATTGTGCGCGTAATTACACCTTGCAAGATTCACATCAGCAAGCAGTGCGGATGCAGAGTCTAGTAGAAATTCTTACCTGTGCTGCAACGGTTACCAGGAGCGATCGATACTGACTCACTAGATACTCCACAATACTCCACACCGGAGCCGCAGTAGCTATATTGCGAACAACACTGGCCTGGTGGACAGATAGTGTCGTAAAAGTCAGGGCCGCATCTGCCATCAATCGAGACAGACCCTGGCCTCGGAGTTGTATAATTGTTCGTGCAGCCTGTGACACATCCAGTCCCACAGTGCAAATAGGTGTTGCCGCACCAGCCCACAGACGAGCAACATGTACCGTTGTACACAGTCGAACGGGGGTTGCATAGAAGGTTGTTATGATTAGGGCCACAGCGACCATCGGTCGAGTACTGGATAATATCCTGGCGTTTATGTTGGTGGCCGCCATCACGTTTGGGTACACATCTGTGTGCACTATTAGTGTAAATCTTGAGAAATAAGTATCGAACAATATACGCACCGATTTAAGTCGTTGCAGTACTGGCCGTGCGGACAGATCAGTAACAAGCTGTTTTGGATGCAATTGATGCTGACTTTGGGAAAGAGTAGGGCGTGCGTAGATGAGAGAAGAACAAACAGAAGAATAAAAAGAGTGAATCTCATGACTGCAGATCATACATATTGTTAAGAAAGTGCAATGCCATGCAAACAGGAGACATGCATGGTTTAAGTAGTCTGTTGACGGGCATGCCATTGTGGGTATTCCACACGAGTACAACCCGAAATCTGGAAAGTACGATAACAATAGCGTCAGTGCTATGACTTTTAGCAGCATGCAGGATTCGATACGACCGCAGCATAAACAGATTAAAAGGGCAACTTTTTGAGGGGAATATGGATCGCGAATCCCGAAGTTGGTACTCTGAGAAAGCGAAAAGGGTAGCGTGCGGCTGACTAGTTCTGGTGCCAAATATGCCAACAAATTTCGGAGTTTTAACTCGTTATTCGCACCCCGGAATAGCGTTTTGGGGCAGACTCAGGGGCAGGATAATGTCTCCGCAAATTTTATCCGGCCCCTTGCCAAGATTGCAGTCGCATAGCCTGATCGGGAAGATGAAAGATCTCTTTCCATTCTGCGGCTTGGAGGAACGACGAAACTGTGTTATACATTAGATTCTATCTCGTCTTTCGCGCTATATGCAGAACCTTAGGTCAGCATCTGCACTCATGCCCCACGCTCCATTAAATCTTACAAAACTCCATGCTACTGAACTAATTTAAACACTACATGCGTCAAAAAACTGCACCCAACAAAATTGAAATCAATGCACAAATGTAACCCTGTCCTAAGGACTTACAAGTACCCATAGCAAAAAGAATATCTATTATTTCTGTAGTTAGCGCCTCTATCCAACAAACGAATCAGTAGAGAGCTAGAGCATTACTTACAATCAGAATACCAAAGATTCTGACCATCAGCCACCGATTACTCGACATCCTCGCAAAGTACTGCAACAACTCCCTTTGTGCGCCAGAGATATTGACAGCAATATCTTCAGTGTCCGCGTCGATCCGCTGGACAACTTCTCGCTGTTCGGCCACCATAGTCGCCAGCTGCGCAAAAATGCCACCGAGTTCATGAATTGTGCTCTCGATCGCCTCGATCGCTGTGTTACGCTCGCTTATGTACATGTCCTGCTGCTCTTCCAGCAGCATCAGGCTCTGCTGCTGATCCGGTAAAGTTAGGTATTCTCCAGCCTCGGCGTTCTGAGCGCCATACGGGTTTTCTGGATCGCCTTGTGGGCTACTGTACGGGTTGTCTAAACTGATTTGTTGCTGAGAGCTCGAATGCGCATACAACGGGGACTTTGCTTTAAATCCTGAAGTGTCCTTGGCCGACGCAGACGCAGACGAGATAAATTGCTCAGTCCGAGATTTCGACGCTTGAATATTCTATCCAGATCAGCTTTTCTGCGACATAAAGCAAACCGCACATTTAAGGAGATTCCTACCTTCGTTCGCACCTCCAAAACCTCTCTAAATCCGGCAGTGACATCGGTCAGCTTACCTTGCAACAGGACAACAACATTTTCCGAGTGCTCATCAACCTGGCTCTCGCCTTTGCGGCCCCAATGCTTCTTACCACTTTTTACGAACGACTGCAGCTCCGATATGCTCTGATTGATCTTCGCCAGATCTTGTTTTATAACAAATGTCAATTCCGCGATTTCCACAGGTCTATCATCAAACAGCGTTTTCCGCTTAGCCACTACACCTATTAGCACCTCACGTACAAGCTGGACTAAATGAACGAAACATACATTGTCCAAGCCTCTGCAACTTGCCCATCGCATTGTTAATATCCTTGCTAATCGAAACGGCGCGTTTCGCGAACTCTGTCCGCTGTCCTTTTCCAAAAACTTCCCCTGGGCCCTGAATCCCGCCATTAGCACCGCTGTGGCCAGGCATCGGCGGCGAGCTGGGTGATAATAGGAGTTGATTCCTGGACGCTGACACACTGGTCGAATTGATTTTTGACAATGCCGCCACACAACTTCTGAATTCCTGTGTGCGGTCTTGAATTGAGACTGCCATATTACTCTTTAGTGCGTGGATACGGCTATCGACGAGATACTGAGATGAATGAAAAACGGGGAAAGTAAAGTAAAGCTGTTCGTGGAGTGCGGGCGACGATCGATCAAACACTTGTCGTCGTCGGATTCAGACTACTTGCTATTCCCTCCTATTGTAATATGTAATCAAACTGTTCCCAATATATTCAATGGGAAATAGGCCACCACGCTGACGACACTGTTTCTATTCGTTGCCGTTTGCCGTTGAAACGTGCCCTCATATGTAATATAGACCGGCATGAATGTCTGAGTGACAGCCTGGCCACAATGGTGTGGCGAGCGACACTCATTTGGCAGTGACACCCTAGCCCTAATGCGTATCGGGAAATTGACATTTGCTTGCCCGCCCTTAATTTACACAAGTTTAGTTAAGTTATAACTTAAGTTAACTTATCTTAAATAAGAAATCCCATTTTGACCGTCAAAAACATAAACATAAAACCCCCCACATTTTCAACGTTCCTAAAAAAGAGCATTCCCTTCACACATGCCACAACAACAACATCACATCTTACCAATAAGATAAAATTAATGCAAAACTATCATACAAGGAATGAATGAAAGTAAAAATGTATCTCAATCCGTTCTATTATAAGCTATTTCCCTGCTGCACCAGAAATGGTTTCCGCGTCCTCCGGTATGGCTCTAGTTAAGATCAAGTCGCCGTTGATGGTCCATAGATAAAGTCTCGAGCCATCTGATGTCAAAATCTCGCCCGTCTGGTCCGAAATTGCAACGCCCTGTAGCCCTGTAAGATTCACTTCCTGTAAAAAATTGCATCCTCGCACGCACCTTTATCTTCGTCTCGTGCTGCAGCTCTCGAACGAAACGCAACCTGTTCAAATCCCACACGAGGACAATGCCATCCTCAGAAGCACTGACTATCGCGCTAAATGACCTAGAAATTGCCAGCGATACAATCGGCATTGTATGACCACGCAGCGAAGCCTTGAATTGCACCTCCATAGATTTTATGTTTCCTTGCATGCGCCAAACGCATATGACACAGTCATACCCTGCTGTCACTAACGTTCGCGGATCTGCAATTTTGACACATGTCAGATGACTCTGGTGTAATTTCTCGACATGACCAATTAACTATGTCAAAAGCAGTTAAATTCGCAATTCAAGTAAGCGCTCTCGGCAAACTGGGGAAGAAGCCTACCTTTCCATTCTCAATAAGCTTAAACCTAACTCCATCATCACAGAAACCCCATTCCACCATGCGATCATAGGAAGGCGGAATAAACGCGCAAAATAGTGGATTCATTTGCGCCATCAACTTCTCACGCTCACCCTTGAATAGCGAGACTGCATAGTCGAACCTCTTGTTTATGTCGCCCATAGGGGATAGCATTTGCAACAAAGAGTCCAAATCTTTGTCCACCTCAAACTGTGCCTGCTTCAACACCTCCCGCTGAGGATGAGGACGTGTAAAGACTTGATGTGGAGTTTGTCCGAAGTTATGAATAATACCAATCGTTGCAATTCTCTCCAGCGGGTCCTCAATCTTGTCAAGATCAATCGCGCCGTGGTAGCTCAGATGATGAAATACATTCGTCGCCTCTACTGCTGCCTCGCCACGCTGTTTATATCCAAAGACGAGGTCAATCCATTCGTGCAGATGCTGAGACACGTACGGACTCTCCAGGGCCTCTCGGTTCTTTTGAATAAATATCTTGGCATCACCTTTTGCCCACGGGGGCAATTGTACTGAACTAATTTCCGCCCCGCTACCTTGGAGCGTGCCAAACTTGAATTCATTCGCGTTGACAAGGAATTCTGGAAGGTAGAAAAACTCCGGAATTAGTTCACGTACGTCTGCCATATTCTCGCGCGAGGCAGATTGCCAGGCACGTTCAATAGAGTAGAACAAGCGATCCGCATGGTCGAAGTGACCTCCTTGCAAAAGCAAATACGATTGAACAAATGGCTCAAGGCGGATAAGGTAGGAAGAAACTATCATCGCAGACGAAAAATGGGTGCCGTAATGAAACGGTGGTGACAGGTTGTCATTCAAATCTGCAAGTGATTGATAGCGGTCCCTGAACTCCTTCTCGCGATCCGGAGTCTGAGCTCCCATCGGCTTAGATAAGTCTCTAAATGTTGCAGGGTTTGTAAGATCTAGCTCCTCGCTGGTGTAGTCGGCAATGACCCACGGAAAAACTGGATATTGCGTGAGATCGTTGTACGTTCGCCCAGCCATAGTGTTCACAAGCATGAGATAGTAAAAGTTTGATAATTCGCCTTTCACCCATCTTCTTGTTGCGAGGTTAGAGTTTCCTGTAGCAAATACATTAGCGATCTTTCCAAGTTGACCAGCAAAGCCCCCCTGCAGTGATGGCTGTAATGTCATGCGCCACAATTCATCCGAGAACGCTGCACCGGAATTATTGTCACTGCTGGAAATTTTGTTTATCAATTGATGATGTATAGTGTCTCGTTCTTTGACCGAAATAGTAGTAATCAAGAAACTGCGTCCGTCTGCGAAGAAAAACTCTAAGGCAACGTTGCGGAACAGAAAGTGACGACGCGAAACCGAAACCAAGTCATCCAATGACCAGTGTCGAGTATCATGTTGCCGGCTATTAATTGACCGTATACTCTGTTTATCCGATCCAGCAATTGTTTGCAGATACGGATCTCGTTCTTGTGTGGGTGCCTCCCACAGGTTGACAATTTCGCCGTCAGACCGTTGGAAGAAGTTGTCTATGAGATATAAGTTGTGGCGACCTTGAATCAACAATCCTTCAACGGATTCAAGCCCGATAATCCGGCAAACGTTCCATAAATCCACAACGGAATCACCTTGTTCCAAGCTACGAAGGACTTTTCGGTTTTTATCTTCGTATGTATCATCGTCAGCTTTCTGGCCCCTGGGATCCTCAACGAGCTCAAATCCGTCCTCGTTCTCTGGTCCTCCTTCATTCGCGTTTGTACTGGTACCCGGCGCATCTGGTTTCTCTGTCGATGCAATTGTATCGTCCACGGTCATTTCTGATATCTCATCCGAAACTTCCTGTGGAGTGGGACTGAGATCTGAGTGATCGATAGCAGGCCTCGGAAGGATGTCTTCACCTTTCGGTAAGTATTCTATCATGCTAGCACGAGTGTCTGGAATCATCCTTTTACGCATTCGATCCTTTCCTTCCGTTAAATCAAGCCTCCACCGTTGTTTCTTGCCGTCCTCTATAACACCCCTCGGCCTGGTAAGATCAATCTCCAGCTTTGAGTACTCTGAAGACAAGAACGTGAGCGTATCCTGCTGATCCTGTAAATTTCGCATAAACTTGATATGCTCAGTGTTGTAGATCGCCGACTGCCAGTATCGCAATGAAATTTTGTGATCATTGAACACAACGCGATTGTGGTTGTCCTCGGTTGCTGTCTGTCGGAGCCGCTCGCGACGCTTTGTCATCCGAACCTTCGCACTTTCCTCCGACATTTTATTCTCATTCTGAACGAAATTCTCCCACTCGTTTGCAACCGTGCCGAAGAAAAAATCGTCGAGTGCAGTACGGTTCGTGTCGACCCACTCCAAGAATGAATTATTGTCCATCTCCGTCAATTTCTTGAACCCTTTCGTGAGTCGTCGATCCGTAGACTTCACCTGATCAAGGATAAGCGAGGTTTCAATCGGTCTGTGGACTAAAACCATTCGCCAGTTATTCGCAGCCGCGTGTCGAACATGATCATTGGCATCTATTAGCTGTATATAGAGAAGATAACAAATCAACTTGATAAGATTGTCTTCCGTGAACGCTGGAGTGAGTAATACGTTTTGCCAGTACAACATGCGGTCGAGGAATTTTACTACCACTTCTGGCTCCGCCTGTATGTCGTCGAGTTCGGATAATCTGAAAAGAACTAGCTTCATGAACATCAATCGAAGATTCGATACAACATGAAGGCATAGGCGCACATTCTTGAGACGCTCAACTGTCGGTTGCTGAAGATATTCGATCACCATCCCAATTAGTTCAAGTAAAGGCTCAGCACCTCCGAGGAACCATCCTATTATAATTAGCAAACAATACGATAATCTAATGTTGAAGCATCGCACCATTGAAAACCGAGTCGACAAGCTGTTGGCCAAACTTGCCGAAATTGATTAGTGTGCGCGACTCACACAGCATCCGCATATTCAAGGAGATGGTGGTGTTAATCTGAGCCACTGCATTCCTGAATAAGTAGGTCTCAAAATAAATTTGATACTCTTGGAAAGTTGGCGGAATCTTGCAACCATGTTAACATTGAGCGAATGCAACCGGTGTTCTAGGAACTTACCAAAATTGAAATACTCAGCTCCGAAAAATCCTTCTTCACCAAAACCTGATCAACAAATACTGCAACAACCATCTCTAACAAACCTTCAACGACACGATTAACCACTTTGAACTCTCTGAACCTGGTCTTTCGTCCACCCGTAGATAATGAAGTTCTGCTAGGTGTCACGATTGCTGCCGGCGAAACATGGTTCAAGTCAGAAGTTACTAGTACAAAGGATGATCCACGCCGTAGAGACGACGCTCGCGGTCTCTCCCCAGGATTTATACTCGTTGAGCGCGGCGAACTCGGCGCTTTCACAGTCTTCATGATTTGAACAGGATTCCCCGCTCTAGACGCTGGCCTCACAACTATATCACCGCCATCGAATGTCAGAGTCGAATCGCGGGATTGCAACTCAATCTCAGGACTGACGGATTCCGAGCTACAAATTGCGGGAAACAAAATACCAAGAATTTCTTGAATAAAAACAGGTTTCG
This sequence comes from Lipomyces yamadae, assembly GCA_030556285.1. NCBI lineage: Eukaryota > Fungi > Ascomycota > Lipomycetes > Lipomycetales > Lipomycetaceae > Lipomyces > Lipomyces yamadae. The sequence goes on along the minus strand of JAKTPU010000040.1, from coordinate 115,420 downwards.
TGCAAAAATCCTGGAACGCCGGACAAGAAGCGTGCATCTCGTTAAAAAATTGAGTGAGAACCTGAAGGTATTTGCCGAAGTCTTCGGTCGTGGCGACCTGTGACGGCGTTCGAGCACTTGGTACGGCAACTTCTCTCTCTAACGTCAAGTTAACCCCAAGTGGTTCTTCAGAACTAACATCATTATTCTCCATCGCTGCTGCTCGTTCATCTTTTCTATGTTCCTCCGAAATAATGGATAAGGCGCCAGCTTTTAGCATCGCACCAATAACTGTAAACATCTCGGGGTATGCAACAGTTGCCTTCCCACCACGTCTAAACATCTCCACCAGATGGAACAAATCCAATGTACTTTTGATTTCCAGCATCGCAACGTCAATTCCAAATAGGATTGCCAAACAGATAGGCCATATTTCAGGGATAATCCATCGAGATTTAAGTCGTTCCTTCATTATCAGAAACCCCCCATTTTTAGTAGCAAACTTCGTAACATAGCTGGGCCCATGTATGATCAATAACCTTGCGAGTATCTTGGCACCAGCTACCACGGCCCGGCTATCGTCTTGAGCTAAGAGGAACAATACCCATTTGTTGGTAACTGTCCGTGCAAATTTCTTAACAGTTACTGTCGAGGTTGGATCGCACAAAATTTCAGTAAAGATCTGTAGGATTAGGAATCCGACTTCAGCTCGTGAAACATCATTCTGACTTAATTTTTCTTCGTCAGAAAATCTTTTTGGCGATGCGATTAGGTCTATGTCATTGTTAGAAACGTAGGACAAAACCTCCATATTGACGACCATACTCTCATTGAAGGAATACGTAATGAATAGTGACAACGAGCGCATTACTTCAGCCGATACGTTGGTCTGAATAATACGTTTGAATGCAGGAATGAAATAACCGAGAGCCTCACGAGTGAACGAGCCGGCTTTCAAGGCTTGTAGAAACTTTTTCACGATCCCTATACAACTTAGTACTCATTGACCAGAAATCTATTGATCACTTACTCATCCGGGTAAGTCGCTTGGCATTATAGGTATGGTATTTGCTCTGAAGACCAAACAGAGCAAATTGATCGAAATAAACTCTCAAGGTACCAACATCCGCGAGCCTCCAAATGTCGAAATCTACCAGAAGTATTCTGTATGCCAACGGATTTATAATCATCGACTCAAGAGGATTTTGGAAATTGTACCCAACAAACTCCAAAACTATATTCAGCAGTTTTCTACTTATCATCCCCGAACCGGTCTTGAGCTTAATTAAATTCCCGAGAATTGCAAATCCATGTACGCGCTCCATGTCGTCCGAGTTCCGCCAGTTCTCTCGAAGCATCTCAAATGCAATTGAAATAGCACGACAGAGTTGATCCGGAGTGTGGGCAATCTCCGCCATTTTTAATGAAAGCGCGGACCCGCCTAGTCTCCAAGCTGCGTCGTCTAAACTCTGAGGTATCACCGGTATAGGGTCACCAGAACCAACACCAATGCCATGTGGTGACGAAAATGCAATGTTGATGTCAGGTACGGCTGCGTTAACTATGATGAGATGATGTCGACTTAACACTGTTATGTTCTTCGGTGATTGTCTAAACCCATGCTCGTTCTGAAGCGTGCTAGGATCAATGACGTTGTTCGCGTGGATACTAAGGAGTATTTTGGATTCTGGTAGTATATTTGATGCCCGTCCTCGGATTGCATTAATAATATCACTACTTTCCTCGCGACCAGCGTGCAGATTTTCATTCCTTAATGTCAATGCTGCGGAAGCTTCATAAGTTTGGAAGCTGGCGAGTGTGTCTTGATAATTACCATAGTACCGCGGTCCCAATCTGTAATGAACCGCAAGACTGTCATCCGACAAAATATCCTCAAATATGTGAAGAGATGATAGTCGCCAAATAGAGTGAACGATATTGGGACCGGGACCAAGCGTCAAATCTGAAGGCGTACCGATGAATGCTTGTGCGTGTCCGTCATTCAGTGGAGTGGACGGATATGGACATTTGATCGCCTCAACAAATTCACCATCAACGTGAAGCGAGGCTTTAGATGTAGAGCTGACACGTGATTTCTTATGAGATATGCATATAAAATACCATTCTCCCGTCTCAAAACTGACAGATTTGAACCTAACTGATCCTCTGCTGGACGTTACAGATGTCTGCAAGATTAGTTTCTTTGTCTCCTTCTCAATGTAAACCAGCGTGAAGCATCGCTGAGAATTATCAAAAACACCGAATAGGGTAGTGTGATGATTATTGTCATATTTATCAATTTTTATCCATGCAGTGAAGGTATACCCGGAAGAAGCAGGTGGAAATGTTCGACCCAATGAAGCGACTTCAATTGTAGAATAACCATGTAGTGAAAGATCAAACACAATATGTGCCGGCTCCCGTGACGCGTGAATACCAGAAAGTAATAGATCAGCAATTGCATCCGACTTCATAGCGTAGTGAAACAACTTTTTAGCCGTGGGTGTACTGACTCCAAGTTCCATCATTGAGTCTATAAGACGAAGATACTCTGTCAATACCGGCTCGTCGATGCCGCCGTCTTTCCATGCGAGCGGAAGCATCCAGTCCATGATTCCGCTCCCATACACCGCGACCTTATTATGAGCTGACGAGCCAACAAGACATGTCAGGCACGTCAAAGCAGCCACTGACGTATATACATCTTCAGCAGCCAAATCCTGTAGAACATCGTAGATAATTGAAACAGCAATCGGATTGCGGACAACGTCTCGACTAAACGAACCGATAACCTGCTCGCGAATATGTTCAATAATAGCTGCTGGAGAAGAAGAATCTGCCAATACCCTGACTTTGTGTCCCAATGCATTAAAGAATGTCGTGACAGAAAAGTCCGCGATCATGAACGCAAATAGTATGCCTAGAATTTCTCTGGGACCGCGCTTACTGAGGCCCGTATTCACAACAGCCGTCTTGATAGTTGCCAACCCGATCCTTTCCGTAAAGTATCGCCTATTGACAGGTGCATCTAACAAGGCGTCTGCGAAAATATTGAAGACACACTTAACAAGTTCCATCGGCTCTGAAAATCCGACATCGCTATCCGCGGAGACAACACTATTTAGAACTTCTATCAAGCACTCGAATCCCAGTGACAGTCGAAACACATCTTTGCCTTCCGGGGACTCAACAATGTTGCGTTGTAACTCGTACAGGCTGTGTAATCGAAAAACAAATTCGTCATCGCTATTCATGGACTCAACAATTGTGCGAATGGGATGAGGAGTTGCAGACACGTTCACATTGGATACCACGGTTCCTGCAGTCCGGTGATGCCGGGCAGGCGATACAGAGCGGCCTCGCGTGCCACTGCCGGACGGCATCGCAGACAAAGAATTCACCATCGAATTCAGAGTCTACGTTGATTGCATCGGGCAGTGACAGTTGCGTGTACGACTCTGCAAATTGGTGGTAATTGTCGTTCTCGTTTGCGCTTTAATGATCAGAACTCGGTTGACTGAGTAGATATCAACACAGCTGCATAAATGTGACGAGTTATAACTCCTAACTCCTGTAACTAATGGTAACCATTCGTGCAGAGTTTTGGAGTGTTATTTCTTACGCTTTCTTTGCTACGTAAGATGCATGTGAAATTGTGAATGATAAATCATAATTCAGTGTAATATACAATATATATACAAAGCTACTGTGATATACATGGGGTCAACAGTCAATTCAAAAATCGATCATCTCTCCAAATTGATTGAGTTTCCGAATTTTTTATATAGTACCCTCTTGAGTTCATCCATCTCATCTTTTATCAATTGGACCTTAACTTCCAGGTCATTCAGTTCTGCTGTCGCGCTCTCTACGGATGCAAGTTAGGTACAGTGGACTGGTCATAGCAATTGAGATTATACCAGTTTGTTTCTCAAGTTTCTCAGCAACCTCACATTGCTTTAGCCAATAAAAAGAATCGCCAACCTTATATCTAAAAAGGAACCGGTCAGTCGCGTGGTGCTGCGCCAACATTGGTGAGCAATGAGACTCTTACTGAACAACTTCGTCCTCGTCCACTAGTTCGATCTCCGTTCCGACATCCCCCAAGTAATCGTTCTCATCCCGCTTTTTCTGATACAAATCCTCTAGCTCCGATAAACGAGAATTTAGTTTCGAAAATTCATTAATCCGCTGCTGATCTTCCCAGGAGACTTGTACGTCCGAAGTCTCCTGACCAGCGGGAAGCTGCCCAATTGCACAATTTCAGCAAGATCCATGTTGAACTCAATTCCGCTTACCATTTGCAAACTCATTATATATGTAGATAAAAAGATAAGATTGGGACGATAATTGCATTAACCATGTAAATAATCGAGACTGGAAGAGTGGGATAGCTATGGTGCCAGGAAATGCCGCACCTTGGCACCCTGGACGCGACAAGGTCTTCGGCGAATAGTTAGTCATTACTACACGCCAACCATCATTAGCGGACTACATTCCACCGGCACCGTACAAAAGGTCAATAATATAAATTAGTCCTTTTTGTATTAATTATTGTTTGGTCTAACTTTTCCGCCTTCACAGAATGCCTTAGTCTCACTATTAGTAAGTTATCTTATTGGGACGAATTGTCGTGCCATTTCCAGGGAACGCTTCATATTGGGAGTCTAAGGCACATTGCTTGTTTTAGACTGTTATACGGAGTAGGTGTATATGTACTGGCCAGTATCGACTCCTCGGGTTTTTAATCTTCCACCCATTCCAGCGGCGGATTGGACTGCAACTAACTCTAACTCTTCCGGGGATGCTGTTTCGATAGCCAGCGATGCGACAGAACCTATTCTTGCCGTGAAGGTTTCTCGCAATGGTATTTTATTTGGCGTGATCACTAGAACTTCCTTATATGTTTATCAAAATAGGGTACGTAATCTCAAATGCGATTGGACTTTGTCATTAAATGATACATAGCCGGTCTGTCCCGTTGCAGTAGCTGTCCGCTCAGAATCTTCTCTGCAAACTTATGGAGACAATGTGCATCTTTTAATTCGCCCCGATAATGTGATGTTTGTTGTTCAAACGTCGTTAGGATATTTCCTTACATATGCATTGAACGCGAACTATTCAGAGAGGGTGGCCAAGCTTTCATTTCATAGCACTGCAGATGTTCCTTACGTACTACCAGGCCCTGGTGAGGAACAAGGCGTTAGGGAAGAAAACATTAGATTTAGGATGGTCATTAAGGTGGATGCTGGTATTGAATCGTATGTTTGATCAATAGTTATAAATTTGTAACGGCTTTCCTAACATCGTGCAGAGCCATTGCGCTGGAAGATGAATTGTTAGTTTTGACATCGGCACCGCCGGCGGCGCAACTCATCCGATGGACTCCTGATGTACGAGGGGGTCCGCAAACAAGAACAGAATTATTGTCGCACATGGAATGGTTCAATCTGCGAGAGCGTATTACAACAATTGTATTTGAACGAGCCATGGGCCTATTTGGGTGGATTAGTAGTAACGGCAAGGCATGGGCTGTAGTTAAACATAATGCGGTTAGTGATGCGTAGTTCTGGGTAAGCCATTTATAGCATGCTAATTTTGCGGAAGCAGACACCAACAATAAGCGACAAGTCATCTAAGCTTAAGATATTTTCTGGATATTGTTTTCATAGTCCTCAAAAAGGTCCGGTGCCGGCCAGTATCACCGATCGGCGAAAATCTATGGATGAAAGTGAATTTGTTCTTAAAATGGCAATTAATTCTCGGTTCAGTTTGATTGGAGTAGGAACAGTTGGGTACGTTAGGTAAGCGCCTCTTCATTTATATATCATGCTAACTTCCTGCAGTGGCACCATCCACATATATAACGTTAGGGACTACTCTGGCCATATACCACTGCTCCGAGATATCGAATCACCTCTTCCGACATTTGGCAAAGTCACAGTAGTTGCATGGTCGCCTGACGGCTACTCCCTTTTTGCAGGTTACGAGCGAGGATGGGCACTTTATTCAGTATATGGCAAGCTAGTTGCACATTCCATACTCACTGAGGACGGGAAGCAGCAGAATGAGGCGTGGTTGTCCGGCGTCCAAGACGCCGTATGGATGTCAAATGGAGGAGACATCCTTGTGGTTCCTAATGAGAGTAATGAGTTGTGGTCCATAGAAATGGCACGATGGAGCTTGACCGGGAGCTATAATTGGGTTAGTACCAAGTTTATATGTATGCGACTTCAAGCCTAAGGAGTCATATAGGACAATCTATCTAGAACAGTCCTTTTCACGAACGAGAAGCTTATGCTCTATCGTGGCCACGATCAGTCTGACCTTACAACAATATCTCACGAGGCTATCCTTTGGCAAGATATTGCCATTCCTTATGGATATCTTGCCGAAAATTGGCCAATTCAACAAGCCTGTATATCAGGTGACGGTCGCTATATTGCAATTGCTGGAAGGCATGGCCTCGGCCATTATAGTATATACACTGGGCGGTGGAAATTTTTTGTTAACGAGCATATGGAGAATGAGTTTTCCGTGCACGGTGGTATGCTGTGGTTTGAGAATATCTTAATTGCTTGCGTCAATACAGATAGGAATACTCACGAGGTAGGCACATTGCGCCAAGAGAACGGTTACAGAACTAACAAAGTGTTTCAGATTCGCGCCTATTCCCGTGAACGGGAATTAGACCATTCACTTGCCTTGCACGTTCAGCAAGTCCCGTCTTCAATTATATTAATATCACTTGTTGCCGACTCTCTCCTGGTTTACACCTACAGCAATACACTTTATCAATTTGTAATTTCTAACAATGGATTCCAATTTAATCTCGAACTAGTTGGTCAAATATCGTTTGTAGGGATAGTCCACGCACCGGCCCGAGTCCGAGCAATTAACTGGATCCTTCCTGAAGAGCAGTCCAGTATGTCTACGTTCCACTTTCTATAGTTTGACAGTGCTAACGAGGTTTAGAAAACGGTAATCCAGTACATGACATATCATTAGCTACTATTGTCTTCCTTGTGGACGGCAAACTAGTTGTGCTCTATCCTCTACACAACGACGGCGATCTAAAGTATGACATGAAAGTGCTGCTTCAAAATGTTGAATTCTACACTATTGTTACCAAAGGTCTTCTGAGGAACAGTATCTGGGCCTTCGACGGAACAAGCGTGGTGGTATGGCTAGAGGTCATGCTAAATTTGTCGCGATCAGATTCAGTACCGGAGCCTATCCGGATCGATATCGATTTTTATCCTCTATCATTTCTTTTCGACAAAGGAATTATTATTGGAGTTGAATCCAATCTCATTCATCGACGAAATGTGTCTTTCACGTATTCCACAACCACTACTCGGGTAAGCATACGCAGAGAGAGAATGTGAAACTGGCACTGAACAGACTTCAATAGACGCATCTTTTTATTCACCAACTTCTACGCTATTATCTCACCTCGTCATTAGAAGATGAAGCTTTAAAAGTTGCGAGGTCATATGAGCAGCTTGAGTACTTCGGTCACGCGTTAGAGATGATGCTTCACGATGTTCTGGATGAGGAGGCGGATCATCCTCCTCCTCGCGACCAAGCTATCCTTCCTCGAGTTATAAAATTTTTAAACAATTTTCCGGAAATGCTTGACGTCATCGCAGGATGTACCAGAAAAACCGAAGTAGCCTCATGGCATGTACTGTTTGAGATAGCCGGATCACCGAAAGAGCTATTTGAGAAATGCATGTCATTGGGCCAATTGAAGACAGCGGGCGGGTATCTTCTAATACTTCACACGATGGAGCAGCTTGCGGACTCGTCGACAGATATGATCCGGTTGTTCTCTACAGCTGTTGAGACTGGCGATTGGGACTTGTGCAAAGAATTGGCTCGCTTTTTGACTGCATTAGATAACTCCGGTAACACTTTAAGAGAAGCCTTGAGACGCATGAAGCTAGTGAATGGCGTTGATTCCGAGGTTCAATCAACTTTTGAGAAGGAGTTCGTTTTGGCTGCCGACGCATAGGGTGCCCAATTTGGCAAATTGGAGACGGATCTTGGGTCAACAATGCTCTAGTGATTGCTGTACTGACATAATGGTGCCTAATATAATCCTCATTAACAATCCATAAAGTATGATAACCGTATAGCCAATTTTTAGTGATGGAACACGTAAAAAGATGATAACTTACGATTCGTGAGCAATGGTAATTGTCAAGTATCGTACTATTCCTGGTCATCCAGCAATAACATAAGCCGCATGTAATAAAAAGGGTAACCTAACTTATGTATTTATGTATGACTCAGATTAGGTAACTGCTGTCTGCTGAGACCGTTGATAAGTTTTGCGATTAACTTTTACGATAGAAAGCCGTGAAATAAAACGTACATTCCTCTCTAACAACATCTCTCAAGCCATAGACGTGATAAAAAATAACTTACGATGGAAGGTTGCTAAAAAAAATAATGAAAAAAATAAGAGCTTGTAGCCGGATTCGAACCAGCAACCTCGGGATCTGCAATCCTACGCGCTGCCGTTGCGCCATACAAGCTCTGATTGTTGGAACGATGTTTCGAAAGACTTGACGTAGCTAGCTCAAGTTTGTCATCAATTAGTCAGCGTGTTAGGAAGTTATTTTACCGGTCCAACAAATTTTTATCCCCAGCAGTGGGTGACTTTTGATGTACAGTTGGCTGTATTTTCCCGAGGAAGGTATTTTGTAAGTACATTGAAAATATCGACGTGTGCGAGGGATGCGTGGAGACTCCAGTAATGAAAGAAGATTTGGGCTACCCAACTCTCGTTACTCATTGCACAAGTTAAAAAGACGAGGCACACTGGTAAACGCAACACAATTCATCGGTAAGGCTGCTCTACAAGTATGGCGTCCCTAGCGAACTCTCTATTAGTTCCCCGATCACAGGTACTTAGCGCCAGTCGGCCGCGTATTCCACTATTGGCGCTCTTCTCCCGCTCTGGTCGTGACGCTACAAATGCGGTTCGATATAACTCTGGTGGATCGGGAAGCCTTAATTTCTTTCAATCGTCAAGAAATATCCCCCGACCTGCAAATACTATAATTAAGTCTGTTTGCATCGTGATTGAGAACCTAAGTGGATGATTGGTTGCTGACAGGGGAACCAGATTTGTACCTCAGCAAACGGCGTACATCGTCGAGCGAATGGGAAAATTCAATCGAATTTTGAATCCCGGAATTGCCATTCTAATTCCAATTATTGACCGGATCCAATATGTAAAATCTCTCAAAGAGTCTGCTATCGAAATTCCGAGCCAAAGTGCAATAACTGCTGATAACGTGACTCTGGATATTGATGTAAGGAGGTGTTGGTGACTTGTCGCCGAAATTACTCATGTCTGACATTATTCAAGGGAGTTCTCTATATCCGAGTATTTGACGCATATAAGGCGAGCTACGGGGTTGAAGATGCGGACTATGCAGTTCAACAGCTAGCTCAGACGACCATGCGTAGCGAGATCGGTCAGCTTACACTTGATCACGTTTTAAAGGAAAGGCAGGTATTCATAGACTTTTTGATTAGTAGTTGTATTATGTGCTAATTTTAATAGACAGCAACTGAATGTCAACATCACACAGGCAATCAACGAGGCTGCCTCCGACTGGGGGATAAAGTGTTTGCGTTACGAAATCCGGGATATTCATCCTCCCGCGAACGTTTTGGAAGCTATGCACCGACAAGTATCTGCTGAGCGGTCAAAACGAGCTGAGATTCTCGATTCTGAAGGTCATAGACAGTCGGCAATCAATATCGCCGAAGGTCGCAGAGAAGCCGTAATTTTGGCATCTGAGGCTCACAAGGCAGAGGTTATCAACAGAGCGAATGGTGAGGCGCAAGCAATTCTGCTGAAGGCTCAGGCAACAGCAGAGGGTATTCGCAACGTAGCGAAAGCTATTGCAGAGTCACCTAAAGGAGCCGATGCGGTGACGCTTAAGATTGCCGAACAATATGTGGAGGCTTTCTCCAAACTGGCGAAAGAATCCAATACTGTTGTCATCCCGTCACAACTAGGTGATATTGGGGGTTGGATAGCTAGCGGCATGGGAATTTACAACAAGATAAAGGAGTCAACGTCTGAGTCACAGGCAAAGTTGGTAATTTCTGACGAGGTCGCTACTTCCGCAGGAGAAAGCAAGACACCGACCGAGAGTATGTAGGCAGTCGAATTTCCTGCAATTCAGGAACTGAACGCGTTCATTCGTTCATATCTTAATTTTTACCATGCCCGTACTGTATATAGAATCTCTTTACTTATGTAGCAATATATAGCAGTGACCAGAGTCTGAGCACTCCCACCGAACCCAAGAATTTGTACATAACACAATATAAATTCCTATAAATACAAATATGTAGTAAACGCCGTCACCATGATTATGCACTGATGAACTGTTAAACGGTCATCTGCTCTTTACTTCCTCATCTTCATATAGTTGTAATCTGTGCATCATCTCCAACCTTCTTCTGTTTTGCCAGCGGGCGAGCTTCGCGTGCTCATGAATCTTAAAACCGAAAATGGTGGGGACGAACCTCTCTGGCGCAGCTTTGTTGGGAATTAAGTGTGGATACACTTGGAAAAGCAAGAATGGAAAACTAGTTCCAAAGTACGCACCATCGATTGTGGCGAATCGAGCAAGGGGTGGGTTATACACATCTTCACACTTCATACAAAACATCTTTACCGGGGCAGAATGGGGAATGTCACTCAGGCCAACAGGCAAAACTGGGTGTCGATTGCACAGTACTCGGGGACAAACGCCGAAATCACCGTTTTTGTACTTATCGAACTGTTTCATACGGTCAACATTCATTGAAGTCACAAGATTATCTAAATCGCTAACCATCTTCTGGAGCCCACGCTGCGTCAATATGTACCTCGCGTGTATCAGACCATAGAGATGCCGAGCGGACCTCTCAATCTGCTCCCGCATTTGATCATCACATTCATGCTCTGAAATACGATCAGCCTCGCTCTCATCATATAGTCATAGATTCCATAGACACACATACCAAAAGAATCCATAATTAGATCCATAGCATATTGATAGTATTGAACTTCTGAGTTGAGCCCCGTCATGTTGAATCTATCGCTTAGGAACTCATCGTCGATTTCACAGAAGAATTCATTGCCCTGAGCCCCGAGAAACCAATCGATCCAGTACTCTACTATGGAGTTAGTTGAGACCTGACAATACTTCATAGCAGCATGTAATTTTGCTTACTAGTACAGTCGGACTCGCTTGAGATGTCGTCCATTAATTCCAGGGCCTGTGGTATTGATTGAACGCGGTGCAGCCGAGGACGATAGTGATCTCGATGAAATAGACACACAGATCCTATGACCTAACCAGCAGTCGGAAGAAATTGAAGAAAAGGTTGCTTGAACCATACACTGCAAGTCACAAGACAATGCCGCATTTAAGTCTTAACCGCATGATCGTTGCCGCCATTTGATCCATATTGAGTACTCGGGCACGACTTTCTTCTCGGCAGCATTCTCATAGTCATCTAATTTAACCAAATATAGCGTAGAAAACAGAAAATACATTCCGTATGGTTGGTTGTCCTTAGAGTGTAGATACGTTTGCAATACAGTATTTCTCTATTGCCTCAGGCGCACCGCAGCTTGCCGCCGCGGGTACAGTACACAACACGACACGCATTACTCGGAATACAGCTTAGCTGCGTGCAGTTTCCGCTCTTTACCTCTAACTATTCAACGACTGTCTAACAACCGACGTTGTCTTACCGCAATCAGCAGAGGGTGTGCGGGGTTAGATTATGTATTATTTGAAGCCCTCGTGGCTTACTCACTCTGGTATCTTTGCTTGTTCTTCAAATCTCGATCCAGTGCTGACCTCCTATCTTTTATCCAGAGGGCCAGAAGCATTTTGAAGTCTACTCAATTCACGTTTCCCCAGACGGTACTCGACTGGCATCGGGCGGATTAGGTAAACACCTCGCTGTTACCACTTACGTTAAGTTCGGCGATTACTTACATTAGTCTACTCTATAGATGCCAAAGTGCGAATATGGTCGACATCCGCAATATATGCCTGTGCTACTGCGGAGGGTGCGGAAAATATTATCAATGGCAATGTAAAGACACATTTTAGCGAGGGACCTCGACAACTCTGTAGTATGAGTACGCATTCTGGTATGAGAAGCTGAAATGGAACGTACCAATATATTATACTGATCAGGGTAAAAGGTGCCGTCACGGTAGTGCGATTCTCACCATCTGGACGATACCTAGCATCAGGATCGGATGATCGCGTTATTCTGGTGTGGGAGCGTGAAGAGGAAGGTCATGAAGTGTCATTGAAAGAGTTTGGCTCCCACGGTGAGGCAGATTCAGAGCGGTGGATGGTTCGGCGTCGATGTGTCGGACACGAAAATGACGTCCAAGATCTTGAATGGGCGCCGGATTCAAGCATTCTGGTCAGCGTTGGCCTTGACAGCGGTATTATTGTATGGAGCGGAACGACCTTCGAAAAGATCAAACGTCTTGATATTCATCAATCTCATGTAAAAGGAATCACGTTCGATCCTGCCAATAAATACTTTGCAACTGCCTCGGACGACAGAACTATTAAGATTGTGCGGTATCACCGAACATCCGCGACCGACATGACCTTTTCTCTAGACACAACTGTGACGGCGCCGTTTGAAGGCTCGCCTCTTACCACGTATTTCAGGCGATGCTCCTGGTCGCCGGATGGTAGTCACATAGCTGCCGCTAATGCGACTAATGGACCCGTAGCAGCGGTAGCCATTATCAATCGAGGAGTTTGGGATAGCGAAATCAATTTAATTGGACATGAAGGGCCAGTCGAAGTTGCGGCATTCTCTCCTAGGATGTTCTCCAAGGCAAAGGGATCTAAACAGTTGGTCACAGTCATTGCGTGTGCAGGCCAGGATAAAGCGCTGAGTGTATGGAATACTTCAAATCCAAGACCTATAATGGTGTCCCAAGATGTGGCAGAAAAGGCGATAACTGACCTTGCATGGGCTCCTGATGGACAGAAAGTATTTGCCAGCTCCTTGGATGGTAGCATACTCGTTTGCATCTTTGAAGAAGGGGATTTGGGATATATCATTCCGGTTGAAGAGAACGAGAAACAATTGGCGAAGTATGGTGGTGGACGTGATACTATGCACTTTCCTGAGAGCGTTGAGCAACTAGCTTTAGAAGAGAAATCGTACAAGAAAGAGTCGGAGCAAGGTAAAAAGCGGCTGAAGGAACTAATGGAGGGCAAGACGACTGCAGCAAATGGTACGCCTACGGCTCCCACAGATACTGTCGCGCAGGAATCGGAGTCCAGTTCGAGGGTTGGGCAGGGGAGTCCCAGCACAATTGCTAATGTGGATTCGCCCATATCTTCTCGTCAACCGATGCCGTCCGTACAACCTGCGATGCAGAAGGTCGTGATTACTAAGGAAGGTCGGAAGCGGGTTGCGCCCATGCTAGTTTCCGGTTCGAGTTCGGGGCCTATGGTTTCAGTGACCCCTGGAACAGTTGAAGCTACAAGTCAAGATAAATCGACTGTTCAGTATACCGAACCTTCAAATAGGCTCCCACCTGGAGGCATTCAGACTCTGGTGGTAGGCAACAAGAGGAGGCTACAGTTGGATGGACAGAATGGAAATGGAACTGACACCAAAAGGCATGCGGCAGAATCTGACGTGCCAGAATTCGTCCGCTCAGCTGTCATTTCGCCTTCTATAACATTATCACAGGTGCGGTTGGCCACGCCTAAAGTCAAAACTGTTTTATCTACTGATGACAGAGGGTCGCCTGTCATGTTGGAAGTCCGAAATGGCGCTGGCGGTGAAAAGGAGCCTACGAGGATAACGCTACAACGAAAGGGCCAATTGTTATGGAGTAATTTTGTTCCGAAAATGATTCTACTTGTCACTGGGACTGCTTCATTCTGGGCAGTGGGGTGTGAGGATGCTACGATACATATTTATTCGCCGACAGGCCGAGCGTTAGTCCCAACGATTGTATTGGAATCAACACCTTCATTTCTAGACTCGGCTGGAAAGTATCTAATGTGTTTGACAAGTACTGGAATGCTATATATCTGGTAGGGGTACTTTGGATTTACTGGATTATTGGCGCTAATGAATAGTAGGAATACTCTAACGATGACTTCTCCGCATCCACCAGTATCTGTCGCACCAATACTAGATGCTGGTCTGTACTCAGATAGCGGACTCCATAAATCACCATCGATAACGAAGTGCGCGATAACAGCTGTCGGTAGCGTTATGATCACTCTAACAAATGGCGATGGTTACACATATTCGTCGAGTATGTATGCGTGGCAGCGAGTATCCGAATCGTGGTGGGCTGTCGCATCACAATACTGGGATTCATCTGGTATGCACAGTAGTGGCGGTGTGGTCGGCGTCATTGAAAGGAGAACAGACGAGGAGCTCAAACGAACGGGCAAAGGCCGTGCCCTTCAGCGGATGGTCAAAAGCGCCATGATGCGTGAAGGCTACGAAGGAATCGAGACAACGGTATCAATTGCACATCTTGAAAACCGCATTGGGGCAGCTATTCTGTTAGGCTCGAAGAACGAATTATACACGTATTTGATCATGTATGCTCGTCGATTGGCAGAGGAAGGCCTAAAGGATCGGATCGAGGAACTATTTAAGGAATTGCTAGGCCCTATGGAGGAGTCAAAGTCTGGCACTTATGAAGCCACCCTTTGTGGAATCGATAAGAAAGAATTGCTGAAGGAAATAATTATTACTGTAGGCAAGCAGCGGGAAATACAGCGTGTTTCGATACCGTACGCTAAATTGTTAGGTATATTAGATGACGATGTGATGGACACGGACTAAGGGCGGTTGTTTTGGAAGGTCTGGTAGAATTATGTATATTATTTTACAATTGTATTTATTGTATGCCATTAATAGGGATTGTATGATTGGTAGGGTACCAAAATCTTATTGTAATTTCTTAGAACGAACTCTTTCAGACAAAACGAAATTCACGCGGCATTTTGGCTACAAAGCACACTCTTCAAATGAAAGCGTCGCCTGATTGCTTGATCCATATACAAGACATTTTCGACTGCCCAGCGGATGCGAGCCCCATCCGTCTGAATATTCAGTCTCCCTTAAGCATTCGTGAGCCAGATCGCACGCACATGGTGGCAGTAGGACAACCCCATCTAGACAAATGACTTAGAGGGCTCCACACGTAGTACCGTGCCAAACGGTGCCATTGCGTCGTCACGGTTGCCAAATCAAAAATTGAATTTCCCTATTGGGTAATCGTAGCCTAAACAATTGTCTACGACTCGGAGTAGAAGCGCCTTCCGACAACTCGCAATCGAACCAGATCGATACCACTGCAAAGTTCGATGGCTCGCCCGAGTACATAAGGATCGCAGTCTGTAGAGCGCCAAGTATAATACGTAGCCTAGACCGACTCGCCATAGTTACATACGAGCACTTTAGAAGTATGCCTGTGGTCGCGGCCCGCTTCGAACAGTACGCATTGTTTTCTGCTTCTGAGGTATCATACTGCCCGGTCCGTGGCACTGAGACTTTGATCGACAGGCCGGTTTCGGTACATCGTCAGAATATCTTAGTTTGACCCATTGCAATTTATTATTCCAAACACCATATCGCAAGACGTGAACCCAGCGGAGTTGGGGCCGCGATTCGCGCGTGCGTAGCGTAAGTTAGAAACGCATGCAGCCCCGAATATACGCACCCAGTCTCGCATATACTCAAGACCGGCTTCTGGATCCCTAACCATTGTCTCAGGGGCCGGAGGGCACCAAAATCCAGTAGAGGCCGCATTCGACAGGCAAAAAAAATAGTTAATAATCTCTGCTACACAAAATTACACGCTGCCTAGTTAGTAGATACACGGCGCACACACACGGTTGCACAAGAACCTCAACTGGACAGGTCACTTACCAGTGACCCTGTATTGGTCGCAATGCCTCGACAAGTTCTTGCATGCCCAATGTCATGAGACTCTGGACTCATACCACGATTGTCCCGATTGTCCATGGTTGGTACGGGAAACCTCAACTTTACTCACGCTTGTCATATTCTTAAGCACCTCTCGTCTGAATATAAATATTCCCCTTCTGTCCCGCTGCCACTGCTCCGTTCCCCGCTCAACGACAGCTGAGGACTTTGTTGTAAATCTCTCAACAAAAATACAACCTCCTCTACCGGCACCAATACTGTCATCCTTCGCACAGTCTTAACTTGGAATCCGTTCGTGGAAAGTGTAAGTTCAAATACCCGGACCTGTGATATTAACTCTTCAAATAACTTACTTGCTGTACCTTCTTGCAGACTCACGCATACAGACAAGCGCAACCCACACGAAGCCGCTTCACGCGCTTCGCCACACAAGAATGGAGGAAGGAGGAGATCAAGATAATCTCGCGCAAGGAGGAGACGCGGCTATCGAGATAGAAGCAGACCCAACCGCGACCGAAAAGAAGCGAGGTAGGAGGACGAACCTGAACAAGGCGTGGGTGTAGGCGACACGACGGGGCTTTCCAAGTGTGAGTTTTGCAATCAACTTTACACGACAAGAAACGGTCATGGGTGCGTCGCAAATAGCTGGAGGAAGGAGCGTGACGACGAGCTCGAGTATGAAGTTGTGGATACGGTCACACGCAAGATGTACTTGTCTCGACTGCTCGACACTACGGCCAAGGCACTTCAGGCTTCCTTTTCGTCAAGTGGATCCTTGCGCGTGTACATGGTCAACACCGCATCCTCTGGTTTGCAACGCGACTCCTTCACGCCTTGATCGTCTCAACCCTTCGGGTTGTCACGCTCGACAACATTGAGCAATACATGCTCATCCCATCCACAAACGTCCCAGCAGATCGTCTCGTCATCAGCCAGACTGTAATTCACCGGGCCTTTTCACTTGTCTCGGCGAAAGGAACAATTCGTCCGAGTAACAGCAAACTGGATCAAGTCTACAACGATACATTTGCCAAATATCGGGACCGCCTCCAGCCGTGTTTGGGAGATGGCGAGCATCTGATGGGAACCAGCCTTCAGTATGCAGGCAAACAACTCTTAGGGTGATTCATTCTACCCCGTTAGAACTAGACACGAGGATGGAGACGTCAACGGTCTCGAACTTTTCACGGGTGGCTATTCCCCCTAATGTACATAAATTGCTGTCTTTTAATAGCAAATTTATATTACGTCCGAAACCAAAACCAGAGTTAGTCCAACCGGCTTTTTCTGCGGTTTCGAACAGAGCGGAGAAAGGAAATGGCAATCGTGGACTATATAATTTGAACTGTTTGAAACCTATTTTAATTAACAAACCCACGTAACAGATGCTATGTACAAATTCCCATATTACACCCAACAATCGCAGCAAGTCTATGTACATAAATATTAAGTTCAACTCGCGCGAATTAGACCATATTAAATTGTAACTCCTCCACTACTGATGGTCGCTTCTTGTGTTCCGTCACATAGGCACGTACATCCGATGGAAGAACGTCAATCTTACCATCGCGCTTGTGGTATATCATGAGAGTGTCTCTATCGTTCCGGATAATATACTGTCCATCCTCGAGTTGTGTGAATCGATCAAGAACTTTCCTGAGCGCAATGAGCTCTGATGCATACTGTTCTTCAAAATTCTGAAAGTAAGTTCCAGCGAGGATGTTGGCCTGTATGGTGGCCAAACGATCGCATCTCCAATTGTAACGGGCAATTATTTGGTTTTGAATTCTCGTGAAGTATGCGTCATAATTTTTCACTCTCTCAAACTCGTATTTTGCTGATTTGATAGTTGTTAACTTATACTTATCGGGAACATAAGGCGCGGAGATTTTCTGACTTGGTGCAGGAATGTCCGTGTAGGTGAGCCGGGGCTTCGAAGGCAGCTTATCAATGTACTGCTCATCGAATAACTGTTGTTCTTCTGTGTTTACCGACGCCTTGACTTTTCTAGCGTCGACACGAAATCGAACGAGCATCCAAAAGTCTTTACCAAACTGCATCGAATTTATGCGAAAGTGAGGTCGAACTGCAAATCCTTTTTCAAAGCTGATGGGAGTTCGACTAGCGTTATACGACTGACTCGCTATCTCGTATACACTAGCTCTAGCTGTATCTGCTAAGCGGCGCTTGGTGCGCAAATTCAAAGATCTGTTTTCTGGGACCACAACGTCAAGCGAAGACAATATTGTTCGACCATTGACTTTCGTACACTCCATGGACACTTGCTGGGGATTTTCTGCGTTGTTATTGATGCTTTTCAAACAAGTGAACAAAGAAATAAGGGCATCGGCGTCAGCAATAACATTATGCATATGTATACTCCGCTCGGAATAGTTAGCTTCTAATATGGCCCGGAATAGAGGTTCCATAGGATACTCCTTCATATATGCTCGATTGAAATCCGCAGAAGTTTGAATACCTTCTTTCAGTTTCGGCACCAGAGGGTAGCGCTTTTTCTTTGCTTCTTGCGTATTTGGGAAATTGACTAGATATTCTGCACTGAGAGGCCATACCTCGCCAGGGATCTCTAGGGTCACAGTACGGTCCTTGTGGACAATATAGGTGTATGAAGTCGCGTACCTAATATCTGTAAATTTTGGTACGGCGTCTTCAGCAGTCGAAGGACGCGAGTCGAGAAACTCAGATGCATTGCTTTCGAAACCCATGCGATCATGAATATCACGGCAAATCTGGCCCATGTCGATTTCGTCAATTTTTGTACCCTTCAGTAGACTCCAATCATCATCAGATATCGAACCCGGATCGAGATATTTGACATTTGGACGTGGCCGCGTGTCCTCTCTCTGAACACCTTCTAAAGGTGTAAGAACATTGCCATCCTCGTCAAGCCTCCAGCCCTTGAGATTATATTCCTTGTTAAACTTAGTCGCCATCCGAAGAGGATCGGAACTCATGTCGTTATCCTTATGTGTCTTAGGTTGGCGCTTGGTTGGAGGCGGTTCGCTGTGTCGCTTCGGGCTGTCAAATGCCGACCTGACTTGCCCAGTCCTCGCGGTGGGCTGGGCAACCTGATCCACATCGCTCCTTGGCGACTCCCCCTTACCCGTAAATATAGAAGACGTATATAAATCTGGAAACGACGACTCTGGAATATCAACTTTCAGTAGATCGGGACTTGGACAAGAGTCATTTGAGCTGAGGCGACCGTCGCGAGAGGGAAGCATCCGATTCGAATGAAATGAAGCTACGCGGTGGGCCACACGGAGCGGCCGTGGAGATACAGAAACTCCTCTCGGAAGGTGATAATGCATTGGCCCCAATGCAGTTTGTGTAATTTAGAACGACGGCGTATGATCTCGAAACCTTTTACACAATTGGGAGCAAAATAATTTCTTGGTAACTCGACTAATTTGGCAGCATATGTGCTCTAAATTATGGACTTACAATCGTATATGTAATGATTCCGTGCGCATGCGGCGTTCTCCCTGAATCCATCCTTTCCTTTCCAGCTGGCCGACGGAACATAACATGGCCTACAGCAAGCCAAAGGAAATAACACGATAATATGGCCTACAGCACGCCAAAGTCAAACTACCTGTCTACTTCACGTCAAGATCCGGCGCTCGACGCCCATGATAGGGTCCACACTAACTGGATTTTTCAGTCCGATGAATTCAAGCAAGCTCCGTCTTCTCGTGACGGAATATCGTTTAGCAACGAAAAGGTGATGCGATCGAAGGGCATCTCATTTCTGGCCTTGGTCGGAATGCATTTGCAGTTGCCACAGCAAACGTTATATGTTGCGGCGACTATGTTTCATAGGTTTTATATGAGGTTCAGCATAAAGCGCCATCACTACTACGTTAGTACTATTGTGTACTTAAAGAATGCATGAGGTGCTAAGAATTGGTAGGATATCGGGGCCACATGCATATTTTTGTCGACAAAAGTAGAAGAAACAAACCGGAAGCTTAAAGATATAGTCATTGCTTGTTGCCGGGTTGCGCAAAAGAACGACAAACTTGTCATTGACGAGCAAAGTAAAGAATACTGGCGGTGGCGCGATATTATACTATTCAACGAAGAATTATTATTGGAAGCGATGTGTTTTGATTTCGATATCCCAACTCCTTATCATACATTAATGCATTATACACGAAAATTCGTCAAGGACGACAAGAATCGGATTGCGTTGACCAAGTCGGCATGGGCATTTGTGAATGATAGTGCGAGAACGACCCTATGCTTGCGGTATTCGCCTAGAGTGCTTGCGGCTGCGGCTTTATACTGCGCATCGACAATTTGCCACGTTAACATCTCGCAGGAGCACGGACGGATGTGGTGGGAAGAAATCGATGTTTCGATTGTCGATATCAAGGACGCATGCAATATAATGGCAGATCTCTATGAGTCCAGTCCGGCGAATATGGGCGATCAGAAGTATACTCGACAGGATTAAAAGATCATTGTTTGGCATTAATGTATAATAGGCATAGACAACTGTAGTTTAACGAATAGCGATTAGCTGTATCATAGATTAATGAAAGGGGATTGCTGCTGTTACAATGGTTGGTGAGCTAGAGCACTCGATTTCGCGAGTTTCCATTTGCAAGTTGCAGCTTATACGGCTGCAAATCAGAGAGCAGAAGGCAGCCGTAACTCAGATTACGGGATACAAGGCGTTTCCTTGGAAGACGCCAAGACGGAAAGTATGCGTTAGGTAGACGACTACAGGCACAACAGCCGTTTATGCGAAACGAGAGCTCATGATTGTAAGCTTGAAGCTGCAGTACTAGCTTTTTGTTCGCGTATGGGTTTGGGACGTAAGTTATCCGACGTCGCGGTCAACTTATCCGCAGGGTTAGGCAACCAATTGTACGTGGTCCACTTTGGTCTTGCTAGAAGTGTCACGCACGGTGACCGTTTTGTTCGTAAGGTTCAAAAGTGAATCTGGTGGACGTCTTAATACAAGCGAATTATATAGAAAGGTTTTTCGTCTCGAAGTCACCACACATCTTCCACTGACCCTTTCGCCTCTGACAGTAGAATACATCATCAGACTAGTCAAAAGTGATTCTCTTGTTGACTGTTATCGCGATCGGCGAAATAATGTCCTCAAAATTTGAATTCGGTCTGTTCCTTGGTTATCGACTAGCGTAAATTGGGAGCGGCGACTCCAGCAAAAACAGCTCACCGCTATCAATAAATGACGCCGCATTTTAGCTCCTGGAACTGAAGGGACCATTCACTCTTCCAGACACACTGGCCTCGTCTTTCTTCACTCATTATATACCCTACGAGCGGGGACACTGCATCCGGACACGCAACGTATGGTTTCTGGACAACGGCATCTCTCTTCATCAGATGAATCATCACTTGGCATTCGACCTTCACAATGCAACCGAGCGTGCGCTACAATCCGGTTCGCCAGTCCCAGGACGAGGGGCCACTCGGCACCTATGAGCAGACGCCGCTAACCGAGGACTCCCTTAAAGACCGTGACTCGGCTGATTATAGTGGTGAGTATCTCCTTTAGTGCCGGACAAGGATTTACTTTTGGCTAACGCTATAGACTCTGGGGACATTTTCGTCGATATCGGCACTATTCCCGACAAAGATAATACTGCGTCTTTGGACTTACCGTCCAGCAGCACTTCAATAGTCTTGGAATTCAAGAAGTGGCTTTACGGTGTCTTCTTTGGCAAAACCGAACTCAGCAAGACGGCCGCGGATGAGCGCCGAATTGCCGGTGCCCTTCGCGAGACTGCGTTGCTCGATGTAGAGAGCATTCTCAAGCACTTCGAGACGGACTTCAGTGGGATCACTGAGAGTGCGGCGACGAAGCGACTGGCAGAGTATGGCAAGAACGAACTCGAGTCTGCTGTTTTAAAATCTTGGTACGTGATTGTCTTTCAGGGCGTGATACATCCGTTCAACGTGCTGCTTCTGTTGCTTGGTGTCTTGGCGATCACTTTTGCCGATGATCCCACAACCTTCTACTTCGTTCTGGCAATGGTTTTCTTATCTGTAGGGCTACGCTCGCATGAAGGTGAGATTAGCAAGGCTATGTATGATCTGTCTATGAGCCTCAGTTGACATTGATAGAACTGAAATCGCAAAAGAGCTTCCAGTCAATGCGGGAGATAGTGAAGCCCCAGACTAAAGTTCTTCGGCCGGACGGCATCGGTGGATTCATCGAGACTGAGGTCCCCGTTGCGAACGTTGTCCCTGGTGACGTTGTCAATCTCCGTCCTGGCGACATCTTCCCAGGAGACGTCGTGCTTATTGACTCCAAGGATCTCTTCGTCTCACAGTCGTCGCTCACTGGCGAATTTCTTCCTGTTGAGAAGACAACAATTGCAAATGATCCTCAGTCAATCTTCGACCTTGCCAACGTGTGTTTCATGTCGACTTCTGTGGTCTCAGGGCGTGGGCGGGCAGTCATTATTGCCACCGGTCACGCAACCTATATGTCGACCGTGAACGCAGCCCTCAACTCTGGCGAGTCGCAGACTCGTAACTCATTTGATGTTGGTGTCCGCAAGGTTGCCTACCTCCTCCTCGGCTTCGGTATTGTCATGGTTCCTGTCGTCATTCTTGTCAACGGTCTGACCACCCACAATTTTTACGACGCCGTTATCTTT
The DNA here is from genome assembly GCA_030556285.1 of Lipomyces yamadae. Taxonomy (NCBI): domain Eukaryota; kingdom Fungi; phylum Ascomycota; class Lipomycetes; order Lipomycetales; family Lipomycetaceae; genus Lipomyces; species Lipomyces yamadae. The sequence continues at coordinate 92,783 of JAKTPU010000040.1, read as the reverse complement.
GGCATGTCAGTTTTGGTAGGCTTAACTCCGGAAATGCTCCCTATGATTCTCAACGCGAACCTGGCACATGGAGCGTCTGAAATGGCCAAGCTCAAAACTATAGTCCGCAAGCTCGATGCTATCCAAACCATGGGCGTCGTTGACGTCATTTGCAGTGACAAGACTGGTACGTTGACCAAGGACGAGGTCGTCCTGACAGATTACCTCGACGCTACTGGAACCAGCAACAGTGACGTGCTCAAGTATGCGTTTTGGAACTCCAATTTCTCTACCGGCTTAAAGAATGTTCTTGATAGCGCGATTTTGGCCGCCACTGAGGAATGCTTGGATGTCGATTATCCGTCTGAAAAAGGTTGTACTCTAGTCGACGAGTTGCCGTTTGATTTTGTGCGGCGGCGCATGTCTGTCGTGTTGAGCACCGCGAGCAAAACCGAAATGATATGCAAGGGCGCCGTTGAGGAGCTTCTCGCCATCTGCAGCTCCGTTAGGAAGTATAGCCGCAAGACAACCGACGTCATTATGTCCTCGACTCACCGAGAAGAATTACTTGCAAGGGCCGTCAACCTGAACTCCCAGGGTCTCCGCGTACTTGCTGTCGCGGCCAAGATTATACCTCAGGAGGATCTGGAAGGGGAGGTACATTTCACTGCCGAGAAGGACGAGAACGAGCTTGCTTTCCTCGGGTTCCTAACTTTCCTGGATCCGCCCAAGGACGACTGCGCCGCCGCTATTGAGGATTTCAAAAAATATCACGTTGGGATCAAGGTCTTGACCGGTGATAACCTTGCTGTGGCGTGCAATGTGTGTAGCGATGTTGGCATCGATACTGAGCATTGTGTCACCGGTGCCGAGCTGGATGAGATCGTGGAGAACGAGGAAGTGTTTCATGAAACTGTCGAAAGATGCACCGTCTTCGCCAAGCTCACACCAATCCAGAAGTTCCATGTCGTCAATGCACTCAAGAAGAACGGGCACGCTGTAGCGTTCCTTGGTGATGGCATTAACGACGCTCTTGCACTCCGTGGCGCCGACTGCGGAATCTCCGTTGATACCGCGACGGCCCTCGCAAAAGACGCCGCCGACCTTATATTGCTCGAGAAGTCTCTCCAAGTTATTACACATGCAATTGTTCGCGGCCGCCAGACCCATGCCAACACGATCAAGTATATTAAGATGGCTACGTCATCCAACTTTGGCAACGTTTTCTCTGTGCTCATCGCTTCTGCATGGCTGCCCTTCCAGCCAATGACTGGAAACCAGATACTTATTCAGAACCTTCTGTACGACATTTCTCAAGTCGCGATTCCCTGGGACAAGGTCGATGAAGAGTATCTACTGTATCCGCACCAGTGGTCCGCCGACTCCGTCTTCAGGTTTATGGTGTACTTCGGTCCGTTGTCATCCGTGTTTGACGTGTACACCTTCGCTGTGTTATGGTTCTTCTTTGATTACCGTCAACCATTCACTGACGACGTCAAGTACTTTCAAACGAGTTGGTTCTACGTGGGCTTGACCCTGCAGACTTTAATCGTGCATATGATTCGCACGGAGAAAATTCCGCTCATCCAGCGAAACTCATCCTGGCAGCTGGGATTAAGCACTGTCAGTGTGATTTGTGTGGGAATAGCCTTGCCTTTCACCCCTCTCGGTACTGGCGTACTGGGGATGCTCCCTGTGCCAGCAGCATTTTATCCCTTCTTCGTTGTTGCGATTGCTGGCTACTGTGTAATTACGCAGGTAGTCAAGCGATTATATATATATAGATTTCACGAGTGGCTTTGAACGAAGCCAGAAGCGAGTGCTGAGTCATAAACTAGGAAATGCATTATGGGAACCCTAGGTTTTGGCATTGTGGTTTAGACTTGTTTTATTTGTGGTTGTATTCCTAACCATTATAGTTACCTTTCGTCGATCCCCGTTTATTTCTTGTGCACTCCACATGCATAAGTGCGATAGTGATATCATTCTTTTATCGCGCTGATGGCCGGGGATTATTCGTGTTTGGAGATTTCAGAATTTTTCCACTAATCGAGTACTTTGGGAACTAGACACTAGAATAGAGCGACTTAAATGTTTACACTAATGTTTTGGTGGACAATAGAGAATTGAGCATATCATGACTTATATTTATCTGAATAATACGAACATTCGATGTTAGCTGAAATGGCCCAAAGTAATCAAACACTTGTCCGCAGTCCTCGCCACTTGAGCGCATCGCTTTTCGACTGTATCAAATATTGCACTGCAGTACACGGAACAACGAAGCGAGCAAACGTGTCACCTCACTGCTGAAATTTTTGTTGTCATTTGGTGAAAACGGATGACCTCCGGAACGCACGTCCAGCTGTTCCGCGGTTATTGCAAAATATCGCGTTCTCCATCGCCTCAGGTGTGGGAGATTGGTAGCTTTAGAAAGGCTGTGTGCCTGAGTCGGATGCGGATATCCACCTAATTTGACCGTATCCGCCATTCGCTCCCTCATCTGTTATTCGCCATCTTGAATAAATCTGCCTTGATCGAATAATTCCATTAATGGCAACAGCGGCCTAAGAGATTAAGGTATTCGATTTACTTTCGTAGTTGCGCCTAGATGCTTCGCTACGAAACCAAAAATTTCACCTGTTTTCCTTAACACGACTCTCTCACTCGCTTAAATAACAGTCAGGACAGTTAGGGATCGGTACGGATTCACGGATAACGGATATATCCGCGGATATCCGTGATACGGATACGGATACGGATACGGATAGAGCAATCTTGATCAGTCATATCCAAAAAAAAACCGTTTACTATAAATTAAAATTACTCATAAAGCACATAAATGAAGATATTGAGCGAACTATTATAAGAGAAGCGTTTAATCTTTCTACTGTGTCCGAAATAGATAGTCATGATGAGCAACTAGAATATTCGTGGATATCGCGGATACGGATACGGATACGGATAACGAAAAATCCTTATCCGTGCCGGTCCCTACTTACTTCAGGTGTTTTCAGGAGACGTAGTTCAATCCGCCATATCCCGCCATCCATCAACAGGTCTAACTGACAGTAAGTAGTTGCCGTCGAACGGGCCAATTTAGCCCTTCACAAACCTGTGATCATTGCTTTAGAGGCCATCCAATTAAGGTTCCGCCAGGTGAGCCATGTGGTTAACGCTTGGCGCGCCGCACAGACGGCGGCTCATGTTCAGACTATTCCAGCAGTTTGCCATACAGAGGAGTTCTGGGTGTGTCCTACCTGCATTTAGATATTAAATGCCAATCTCCCACCACGTCTCATAGACGTGTAAATAATCTAGCGTATGATTGGAGTTGCGGATACGTTTTTATTGTGTAGGAGTTGGTAATCGAAACAGCATTCGGTAGCGAAACAACGTTGTGCCGTTTTTCCGGTCATTCGGCTGGTGACTAATTTGTATCCCCAATGAGGTTAGCGCCATTTGTTCCGTCATTGGCTCATTGCCCCCATTATTGTCGACACTTACAGCTAAGTCCGAGATTTTGCAACGTTTTTGTCCCTGCCCTCTTTTGCGACTCTCCCGACTCTCCACCTTCATTCATGGTAGGTCACATACAGTATTTTCTTTCTTTGCACGTATAAATCGCGATGCAGTCATATATACAATATAGAAATATCGGCCATGTCCTGCGCCAGCAGTTTGACTCTGATCGCGAGAAAACTATTCCTAGCGGCGACGACTCTACCATTGTGAGCTTAGTTGGGTTACCCGAGGCAGCAACAGAGACTGAGAAAGCAGTTGCCTCAGGTCATGTCATGGGGAATAGGGAGAAGTCTTCCGAGCTTTCGACAACGGGTTATGCTTTTAATGCGGTCCAAGGTCGAGAGAAGATGACGCTAGATGGACAAGAGCAACAAGTTTTCATTGTTGACTGGGATGGCGAGTATGATCCAGCAAATCCGCACAACTTTAGTACATTCCGACGAGTAACAGCAACGTTGATCATTGCCACCGTCGCCTTTGTTGTAGGAATGGCTTCATCTATTGATTCGGCCGTTCTGCCACAGGCATCTGCGGATTTGGGAGTTAGCGAGGTTGCTGAGAGTCTAGCGACAGGTGCGTTTGAAATTTGTGCAATTTTAGCAAAATATGCTCGAAGAGGTCAACTGTGACTCACAATGCACACAGGTATTTATTTAATTGGCTATAGTGTAGGGGCTTTGTTCGCTGGACCTTTCTCAGAGACACTTGGTCGGAATATAGTTTATATAGCAACTCTCGCCATGTTTTCAATTTTCATTATGGCTTCTGCTCTTGCCCCAAACTTTGCATCGCAGGTTGTGTTTCGGTTTCTGGCTGGCTTTTTTGGGTCAACGCCATTGGTATGTGCTGGAGGCTCTATTGCCGACATGTGGGATCCTTTGGAGAAGACTTTCGGTTTTCCAATCTTCGCCGTTGCCGGTTTTGGGGGCCCAGTTTTGGGTCCAGTGATTTCGAGTTACATTGGAGCATCCTGGCGCTGGGCAGAGTGGATATCCCTGATCACATCAGGTGTGGTACTGACGTTAGTGGTCCTGTTTCAACCGGAAACGTACGCGCCACTCATACTGAAATGGAAGGCTCGTCATCTTAGGCAGATTACTGGCGACGCTCGGTTTAAGGCTGAGCTCGAGGCCACACACACTGCATTCTTGACTCGCATCAAAATTGCCTTGAGTCGGCCTTTCGCAATGGCGCTTGAGCCCATCATCATATTGATGGCACTCTATTTGAGCGTTCTTTACATTGTCCTGTTTACATTCTTGGATGGTTATACTTTCATCTTTGCCGATGTCTACGGAATCTCAGATGGCCTTGCAGATGTTATTTTTGTTGCCATGTTCGTCGGCATGGTTTTGGCATCTGCGCTCGTACTTCCTTTGTATCGGCTTACCAAGAAAGACCTTGAAAAAGTCTTGGCAACAGGAGGATCACACATCGAACCCGAAATACGGCTTTGGTTCGCCATGCTTGGAGGGTCCATATCAATTCCAATATCGCTATTTTGGATGGGATGGACAGACTTTGTAAGTGTGAAACAGGAAGCGACCGGTGACGGTTCGATATAGCTGACACGGAATCTAGGCATCTATTAGTATCTGGTCTCCCATTATCGCCTCAACAATGTTTGGCTACGGCGTTATCTGTGTCTTCCTTAGTGCCTACATGTATATCATTGACTCGTACGAAGTTTATGCAGCGTCGGCCCTTGCATTCGTTACCCTTCTTCGCTATGCTTCAGCAGGAGGAATGACGGTGGTTGGAATCTCGTTTTACAAGAATTTGGGCACGCATAAGACTCTAACTATCTTGGCCTGTATAAGCTCTGTCCTAGTGCCGAGTCCATATGTTTTATATAAATGGGGTTATCTCATTCGACAGCACAGCAAACATGCCGTTACGCGAAAATAATTGGACTATAAAGACACTGCCCGCTCCGTGATGAGGTAATTGGGCAGCTTTGGAGTAGTAGAAGCAAAAATTCATATAGAATACCAATCCACACGGAGTCGTACGTCGAACTGTCAGTGATGTGCATGAACTTGGTGGAGAGCATTGCATGGTTAGGATTTATAGATAATAATAATAATATATGTTTGGAACTTATGAATGCACCTAGCGACTAAAAAAATAAGTGTCAAGAATCCGGTTAACTCCCAGAGTCATATATATTAGTATATTTATCTTTCTGTCCCAAAACTTACCTAAAAACGGCCAGCTGCAGCCGTTCAAAACACCGCATGAGCAGCCTATTGTTGGATGTCGGAACTCACAGCTGATTTAGTTAAAGGATTTCTCAGGGTTTAGGGTAATGCTTTTCACACAAGAGGGTTTGAGGGTTAGCACTCTGCAATTTTGGTAAAGCCAAATCAATGTTATCGGGGTTACCCTGCGATTTAAGCATGTGGCGAAATACAGCTATCGACGCATTGAAATTGAATCGACTAAGCTTAATTTGGTTTAACGAGATGAGGAATGAGCGAGTCGCCGAGTAACCGCCGTGGAAGACGTTTATATGCCTCCTTTCTCTTACATTACTAAATCATATCGCAAATCGGCATGAGTTTTGCTCGCGGTCTCGAAGGCACTAGTGGACAGGCCAAATGGCTGGACGGCCGCCCAGCTACATATTCAACAGAAGACGACAGTCTGAGAATGACTACTTCTCCAGGCACTGACTGGTGGGCCTTTCCCGGTCACAATGCCGCGAATGGCCCCGCTTATGTGACTACGGTCTCGGACAGCCATATTGACCATGATTTCGTGGCTTCGCTCCTAATCAACGGAAGTTGGATTCAACAGTATGATCAAGGAACTCTTTTCCTACACGTTACGACAAATGAGGAGGTCAAATGGGTCAAAGCTGGTGTTGAGAGGGAGGATGGCTGCAATTACATTAGGTAAGTGGCCTGTAATTAATGACGGAATTAATATTGGTCCCGACTAAATGCCTCATTTTTCTTTGGATTAGCGTGGTAGTGACCCAGAAATACTCTGATTGGTCGATACTTTCCCCTCCAGCGGCGCTAGACTTGTCGAATCAACCCATCAGGTTATTCGCGGCAAGAAAGAAAGATGATCTTGTCATATCCTTTGGCAGCAAGGAATCCACAATTGAGAATTCAACAAAGATGAGAGAGATAAAGGCATTTTTCCATGATTTAAACATTCAAAGCTTCAATATCGGCGCCATGGCGTGCTCCCCTAGCGAGCAGTTTGGAGTCTCGGTCCTATTTTCAGATTTTCGATTGGAGTGGAGCAACTCCAACGAGTGATACAGTGATTGTAAATGTCAACATCGTCTGCTGACGTCTGCTGATCGTATTTAGCAGAGGCCATTCAGTAAGCAAAGACTAATTTGCGTGTTGTATATATTTTCACAGCATTGGGCTTAGTTAATATATATATATCCCAGAAAGCCACCATATCCCGACCTGACTGATTTGTAGGTACCAGCTAGCATTATTAGGCATGCAGGTCCATATTACAATTTTGAATTCTCCCTAGCTTCAACCCATTCTGGCCATAGGTACGTCAAACGTTTTTTGGTTCAAGTCATGCTGTCACTAATGGGAACCAGATAAGAAATGGCTGGAAGGGTTAGGGTTAAGATTGGTTTTCGACGTGGAAAGTCCTATCCCGACATCGGTGCAAAATATCGTGGGACAAAAAGCGCGGATAAGCAACTAGCCGAGGCGGATGAAGACATAACGTATACCAACAAATACTGAAGGATTGTTGATTGATTGAATTATCATCAAAAGTAGATTTCATGGACTGTATTTAAACCAACAGTAGATAAAATGCATATACGATAACGACCACCGTTTAAAGCTACTTATTTTTTTTTTTGGTTGCTTAGTTGAATTCAAACAAATGACATGCAGTTTATGGCCTTTTTGCAATGATTACGGCATCAAAAAAAGGGACAGCCCGCATAACGTAACCGCTTCATGATGTATCCTCCTGACCTTATTGACATATGCAGAAGGGTTAGGGCTGAGTGGACTTTCTGTTTGATGCGTACGGGGCGAGCAACTATATTCTCGCCGCGACGCAAAACTTCGTGGGAAAAAACGTGTGGAATGAGCAACCAGCGGACCGGATGAAGATATATGTCTAGGATGATCAGATTTCCAGGACTCAAGGGGATCACTATCGCAGTTGACCAATCGCAAATGACTCCACCAAGTTAAATTCCTCATCACTGGAGCCTGCGGCTGCGTCGGCCAGCTGGTCGCGAAAAAAACTCCTCAGCAACTCCGAATATAGAGTCATACTTACAAATGTCATCGAGCCTATCGCCCATTGTATCCAGAAAGTGCTACGGTGATCAAAGTCGATCTGCTGAATTCAACTAGAACAGAGTAGATCGCGCGACGGGATCGCGAGGCGGCGCTTCCTGTCATAAAAATAGATATATTGCACAGTCTAGGTAATACAACTAAGTAAAATACAGTGCTAAGAAATAAATTGTTCACGAAATGTCCATAGGCACAGCTCCAGTCATCGGCGCAGCGGCTACACCACCACTGCTGAGTTCGACGTTACCTGAGTCGCCAATATATCGGTTCGCGTATTGAGACAAATACTCGACGCTCCGGTCCTTATCCAGAAACAGTGTATAGCTCCGCTTCACGTCGTCCACGTCAACAGTACTCGCTTTTCGCTTGGCAGCCACGAGATGGGAAACGGCTATTAAGTTTGCGGCATATCGTAAACTGGACTCGACTCCGATCTTGGCAAGAATCGCTAGCGCGTCTGGGCTCAGCTCCACTTCTTCCTCTTGGGCACGAATGTGCAATATTTCACGGATCTCATCCGGCGAATAAGGTGACGTTGAAATAATGATGACCCGATCCAATAGGTCCGCCGGCAGACCATGCGGTGATTTATAGTTAGTTCCCCGAGTTCTAGATATGCCGCGGTTTGTGGCCATAATCACAACAGGTGCGAGATCGTCTTCCAGTGCTCGATTTATGTACGAAAAACTCTCAATATCCAGCATATGCACCTCATCAATGAATAGTACTCCGGGACAGATTTCGGCCTTGCCTTCTTCCTTCCACTCGCCAACTTTTGCATTGATCTGATCTCGCACTTCAGATCTGATCTCGCCTGTGTCTCCAGAAAATAGAGCCAGAAACCCCTGCGTGCGAGAGTTGATCACGTCAATTTCATGCAGCGAAACCGTGTGTACCGTCTCCTTACGCTTTTGAATTTCTCCTTCAGGACATTGCACAAACTTCGTATCTGCACCCATAGCATCGTAATCCCTAGCGCGGGCATACGACCTGCCTAGCTTTGTCACGGCTCCTGATGCCTTGTCGATTGAGACGACATCCCCAGCTAGTACCTTCTCCTTGCTGAGCGACTCTATCATCTTCGTACCAAGATCATAGACTGTCTCCATATCCGTAGTTTTGATCGTCAATTTTCCTTGTTTGTGCCCCTAGAAATTGTTAGCTAAGGTAGGCATTCAGCAGCTGACGAAACATACTCCAGTGATTGATCTGTCGATCTGAATTTCAACGACTTCACCTTCAATAACCTCACTCTCTTCCTTAATCCTCACTCCAATACTTTTTCTAAACGCCTGCGTCAAAGCTTCTGTCTTTGACATCTCTAACGAAAATATCTCGGATCCACCGACCATCGTAAATGGCACGTCCTCTCCCAAACTCTGCGCAATGCCCATGGCGATGGCGGTCTTGCCCGTACTAGGCGGTCCAGCCATCAATACGGCCCGTCCCGCAATCCTGCCCTCCTTGATCATCTGCAGTATGACGCCAGCGGCTTTGCGAGCTTTTAGCTGACCCACCATGCCCTGTGATATATGACGCGGTTCGAGTGTCGTGTCGCTTTCCAGACCGAGACCGGTAATGTGAGAATGTGAGGCCACCAGGCCGAGGCTTCGTAAATCTTTCGCTTGTGCGATCGTTGCGATGGCCTAGAACATTAGACATCTAGCCATTGTTAACTAGGGCGAGGATGGGACCTACCATTCTGATTCAGTTATTTGAATACTATTAAAATAGAGTCAGATTTCCACTGAGGAATGCTCTAACAACCAAAATATTAGTCGAATCGTCGGAGTTGATCGGTTGCTGAAGATATTGCTCTCGGAATCTGGAAATTGTAGAGGGAGAAATTCAGCAGGAATTGTTGTTACCCGCCCGGCTCCAACCTAAAGGCACCAAATATCAAAGCAACTTTAGGAGATATCAAAGCCAATACTTGATCTGCGTGTCAGACAGCACACTGGCATATCGGACCACGTCCTTGATATCTCGCCGAAATTCGTCGCGTGGTTTCTTAACAGCCATATTCTCTCGCAAGAATCTTGCAGCCCGACTATTCAGTCGCCTGTATTTGTTATGCAGAATTGATTGACTCATTGTGCTTTATTTTGAAGATTTGCTTTCGCTGTTTCAAATGACCATTCCTGCGATGATGGGCTGTCTCGTGCAAGAGTCGCACCGGGAAGCTCCATTGACGTACGGTGCGACAACCCACCCGCATCAGCAGCAGCAGCAGCAAACACAATTCGGGCAATTACAGGAGCAAATTAATGTGGCAGAAAATGAGCGATATACGTCCGAATCAGCTGTGCCTCAAGTGCACCAGCCAATGGCTGACGATCAAAACTGCCCTTCGACCGCGAACGATCGGTCTTCGATCTCAATCATCGCGATCCCGCCACAGACAACGGATATGACTCAACTCGACGATCGTATGTCTATTAGCAGCCTGGTGACTGCAGACTCATGTACACCAATAATGACTACGGAGCGCTGTCAAGATATAGAGCCGTCTCAGGAGATTTCACCATCTAAATCACCTGCACCCGAAGAGCGGCAACACATCGAGTCAACTTTTACTTCATCGTCTGGACCGAAATTGGAAGATCTATTTAGTGATGACGGTAATAATAGAACAGGAATAAGCTCAATGGAGTGTAATCCACGAAGTGAAGAGTATGAAGATGAAGATGAGTCGGAAGAAGACGAAGAAGACGAAGACGACGACGCCGAACCAATCGAGCCGGATCATTACTATGGTGGCACTGTTCCTGTTTTTAAACCCGTATGTGTCAACTACTCAAGATTTTGACAGTTGCTAACGCTGATATGTAGTCTATGCAGCAATTTCGATCATTTCCCAACTTTATCAAGAAGATTGATAGCTATGGCATGAGAGTTGGCATCGTTAAGGTTATTCCTCCACCGGAGTGGTTAGTTGGATATTTATGCGGCAGAAGATAAGCACATAGTGCTAACTACCAGCAGGACAGCCGCGTTACCTGATGTCGGGGAGAAACTAAAATCGATTCGCATTCGACAGCCAATTGTACAACATATCAACGGTAGTCAGGGGGTGTTTAGCCAGACAAATATTGAGAAGCAACGCTCGTACTCACTACCACAGTGGCGCAAAGTCACTGAGGAGTCGGATCACCAACCACCAGCCCGCCGTGGCGAACGTCGTAAGGGGCATGATTCCAAATTGAAGCCGAGTCCCAGGAAAAGACAGCGCATTATGCATAACGCAGAAGATGGTTCAGCCGATGGAGCGGAAGGCTCTGACACGACGCTGAAAGGTAAAAGACGAAATGGAGAACTATCACCCCAGGAGTTGGCAGAATTTGAAAATTTCGACTATCGCTTCGACGCGTCAGAGTTCACACCCGGGCGTTGTGAGGAGCTAGAAAAGATATACTGGAAGGCAATCACATATAATAATCCCATGTATGGTGCAGATTTGCTTGGAAGTCTGTTCAGTGATGAGACGAAGGAGTGGAACGTGGCTCACTTGGACAACATTCTGAATGACTTGGGAATGGATTTACCTGGTGTAAATACAGCTTATCTATATTTTGGCATGTGGAAGAGCACATTCTCGTGGCACGTTGAGGATATGGATCTTTATTCGATCAACTACCTCCATTTTGGAGCTCCAAAGCAATGGTATTCCATCTCTCAGAAGGATGAGAAGCGGTTCTTCAATATCATGCGAAGCGAATGGCCGGACGAGTATAAGAAGTGCAAGGAGTTTCTACGTCATAAGACTTTTTTGGTGTCGCCTAGATACCTAGCAGATCATGGAATAAAAGTCAATAAGCTTGTGCATAATCAAGGAGAGTTTGTTATCACATTCCCCTTTGGCTACCATTCTGGGTATAATCTGGGTTATAATTGTGCCGAAAGTGTTAATTTTGCGACAGAGAGATGGCTAAAGATTGGTGCCGGAGCCAAAAAATGCGACTGCATCACAGATGCTGTTGACATCGACGTGCAAGATTTGGCTTATAGGCTTAAGATGAAGAAGCGGCAGGCAAGGCGGATGAAGCGCGAGATGGAGCAGAAAATTGCAGCTGCTACTAATCAAGACACTGACTCTGATGCTTTCGTCAGAACGCAAGCTGAGAGCAGAGAAATAGGTATGTCAGAAGCTACATCCGCTTCATCAGAAGATCAGAGTAGTCTTGCACCAGCTCCTGGTACACCGGTTGTGAGAGCTGCGACAGTATCGGATGAAATGCAACCTGTTGTTGCGCACGAAGTTAGCCCGGAACTGTATGGTTGCCGAGAAGTGCATATTTTGGCAAACCCTCCAACGATCCGCATTGTGGACAGATGAAGTCATTTGCCCGAACGGTGGTTTCAATGCTAGATAAGATCTATATATATTTATTTAAGGTCACAATACTGTGCAGGTGTCCGTTGGCAAATTGTATGGGAGCACAAGCATTTCGGTTCGTATGCATTCAAATTTGATTCTGTGTGAATAATAAATGATCTGGCGGGCTACACGACTTGTCACAGGAATGTGCAAATCGCCGGTACACTCAAGTACATCCTCATGCCATTCGTGTCCATGCTGAAGCTAATATCTAGAGGTTCCACCTCGTTTTGGCGCCCTCTGTGCCTTCTTCGGTGTAGTACATCCTTGAAAGTCCCAAGCAGAGATTCGGGCCTGAGCCAATATTTGAGTTCTCTGAATATGTCGCGAAAATAAGAAGAGGACGCAAAGTTGAGTTCTTAGTTTATCTTCTATTCGATACCCCATGACGCGAGACGGAGTAATATAGTCTATAGATGGGTAGCAGCCGCGTTATTCATCGCCAAAGAAATCATCCTCGTCGCCCGTGTCGATGGGCTGGCGCTCTGAAGTATGATCTGCGAAGTTATAGCGCGGGGGTAGAATGCGGTTGCTGTCAAGATCATAATCGATCCCCGACTGCAACACGACCGGGACTGAAACTTCCATCAGATTTGTTGGACCGCTATTGTATGAAACTCTGGCTGTAACACGTAATTCGTGCGTGTGTGTCAAACCCATGATTCGAAAATCTGGCACGCATTCAGATATGTCGAGCCCGTCTTGTATCACTTTGTCGTCTATTCTAAACCTCGCTGGACCGCTTACTGTCAACGGTTCAAGAAGCACGTTGATATCTGTCTTGCCACACAGAATATCACCTGATTCGGAGAAAAAGCGTCGCCGGTTCGCAAACCCGGAGTCGCGAGACGTCATGGTAATAATGAGACTCTTGAGCGTTAGCGACAGAATCCCATTTATACGGGACATGTCGTCTACTTGTACAGCGACGTATAGCCTTGGACGAAATTTATCAAACACGAGCACCTTACTTCTGTCAAGCTCAATCTCTAGCACGGCGGGAACGTTGACGAAGGTAATCCTAGTACTCATGGAAACCAACTTCATCGCACCACTAACCTTTTGAAGCGAGCCCGGAACAAAGTAAGAGTTTGGTAATTTCCTAGACTTTGTCCAGTGCGTATAGACCTGTGAGGATATTTTCCGGGAAATGGGAATATTCCAGTCAGGATCGTCTGCGTGAACGGAGGCGGCGGAGATGACAGTAATATAAGCCGATTGTGACATATTCCATTTGTAGAACTTTGGTCTGTCCGCGATGGCAATTAGCTTGTAATCAATTTGACGGACAGCATTGCGTTTCATCGATGGAGGGAGCAGAATGTCACTGACACCCGATGGTGAGGCAGCACGTTCGCACTTCCAAGGCGACAGAGTAAAATCGTCGAAGTACCCTCTGATCCGTGTAGAACAACCGCATTGCGAAAACTCTGGGACGTTGACGATGAATGGGAAGGCATGGTCGCCGGCGGGAAGCTCGGTGCCCTGCGGATGCTGCAAAAGTGAAATAACTATGTTCACATGCGTGTGCTTCTCTTTGGTACTTCCGATGTTCATTGGTGGCCCGAGCGGATCAGTCGCAGATCCGTCGAAAGCGTTTAAATCAGAGCCAGTGGCCACAAGGCGCGTCACGGACACCCCTTTTAACTGGATCTTTATATCGTCGAGTATGGTCGGCTTTTCCAGTTTAAGCAAAACTATTCCAGACACGGGATTACCAATTGATACAATTGGATTGTCAACTATCATGATTAGTTCATGCTTTCATGCTAGCACTGCACAATTAACTCACTTTTTAGAACTAATTTTGGCATTATTATTATTAATTCAAACTGGTAGTTTTCGAGAGCATACCATTAATACAACTGTACCAGAACACATCCCAGAAGACAGCGGCGGACTGATAAGGGCCACGTGAGTGCGGCGCGCGAATCGCCGAGGATGGCCTGTGTAACGCTGCTCTGTGCTTTGCCTTTTGAGTTGGTCCATGCTGGCCCTTCCACCCTGACAAAACCCGCCACGAAATAGATCTTAAGTGGAAGAGATAATACTCTCAACCACGGATGAAAAACCTTACTCACTTTCTATGCGTAAACGTTATTACTGGAAACGGGGTTCACAAGGACCGTAATTATCATAGCAAGGAGATTGATGCAAGTTCGTCCCACTCGTCCGATGATCCTTGAGACTAGCGCAAGATCAGCAGCAGATCTCCAGAGACCTCTGGATGCCTCACCGAAGCCATGCACTACTTCCATCATAAGGGACTATCATAAGGTAAACAAGGAAATGTAGAATGAATATAGCCAGAAGAACTGTGGAATATGACTCCAACTCCATTAACACCCAATCTGGCTTATTGAACCGGTAATGCGTCAATAGCGGAGCTGAGTCTAATTTCAACGGCACTGATTGTACTTGAGGATATATAATGGCTCGAATTTTTGAGTTTCCATTGTGTTTCTTTATTCTACTCTGCAGCACTTATCTTGAGAGATCTAGTGCTATCGACATTGATGTAAACGATGCTGGTGGCTATCCTTGTTGCTAAGGGTCTAGAGACCACTAACGTCTAACGACGCCATGACATAGACTCGATCAAGCAGGCAGCGCGAGTATTCGCGCACGGCGTTCTAGACTATTACGACGGAAATCAAGACGGGGGAACGCTCGGAAAGTTCACATGGCCCTACTACTGGTGGGAGGCTGGTGCAGCTTGGGGGTCTCTGATTGACTATTGGTTCTATACCGGAGACACGACTTTTAATCAAATCGTTGTCGAGGCGTTGTTAGCTAATATCGGTCCAAATTACGACTACATGCCAGAATCTGAAATTACGACCGAGGGGAACGATGATCAAGCTTTCTGGGGATTTGCTATAATGGCTGCAGCCGAGCGAAACTTCACGAATCCTCCAGATGACAAACCACAATGGCCAGAACTCTCTGAAGCTGTGTTCTGGTCAATGGCAGGGCGATGGGATACCTCGACATGTAATGGTGGTCTGCGTTGGCAGATCTTTGAATTCAATAACGGCTACGACTACAAAAATACGGTGTCCAACGCCGGATTGTTTCTAATGGCATCGA
The DNA here is from genome assembly GCA_030556285.1 of Lipomyces yamadae. NCBI lineage: Eukaryota > Fungi > Ascomycota > Lipomycetes > Lipomycetales > Lipomycetaceae > Lipomyces > Lipomyces yamadae. Next base: position 77,510 of record JAKTPU010000040.1, on the reverse strand, counting down.
GACTGGCACGTTTTACGGGAAACAAGACGTACGTTGATTGGGCAGAACGGACATGGAATTGGATTGAAGGAGTGGGCTTACTCGATACTGAGTACTACTACTTTTATGACGGCGTCGGCGTCGCAGACAATTGTTCTGTCATCACGAGATACCAGTGGTCGTATAATGCTGCATGCTTCCTTGCAGGCTCGGCCTATTTGTATAATTTCACAGCATCAAGTATGTGGGCAGAGAGAACACAAAATATCCTTGACGGCCTGCAAGTGTTTTTCCTTAACGAGAATGGTGGTGTAATGTACGAGGTCGCGTGTGAGCCTGTCAACAAATGCAACACAGATATGCAGTCGTTCAAGGCATATTTATCGCGATTTATGGGATTGACCGCTATACTTGCGCCTTGGACATATGACGAGATTAATGCCCACTTAGTCAACACTGTTGTCAATGGCGTCACATATTCTTGCACTGGTGGCCGGGATGGTGTTACCTGCGGAACATCCTGGCTTGCAGGAGAATGGGACAATACTGCCGGGCTCGGCCAACAAATGTCAGCTCTGGAAACAGTGCAAAACCTGCTGATCAATCAGGTTCCCGCGCCATATACCGGAACCGTCGGGCTGTCCGCCGAACTGTCAAATTCAACTTTAATACAACCGGAGGGGGGCAATTCCAGCATGCAAAACACGGGTGATCGTGCTGGAGCCCGCACTTCCAGTATGATCGTGCCTATACTATTGTGCATCTTGTGGTCGATTTTAAAGTGATTTTTTTTTGGGCATCTGGGGATTCTCGGTTTCGATAGCATGCCTATGACGTCTGGCTGTTATTGCAAAGGTGTAGTGTGGCACTGAGCTAGTAAATAAAAGGTCAACTCAGATAGTATTGTGTGGTCTTGGATAAGCCAAATACGAGTCACTTGTAATATTCATGCGCATATCCGTATATATATAGATATATATAGTGAAAGAGATGCTGTATTCGCCGTCGCAGCTTGACAATGTGTAATTGCCAAGTAAGAATGGAGATTGAAGAACAATCCGTAGCCATACCGGCGCAGGATACACAAGTTTCCTCGTGTGAACAGGTAAGCCCCAAACTTAAAGGTTGTAAGCGCAACTGTATATGCCTGAGAAGCTACACTATTTAAGTTTGGGGCTTACTAGTCTATGCCTGAGAAGCTACACTAGTTCATCAACCGGGATGCAACTGGCACAACCAGAAAGGCTCCCCGACATCTGACTATAACCGGACAAATCAACGCGAGCTTGAATGTAGTGAATAGAAATGTTGGGTGTAGCAACATGCTACGGCTTCATGTCGGCTAATAGATAATTTCCGTAAATAGCCCGGCTATTTCTCTGCTTGAACAACCTTGCATGAAATCTTCCACATCTCTCTCTCTTTTTGGAGTCTGGCTTTTATTGTTGGTTCTTAGATTCTCCTCGCTCCAAGTCCATGTCAGTGTCGGAGTGCGTCGTGCTTGAATTTCCGGAGGAAGTTTCGCCACCATTCTGCAAAGACGCGCCTTCTAGATTGGTACCGGAGTCCTCCTTTGCCCCAGAATCATCTTTAGAGAGTTTCTCAGACGGTACGCGGCGAGGAGGAGGAGGGATGCGCTTGTTGGTAATAAATAAGCAGCAAACAAATCCTGATAAGGCGCATGCGAGACCGAAGTATAATACATTCCGAACTGACTCGACATATATATGCAGTAAGGTGTCGATGACTTGCGTAGGTAGCCCTTGAATGGCGTCAGGATTATTAATTAAAGTGTTGGCGTTGAAATTGCCAGGAAGGTGAAGGGCTGCAAATTTGGATTGCAAAGATACGTTCAGAATCGTCTCTCCGAGTGCGACACCAATAACTCCACCAAGAGATCGACCAAAGCCCAAAAGGGAGGTGGCAAGTAGCACTCCGCCCTGTTCTTTCGGAGCTGCGACTTGTGTAGCAAGCGCTAAGCTCTGCATCATAAATCCGGTACCAAATCCAGGGACAATTAAGTAACCTATCTGCTCAGCAGTCGTTGAGTTTGCTCCCAACAAGGTCAAGATTCCAAATCCAATGGACATAATGGTTATGCCCGTCAACGAGAATGGCTTAATATATCTAGTCTTGGAGATTAAGATGCCAGTCACAATCGAGACAATGATTGTGGCAATCAACCAAGGCAGTAGGTGTATACCGGATTGGATGGCCGAAGCATGGCGGACAACCTGGAAGAAGACAGATAAGTAGATAATGCCGCTGATAAACGCCATAAAGACAAAAGTCATAGCCAGTATTGGTGTGAGCACAGTGGGGATTCTAACAACTGCCCAAGGAATTAAAGGCTTCTTTGAGTACCTAAAGTTGTATATTCCAAATACGATAAGGAGAGCACCTCCCAAGGTAAAGCATAGAATAACGGCCGCTGAATTCCATGCGTACTGATTACCTCCAAAGGTCATAGCTAGTAGGACAAGCACCAATCCCGTGGTTAGCAAGAAAGTTCCAAGGTAATCAATCATCTTCATCTTCTCCTTCAAACTGCCACGGGGTGGAGGGGGATTAAAAAACCAAAACACAGCCAATATGGTAATTGCCCCTATTGGAAGATTAATGTAAAAACACCACCTCCAGGAAACATGAGAGGTAAAGGCGCCGCCAATAATGGGACCCGCAACTGAAGCTACTCCAAAAGCGGCACCAATCAAACCCTGTGTGATGCCACGCTTTTGGATGGAAACGATTTCAGTGAGAACTAAAATGACCAAAATTTGAACTCCTCCTCCACCAACACCGGCGATAACTCTGCCTCCTATAAGCATGTCCATTGATGTCGCAGATCCACAGACGGCACTACCAATTTCAAACAAGATAATTGCCGTGAGCATACACCACTTGCGCCCAAAGATTATGGAAAGCTTGCCCCAGCTGGGACTCAACACCGCAGCCGATAGCAGATAGCCAGACGTAATCCATTGTATCTTCGAAAAGGCCTGAAATTTGGTACCGACAGTCAAGAGAAGCGTGGCCACAATTGTCTGATCCAGAGCAGCCAGAAGCATCGCCAAGAACAGCGACACTACGACGAGAAACAAGGGTGCACCGTGCAAGATTTGTTGATTTGAAGTTGTTCCATCCCCAGAATCTTCATTATTTTCGTCGATAATTACTTGAGGTGGACTTGCCGGAGCCGGAGTGGGACGGTCCTCTAAGGCCGTATTATTAGTTGCCATAGCCGTTCAAGAGCTAAGCACATTTATTGCTAGTTTCTGACATTGTCTGCAAATGAGAGTGGGTGTGAGGGCAGAAAACGCTTTTGAACAAAGCAATTGTTAGCTTCACATTGTTCCAGCTGACATCCTCGCGCGTGATGTCGTCAGCGGCTGAATGAAACTTAAGTTATACTTTCGACAATATACCCTTAGTGTTACCCTGACAGACATCAAATATTACAGGAATGTCTACCCAAACCCTGGAATGGAGTATATATGGCGCGTTCGTACATAGGTTTGCGTCCTTCGGGACACATGGTCAATTTGAAACGATACAGAGAAGATTAGCATGGCCCCTGCATAAGGATGACACGCTTTGATAAAGAGAGTAAAATGTTTTTTTTTTGCCCTTGTTCGAGTCTCGGTTGATTACATTTTTTTTAATTTTTTTTTTTTTTCATTTTCAATTTGATTTTGTAATTTGTTAATAGAAACAATATTTATTGTAAGCGTTAACGCAGTGCAATACTGAATATTATTCAATTGGGGGACAACCTACGTAACAATGCAACTTGGCATATATTGATTGACCTTGTGAGCGCCTGTTGAGGAGACAATGGGGCAAAGTAGTGAAAGTAGTATGGTAACTCAGGCACTTTACTTTACGGGATATCGAAGTACAAACCGGTGGAGGTTTTCCACGTTGCCATTGCCTGGTTAACTATTGTCACTCCTGTAGTGGGGACTGCGGTCCGTTCAGCACGCGAAGTAAGGCATTTATTTACTTATTGCTGCCACATTTTAATCCCAGCAAAGGGAAACCGATCCCACTCTGGTTGAATACACGACGAAATTACTTCGAGGTTTGGTCTTTTGGATGTCAATGGCATGGGCATTTGGGCAGTGAACTGGCAATTGGACAATGTAAATACATAAGAGCCACCGTGTCTTAAGCAAATAACTGCACTTAAAATCTCCAAACTTCGCCTGTCCCCTTTCTTCTTCCATGACGTGACGTAATAATCACCTCCGATGCAGAGCGATGCTCGGGGACAGGAATCCGGATGCAAAGTTACCCGGCTGTCAAATCCCTGAGTCGGCACTCGGAACATTGTTTATAATCCGCCACTTTATTTTTTACTACTCTAGTTGATGAGCTTCATTGCTTTTGACTTAGTTTACTTCAATTGTAATCTCGCCTCATTATTGATTTCCATCCAAATATACTATCAGAAGAATGGTACGCCGAGTTGGCCGCAGTCGAGGTTGCGGGACTTGCCGGAGGAGGAAGATAAAGGTATTCGTTTGCAAATATATTATAAGCTCATTCTCAGGGCTAACTCGGAATGTTTACTTCTATAGTGCGATGAGAGAATTCCAAACTGCTCGCAATGCATGGCATCCGGCCTTGCATGTCCGGGTGCGCTGGTGGGAAATGTGTTCCTGAATGTGACCCATGACTTGGCCACACGGCCCGACGTCAATCAAAGGAGCGAATCCAAGCCAGCGAATATCTGCCAGATAGTGTTTGTAGATGAACGGTCGACGCATTGTCCGCCTAAACATGATAAACGCCAACCTTCAAAAAAGAGGCGGCGGAAACCATCATCTAGAGAAACGTCGCCAGAATTCCGGCATCCCAGCATGTGTGCTCACGATACTCTGTACCGTCCTAACTTTGAACAACAATTACTAGGACAGTTTATAGACTATCTCATGCAGAGCCCAGGTGGTTCAATGTTGAAAACGTGGATGACTCACCTTCCTGACTTGATCGCGCGTGAAGACTCGCCAACTCTGAAGTACGCAATCCGCGCTGCTTCGATGGTGCTCTGCGGCTTTCTGACAGGCGATACAGCTATGCAAATGGAAGCTTGTAAGTGGTATGTGGCAGGACTAAAGAGCCAGCAGCAAGAGCTGTTACGATTGAAGGAGTTGGCAGTTAGCGAAGGGGAAGTCTGTGCTACGATGCTTTTATCTTTTTATGAGACCATCCGCAGCACATCTTCCGAAGCATGGATGTATCATATGAGAGCCTCTTCCAGGTTGGTCGAATTGCGCGGGCCAGAAGGCTACAGAACCGGGCTTGCTCATGAATTATTCCGGGCGTTGCGACTATATATGGTAAGTAGATATTCCTACGTGTGTTTTCTATCTACCCGGACATTCGAAAGGCTGATATTTCGTGCTTTTCTCGCCAAACAGGTCTATGTGTCGACCGCCAAACGGCAGCCATCATTTCTCGCCACTGAGCTCTGGCTTAGCTCTCCGTTTTGGGAAAATCCAAAATCTCATTTCGACAAACTCCTTGATATTCATACAGTCATCCCCTTATATTTATCACAAGTTGATGATATAATTTCACGCGGAGAGAAGGGCACTCAAATAACAGCCCCATTAGATCTCAGGGCGAATCTATTGAACATAAGCTCAGCATTGCAAGAATGGAGAACAGAGTATATTAGATCAACAGACAATCATGCGCATTCTAGGGTGTTGTCTGAAGGCCCCTGTCACACCGAAGGTACAGACGAACCGACCAGAAGTGGCATCCTGGATTTGTCTCTCTACCAAGATCCGTTCATCGCAGAAACCATTACACTTTATGACTCTTGCTGCATATTGGTCGCACATATGTTGCTTTCCATCTCTCCACCGTCATGCAAAGCCCTCTACGACAACGTGATCATCTCCCATGCAGCCTCTATCCTTTTATCTGTATCTTTGATTAACGATCAACAGAAATGGAATGGGGTCGTAGGACCATTCCGTCTGCAACATCCACTGAAGGTCGTTGCAGCGTCAACTCCATGTGCTCAACAGAGAACCAGTGCTATAAGTGTACTAGACAATTGGCAAATTGCATATGGACTGGAAGGACTCACTAACATTCCTCCGTGTGCTATATGAATAATGATCGAATTTGGATTTTATATTTTATGCTTTTAATGTACAACATGGGCGAAGTATAATGCAATGAAGTAGTCATTTCCTTTATTCCTTCGACTTACTTTAATTACCACGAATTGCTTGGGAGTCTGAAGATACCATTTGGAATTTCGATTTTCCACCTTTTGGTATTTGGAGGACAAGATCTTAGAGATAGTGTAGTGTCCCTGTAGCTGTGATAGGTATATAACTATCGATGCGCACCGAGGAGCCGACTTGCAGGTCTCTCAATTTGGTAACATATATTATTGGGTCACCCAAATATCGCATCGACAGGGCACCAATAATTGCGCGACACCAACTTCGAAGTGTCTTTGCCCTCCCAGGTGGTCCTGGCACTGGGATATCATGACTAAGTCCTGAGGACGTTGACATTTAAGCTAATGTCATCTGGGACATGTGCTAACTCCTTGAAGAATAACAGTCCGTCAGGTTTGAACACATGATCCGCTATTGAATTGGTTCGCGATACGCGGGTCTATAATATCGACACCTAGAACAATGCCCATATATAACTAGTTATCTGATATTTCCATTAAACCGCAAATAACAAAAGCCCAAAGGCGTTGCCAATTTAGGGTTTTAACTACAATGATCCAAGGCATCTGTTCACTCGTTTTTTCCCGCCATTAAGAATCTGTAGACCTGTATACCATGAACGAACACGACTCTAACGCATAGTACTATTCTTCCTTCGTTCTAGAGCACATAAACTAGTCAATCAAATAGACGATGGCCTCGAAAGGACGCATGATAATATCTGACTTTAACATTGAGACATCGCCATAATTTGATAGCAAAACTTGACCTTGTTTCAGATACTCCTCCGGAACTGTCCACGAGTACTCTTCCTCAGCAAATGACAAGATCACAAGCGCAGCTTTATCTTCATATCGACGAGCATATGCGAAAATCTGCTCGTCGGTCGAGTCTACCAATATGAAAGACCCATATACAAAGATGTCCTTATAGCCATGTCGCAATTCAAAGATTGACCGCCAGTAAGAGTACACACTGAGCGGATCGTTAACCTGAGATGCCGCATTCCATTCCTTGTAGTCGTCGATAACGTCCATCCATGGTTGCACGGTACTGAACCCTGCAAAAGCAGTACTATCCCACTGCACTGGTGTCCTCGAGTTATCGCGACCCTTCTTCCGTAGATCTGCCATTACAATTTGGACGACTTCTTCCGAAGCTCCAGATTCCACCACCCTGGGCAAATTAGTTAATAACACCATAAAACAACACTTTTGTTTGCCACTTACTCGTTGTAGAAATTGATTGATTCTAAATCCTTGAATCTGTCAATGCCCCATGTATTTGGCATATTGGCCATCCCGAGTTCCTGGCCTTCATAAACGAACACAGTTCCACTTTGCAGCCCAAGGAAAGTAGCCAACATTTTTGCCGCGTACGAGCGAAACTCAGGCTTATCGGATGCAAACCGCGATACCGATCGTCCTTGGTCGTGATTCTCCAGATACAGTGCATTCCAGCCGTGGTTCTCGTACATGTAAGTCTCCCATTTGTTGACAATTCGCTTCAATTCACTAAGCATCCACTTGCGCGGGAAATACTTTCCCGCGGTCGAGGCATCCATTGTAACACTTTTTTTGACATTAGTCGGGGTCTCAGATAAAAATAAACCATAGTGCCTTACATTTCGAACTGGAAAATCATATTCAATTCTTCTCGTTCCTCAGCGACGACTTTAATAACTTCGTTGGGATCGTTAAACGCACCCATTTCGCCAACACTAAACGCGTCATACTCCCGCAATATTTGACCCATGCTGCGAAGATATTCATGCAGCCTTGGTCCATTGGCATAATGAATTGTCGCATCTTGATATTTGGCAGACGGGTTGGTTATAGGAGCGTCCGGGAAGTCAAGGTCCTTGCTGATAAAGTTGATCGCGTCAAGACGAAATCCGTCAACTCCACGATCGAGCCAGAAGCGAATAATGTTATTGACCTCAGTGCGTACTTTTGGATTTTCCCAATTAAGATCCGGTTGTTCTTTGGCGAAAAGGTGGAGATAGTATTCGTCACTTTTGTCGTCGTACTCCCAAGTACTTCCTGTGTCTCGTTAGTTATTGTTCAGGATGTTTGACCGGCATTCATATAATACCAGTAAAATGTGAAACCCAGTTATTTGGAGGAAGACGTTCTCCATTAGGACCGATTTTGGGCTTCCTCCATATGTAGAAATCGCGGTATGGGCTGTCCTTCGAGGAAATTGCGGATTTGAACCATTCGTGCTGCATACAGTAAGCATTTTTTAACCCGCTGTGAAGGCGCAGGCGCCAATTACCTGATCGGAAGTATGATTCACCACCAAATCCATCACCAACTTCATCTTACGTTGGTGGAGCCCGTTGATAAGCTCATCAATGTCACTCAGAGTCCCATATTTCTCGTAGATATCTCTGTAGTCCGATATATCATATCCCATATCGACCTGGGGTGACTTGTAGCAAGGACACAGCCAGACCACGTCAACTCCAATATTCTTGATATAATCAAGTTTGGAGATTATTCCTGGAATATCGCCAATGCCATCGTCGTTTGAATCCTTGAATGAGGCAGGATAGATCTGATAAACATTCGATTCCTTCCACCAGGCACGCTTTATGCCCAAAGAGCTGTCCTTAACCATTTTGTCGAATAGTTTCAAGACTTAACGTAAATGTAGACGTAGACAAAAAGATGAGGAGACTGATGAACAAAGACAAGCTATGAAATTTATCTAGTCACCAACTGGAGATCCAGTCCTGGGGTAAATCCCCGCATTGCATTTTATCTGGCATCTAATAATAATAACTTGAATCAAAAAGACAAACGCGATTTGGCGGAACTACTTCGGCCGAACTTTGGCGCTAAGTTTCCCGCGGAGTTTTCAGTCGCCGACAAGCCCCCGCAATTCTCCCCTTAGTAAGTTGAAATCCGGGGTTCGATCGGCCGTCTAATGGAAATGCAAATATGCAATTCTCTATATACTCTAGTCAATATCATCGTGTGCTCTTTTTTTTTCTTTTTTTTTTTTGTTTTTTGCGGAGAAGAGTTTCTGGACCCCGATCGTAGTTAGCTCGCCCTAGGTTCCCCGCCTCTGCGGTATTACTGCCCGATTAGGAATGAACCTGTACCTGCGGATCACTACTTCCCTAACCCGACTAATCAACCACGCGAAAGCTTATTGTTGATTATGTCAGGTGTCAGGGCCCGATTCTTTTATTTAATAGCCCTTCCATTTACATTTTTAAATGGGAGCATTTAGGGGTGGGGCCACACTACTGGGCCAGTTTTCCTCCTAATGGAGGTCCCATTTTAGCACCATTTTAAAATGTCCATTTGAATGAGTACGTGACCCGGATCAGTTGTAGCCACGCCAATACAATCGTAATGAAGAGGCCGTCGATTAAATCGTCTTCAATATCGATCTCCTACTCTATGGATTGGTCAAAAGGTGATGTTTCGGTAGGTTTCGTTAGCGTAACTGGAGTTGAAATGGAGGTCAGACCTCCATTAGCTTTTTGTATAGGAAAAGGCTGACTTCCATTTCAACTCCATTTACGCTAGTAAATGAGAACTCCATTTAACGTTACCTGATTCTTTTTGGGTATAATGGGAGTACCATTAAATGAAGTGATTTCTTTTTGGGATAAATGGGAGTACCATTAGAAGGGGCGATTCTTTTTTCTTTCTAATTTAAATGGGAGGGCCATTAAAAAAAAGAATCAGGTCCTTAATTACTTAAAAGGCGATTTCATCTATCCTTTTATACCTGTGCTAGCAGCGACATTGTCACAGTGTCGCCAAAAAGGAACATAAATATTATACTCACATAGATGATCAGATCTATTAAGCACATATATGATCTATTTAGAGTTACTTTGTGCCGAGACTTAACTATGGCGTGTGAATCCAATAGGCTCTGGATTAGATGTCGTCTACCTTAGCCGTATACAGTTTGTACATGAGGTCAACACTTTTGGTTAAATTGACTCTTTGTTAAAGCAAAGTACAATAGAAATGACTTCATTACGTCAGATCCAGCAAAAACTAAACAAAGCTGTGACAATAAATATCAAATCTTGACAACGAATTATGCCTTGACTTCCTCGACATTCTCAACCATCATTGCCGAGCCTTTCGGAGTCTCCAACTCAGAAGTAATGCCGTTAAACGGATCGACAGGAGTGGATCTGAAGTTCCTCGCACTGATCTTGCGCTCGAACAGAATATCAAGCTCACTGTAGGCCAGTCCCTTGGTTTCCGGTAGTCTGAAATAGGTCCAAACGATCAGCAATGAATTGATTCCAGCCCAGAAGAATGCGGTTTTGGCTTTCCAGTTCCATGCGGTGGGGTTAAGCATGTATGGTGTAATAATATTATTGACAATACCTCCGATGTTGTAGACGTTTCGCGCAATAACGATTGTTTTCGAGCGGAGTCTGGTTGCCGGAATCTCGGCAACAAGGCAGTAGCAAACAGGGCCGACGGTACAGTCGTATATGAGAGTGAATACAAGAAGCATAGAGCCAATTCCCCATTGGCCACCCGCACTGGCAGACGGGGTAACTGAAATGATGCCGACGATGATGAGTAAAACAAACATGACACATAAGCCCGTAAGATACAAGGTGCGACGGCCAAAGAATGTCATTGCAAACCACGAGAACATGGTTCCAAAGGCTCCGAGACAAAATTGAATAATAGTAAAATTGAATGATTCCGTGGTCGCTAAGCCTGCCTGCTCATAAAAGTATGTGGAGTAACCCATAAGTGACGAGCCGCAAAAAGCCTGCGCCAGCCAAACAACAGACGCGATCTCTGTCCGCCTTAGATCGGTGTGTTTAAAGCAGTCAAAATATGTGGTTCCCTCAGAAACTTTCTTCTCCATTTCGTTAGTGTGGATCATCATGGCCACTTTTTGTTCCGTGTTAAAGTTCACGTTGGAGCCCTTCGTGGTAAGACGATCTATCGCGCGTGCAGCTTCCTCCATTTTACCGCAACGGACAAGCCACCACGGCGACTCAGGGGCAAAAATGACACCAATGATTATAGGAATAGGCCAAACCCACTGAATTGCGTAACAAATTCTATACGCCCATTCAGATTGGACGTTGAGCATGCCTCTCAAGATACCTGACGCGATAATCTGGCCAATGACCCAGCACAAGTTGACATATGTTGTCAGGTAACCACGAAGCGCAATCGGACACACTTCGGCCGCGTAAGCCGTTGTTATTGTCTGGAATACTCCCCAACCTGTGGTGGGCGAATTAGTGAGTGATTTGTTTTAATTCTGTCCAATCTCTGCTACTACATACCTAGGCCGCAAAGTACATACGCAGCCTGCAATGTCTGAATATTGGGAGCGAAGAACTGGATGAAGATGAAAGCAATGATAGAGATGAGAGCAGAGAGCATGGTTTTGCGGTATCCGAATCGCTCGGAGGCATAGCCTGCGTAGAATAATCCAATGATTTCGCCAACCTGGGCGCCATTAGATAATCCTGCCTGCCAAGGTGCGGATACGGCATAGGTGCCATCTGGTTGGAGTGTACCAAACTTTTGCACGAACGCTGGAAATGCGTAAAATGATCCGAGAAGGATAGTATCGTATCCTTCCATGATGATTGCAGTGGAAAATATGATAGACCATGCGATAGCTTTTGGATAGATTTTGAATGCCTGCAAAGGAGTCATTTGGTGTTCGAATGCTGTGGCATCTTTGGCCTCCACTACCAAGTGCTCATTGAGGTTTTCAGTGACAACAGGACGCAGAGCAGCCGGCTCAGCGCCAGCCTCATGGGAATAGTCTTCGACCTTGGAGTGCAGCATTGTAGTAGACAGAGAAGTTGTTGACTTTGGCGAAAAAGAATCTGGGGTCGGGGGATGTCAAATTATAAATGCGACACCTGTCAACCATTTTGGTGGTGGTTACCCAATGATTGGTTCAGCAGGGAATGCTACCCCGCATTCTGGATGTGCGGCCCCTTCGCTGTGGGGTCACAGGGGCAATAAGACGATAATCTAAGAGACTAGAGAGTGGCGACATCTGGATACACGAGATTCTGGTCTGTGACAAGACTCTATTGACAAATTTGTGGGGGTGAGACGGCCGACTGTACCCTTGGTCTCGGGACAGACGACACACAAAACACAGAGGATTTTCGGTCGGCGGCCCGGGCTTTCAACCTCAAAATCCGAAGTAGTTCCGAGATTCGCCCGAATGAGTGGCTTCCCCATCATCTCTTTGAATAATCAGTAGACGGAATACATTTCCCCCTATCATTAAGACGATCCTGATATTTCGTTCGGCTGCGATACATCAAATTGAAAAACAGACCCGCAGATCCACTTACGGGCAAATTTCGGCATTGTTAAGCATACAATAACAGACCATCGGGATGCATTAAAACAATTGTTAGCAAGATAAGTTGTTTATGCCGCGATATTTACAACGATAGTGTACTTCGATTTACTAGCCGATCAAAGATACAAGCAAGTACCCGCGAAAAGTCGGCATCTTTTCCGTTTAAGTTAGCTAACTGCGCTAACCCCAATCCTATTTATGCGGGGAAGCTGTCACGTTAAAGCTCCACACAACTTTTTGCGCGGAAAGCCATCGCGAGCCAAGTCTGAGTAGGGTTCCTACAAGTAACCCAATGAGGATTAGCGCAGACCAAGCACCGTCCCTGTGATCTCTGTACCTCAATGCGGGGGCGCGTGTGTTTTGTGAGAAGACCTAGAAAGAGGTCCTAACAGCCTCGGATGTCCAGGAGGCAAAAGATCCGTTGCGTACATGCTGCCTAAGTCGTCGAATAGCTGGCGATATTTACATGGCATATTTGGATCTCGCAATTATTGACACTTGCTAATGAGAAATAGAAGAGGCACAGCTGCTGGTCCCAAAAGTAATGAAATTTCAACCTCGTTCCCAAAAAAAATAAATACCGCAAACGCTTAATTCGATGTATACAATACGTCAATTCCAATTATGTCTTCCGTCATTAGCCAGTTGCCAGAGGAGATGGCGATCCCTCGAGCTGTAGCTAGTGCTGGCCTGCTGGGTCGTGTCTGATGCTGTTCGATTGCTGCGCCGGCGACCCGTTCCTGCATGGCTGTTGTCTGGTGTCAGATGGAGTTACTTCGCACAAATTTTGGCGAGGCGATGATCCTCAGCAGCTGTCGTCCTGCCGCTGGTACTTCGGCCAATTGTGGGGCGCGAAATTTTTCCAAATGCGAACAGCGCGTGATGGCCTTGCTCAGTCGGCTGGCCCTACGGCGGATTATACTTCTTCCTTGGACCCCACTTTGAATAATAGTGCTCAAGCATCGCCACACTCGCCACGCACTAATAATATGACCGAGGTGAACGCAGCGAAGAGTGGCGGTGCACCCTGGGGCCCCACATTCATCTATGGCCGTGTAAGGCCGAAGCAAGACCTTGTTGAGTTGTTGAGCGCTCCGTGGTCAATTGGAGCAACTAGTTGAAATCAAAATGAGGGCCTGTTGAAGTCACTTAAAGAGCGCAAGGCCGAATAAGGAAAGTAAGGCTACGGTGGGCCCTGCAAAGTCGAACATCAAGAATCAAAAATTTTGAAATTTGGCGAAAGTTGGGCCCACCAGATAGCAACACGGCCTACAGTTCATGACTGACGACGACAACTACCGCTCTATTCCAGACATTATTACCGGCTCATTGTCGGCTAAAATAGACGAACAGGGTTCGGTAATCAATTGATGTCAATTGATGTCAAGAGCACAAATAAAGGGCGTGTGTTCTCTTGTACAATCGTGCTCTCTTCGAACCCCATGATTCGCCAAAATTTTTCTATTGGCGTCTTTGAAGGTGCAAGCGTAGCCGCCAACGTTCATCATATAGTCAATTGGCTTCTAGGGCGGCTTGACGTGGATACTGGCACCTCCAACTGGTAGTTGTCGTGCTGCGACATTGAACGCACTAGCTGGTTACTTACCTTGTGGCCTCGCCCGGTGGTTTCGAAAAGAGAATACCTTATATTCGTCAGCTTTGTTGTGCTTGCGACACATACTGGAATTCTGTGACTACCTTCGATAAGCTGGTTGTTCGATTCCGTCTACCTAACAGTCTAGCAGAATCCAATATCTAAGATTGACAATAGGAGTATGGGCCAAGTCTTCCCTCACGCTCTGTATCTCTCCTTAAAAGTTTTCTACCGAATGACTACAGAAAAATAAGGTCGATGGAATGCAATTGCAGTATTTTGAAAGATCTTACAAAGAGATCTAACCGCAGCATTGATGATTAGCCCCATGTCCCTAGACAGCCGCACAATCGTATGAATACATACTTGTCGCTAGATTTGATTCATGAGTGCCGAGGCAGGGTGTTAGTACGATGAACTGGGGCGTCCATTCCATAGTATCCGCGAAGTAGTACTTATGATAATAGAAAGGTGGGCAATGGTTTGTGTGACCATGTGTACTTATCATTTTATTTCCACGATAAAGCAAAGTACATGAGGGCACTAATTTCAGGGTTAACCCGTTTTAGGTAGCCCTACAATTGAAAGCAACAAAGCACGAAACAGCTACAGGACATAGAAGGGACAGGGGCGGAAGCACGACGGCAGAACAGTGTGTGCAATAGTATGAGGCATATTGTAATACAGATTACCATATATGATAACTGATATGATATGATATGAGTTTGCACAGACCCATATGATATGATACCATATGGCCTCTGGTGATATGACCATATATGACCATATAAGAGACCTTGATTTATATGGCATATAAAGATGAAAGAAACTTCACACACGAACATCCAATTATATATTCAGCCTCATTATTAGGGATCGGCACGGATAGACGGATAACGGATATATCCGTGGATATCCGTCATGGATACGGATACGGATACAGATATATACGGATACGGATATGGATACGGATAAGACCAAATTGATTAGTCATATTCATGGATATATCCACGATACCACTGACTAATGGCCCGTTTTTGGATTTAGGGTGTGTAGGGATTGCCGTCACTAATTTCACACGTATTTCCCACATATTTCACACGTATTTTATTGCTGAAACGCCTTTAAAATTGCTCATCACGTGACACATCACGTGCAGAATCTCAATTTACCGAAGTTCTAGGGCGCAAGTGGGACGTCGCGACGCGTTTACGCCGCTGCCCGTCAATAAAAAACTAAATGTTAATTCACATAATTACTCTACTCTATCCCTGAGATCTTGTCGCCTTTTCGGTCGTATTGTCTGCCGCTATTTCTAGTTTTCTGAATTGTTCCTGCATTCGGTTTTCGTTATTATTTCTTGATATGATCTTCTCATTTTCATCTGAGTTATAGATAATAGACGACGTTTTGAGTTTTTATAGTACGAAAATATATTCTAAACAAAGACCTATATAAGTTATAAAGTCATGCCATGTTATCGAACGATTGTTCTCACGACTGAGCAAAGAGTTATAATCACGTGATCTATCCGTGGATACTACGGATATCCGTGGATACGGATATGGATAAAGCCAATTCATCTGGATACGGATACGGATACGGATATGGATATATTTTCTGGATACGGATACGGATATGGATATGGAAAATTTGGCCTGGATATTATCCGTGCCGATCCCTACTCATTATTATCAATCTCTCCAACCCACATCATAAAAAAGTCAAGAATCCTTCCTGAGTGTCTTGTACTGCTGCTTCCCTGATGGTCTTGTACAGCAACAGTGAGGCACAACGGGTTTCAGGGTTCAGTACGTTTCGGATAGAGATTATTTGTAGTGTGGCTTTATTTTCTTCATGTCTTTCGTCTTGTTGTTTTCGCCTTTCACTTTTGAGTCTTTTCCTGAGCTTTTGTTCCTGCAGTAACATAATAACCGGCGTGTGATTTTTAACAAAATTATGGATCACGTGATTCATATGGCCATAAATATTACCGTATATGATATCATACGATATCAGTCTCATATTATATGATATGAACTCATATCATATACGTATTGGTTTGACAAAATGAAGTCATATATGGTAATATCACACTACTGCACACACACTGCCGCAGAAACGAACTCAGCCACCAAGAAAATCCACGGGCCGGCATTTGGCCATAATTGCATATCAACATTGGCTCATCAGCTTTAAAAGAATTGTGCGTCAACCAAACTGAACATGATAACGACTAATGTCGCCTGCCTATAACCCAATTCCTTCCCTGGCCGGTTCCAAATTGTCCCTGTCAATGTCGCTCGACGGGCACATATAGTCCACGTCTTCAAGTTCTAGTCTGAGAATTCCTTTACTTGCCAAAGTTCGACGACACCTTTTCAAACATACGTATAAGAGCCATAAGACACACATCTGTCTACTAGCTTAATAAACCTCTGGCGCTTGTAAACTTCAGTTTTGATGATGTAGCTGACAGATAGGCCAGGAAGCAGACTCATCAATCCGAACTTGCACACGATAACTAATTATGCCGAAATTCAGGGCATGTCTTAGGTCGAATATTTTGGTATTCAGGATCTCCGCAAACATTTGGTCAAATGGTTAGAAAGTTGAAATGTCTCGTCGCGCTTCTTGCTTGTGTACTCCGTGCTGAGCCAAGATCTGATATGCCTCGAGATTTAAAGATGAGCTTGACAGTGTTGTTGTAGATGACAAGTCAACATCATCGCGAATTCGCGATACCAAAAAACTTTGAGCAGCATCGTAACAAAATACATCCTTTGAACTTCGAGAGGAATGCTAGAAGATTTATCTCCACCAATAGTGGGAGTCTTCCACTATCGTCAAAGAGGGTATCCGGACTGAGAGATCAGATTCTAATTTTCGATTCTCAAATACGCGCAAATTATGGGAGTGGGAATCGTTGCTGGATGTGAATGCAAGCAGTCGGACATCATAATCGGCACACACCTTAACCTGACCATCATTTGACAATTAGAGCCATCATCTGCTTGCTTCCAAGCTGGAATATCGATGCAGTTGCGATGATTTCTAGCATGAGACGCATTTATCAAGGGAATAATTGAAATACATTTAATTGTAGGTGACAGGCAGAACGCGTATCCAGGTGACAGTACAACAGACCTCTTTCGCTTTGCCTCAAGCTAGTCAGACTTAAAAAAAAAGTCTTAAGCGAGCTTGTTGCCATACCCTGAGACGCATCAACTAAGATGGCAAGTGACGAAACACAGCAACTAGTGTAGTTGGTGTGCTGCCAAACTCCACGTGTCTTGGGGTTCTAAGGTGACGAAACACAAAGAAAATACTGCAGTTGGTATGCTGCCAAAGTCCATGCACACAAACTGGCGTGATCTCTTTTAGACGTTGACAGAGGAATAAACGCAACATATTTAGTGGCATAGTTGAACACGAACACGCGGAACAGCGAGGATACCCCTGATCAGAACTTCTTTCATGCAAGTCCATGACAGTCGAAGGTTATTGATAACTCTCATAATGAGTGATATTCTGGTGTGAGCTATCCAAGTCTTCGTTTCCGGACAGCAGTTTCACGATTGAATATTCATCTTCATCCTGGTTGGTATCGTTCAGTAATTCACGGCATGACGTCCGCAACTAGTATCATCATGATCAAAGCTGATACTCCTTTTAACTAAATTTGTTAGTCTGTCCGCACAACAATATAATTCACAACTAGCTCCAACTTACTACCCGCGGCTCAAAATGCTTCCTTATAGCAAGGGATTAAGCCAGTTCGACAATAATAGATCAGGTCCTTGTTAAGCACTTTGGCGTCCTACCTCGAAAGTGATTCTGCTTAGCGTCTTCCCTCGGACCTTTTATTTGCTTCATACCGTTGCTGCTGATCGGCTAAATCAATATTGGACTGCGGGCCCAGAACGCCTCCTTGTCGCATATCGTCGCAAGCGGCAAGAACCCGCTCTTACGAGTACACTAAAGCCGAGGTTTATCCGCCAGCATTCGACCACGTTAAGTAGTGTTTAGTGCTGTCAACTAAACTTCGGTGCAGGATTCCTCAGGGGATTGTCAGGTTAGGGCCAATTGTCCGGTGGCACTTCGGGTTTATTTGAGGAGATCCTTAGCGCAAGCGCCTTCATAAAACTCGAATGGTTAATTATAACCTGCGCTTTGTTTACACTTCACACTTTTACGCGTTTTATATTTACACCATGTATTTTTTTAACAATCACGAATCAAAAGGATACTAGCAAGGACGGCAGACTTGATCTGGCCATTGAAAGTTATAATAGAGGTGCGGCGCGCCTATCGAGGTCCCGTTCGCAACCCTTCACGCGCGACATCATGGGCACTTGACCTCTATGCGATTCTATACCCACGGCAGCGTAAACTTATTGAAAAATAAGGGGAAGTACTTCAGCGGTGGGTACTTTCTACCGATGAGCGAGCATTTCGGCGTAGGATATCGCACGTATGAACCAAATCGACTTCCCAAGACAACCCCCACTGTCGAATCAAAGAAGATAATTACCTTGCACCTCCGTGCATTTCAGTTGTCGGAAGCTCTCGAATCCGAAGGAACAGAAGAAGAGTAAATTTTTTGAATCCAAATTCCGCACTGAAGTCGAAATACTCCAGGAAGTATGATCATCAACGCCCAAAATGCGAAGACCCTGAAATCATCGTTAAAATTACGATTCAGAAATATGGAATCACCGACGAAGATATTTACAACTTATCGAGTCAGTTTTGGTGCTCCGCAACACTTCACCCGCTCACATGCCGACATGTTAAGTCGACACATGTTGAATCTACAATTTCATATAACCAAACAATACTGAATCATCTATCTATTTACTAATAACATAGACATTTACATATACACCGTATAACAACCCTATAAATGACGTGAATGCGACCCTCAAGTTAGGCGGCACGAATCCGAAAGAAATGTAGGAAACCAATGGCCAGACCTTGATTGAGCTCATATAAAGGCCCGGCACTGTGCTAAAAACTTCGGTTCTTGTCAAATATAAGTCGCCGTGCTCCAAGTAGCTGATGTACGCAATAAATCCACTATTGACAACAATGCTGAATATGGTCTCTTGCAAGACGACTTTAATAAAAATATTAAGCTGATCATATTCTTCTTCTTGCACTGCATTATCCGCTTTAGTTGTAGTAGTCTGTCCATTCACTGCATACTTCTTCGTCCTGGTGGATGGAAACCTGCTGTCGAGCATCTGCTGCCAGAGGATGCATACTGGGGTTATGACAACTGCCCAAGACATTAACCGGCCGAGTGCATTGTAATCAATGTCGACCGCGAGTCCCTGTTCCAAATGTTAGGCTAGATTGTTGCACTTAAATCGCATAGAAATCAATTTCACGCACTCTGTCATCTTTCAAAGATAAAACCATCTCCCCGATGACATAAGATGCCATGGCCATTATGGTAGCCTGCAATGTCGAAGAAACATATGGGGACTTGAGAATATTAGCTTCCATATTTGACTGGAGGAAACAAAGGCGACGAGTATGATAATGTAAACGTATTAATTCGTGCCGTTCTAGCTCCGGACTCTTTATCCTCCATCAAATAATCCAAATGGGTGCTCAACAGTGAGCAGGGTATGGCACACGATAAGCACTTGTCAATGAGGCGTTGCTAATGTTTTAATGGCTCCAGCAATTCCTCTGGTGATGGCCGAAGTTCGTCCGCCAGCCTGTCGCTTACAGGCGCATCGGTTCACTTCAGGGGTACGAGGGGTAAGCCCCTTCACTTATGGTTGCCGGTCGGTTTTCATTCTGCACAACCTGGCTCCATATGAAAATGACAACCGAAGCGATTTCGTTGTCGCCAGACACTGCAGTTGTAGTCGCTTAACGGAATTGTCCATGGTGTCGCCGCCAACTGCCTCCAATTGATCAATCTATTGATCCGTTTATCCCAACAGACAGGACCTGTAAACGGTCACGGAAGGCTTTGGTTGAGGGCACGTTGCCGGATACGGAAAGGAATCTCTGAGGATCCGATTTCAACTTTTGGCATTGTAATGGCATGGTAAATCCAAAGCGGGGTATTGTCGACACCTGTGCCTCAAGCGATCGTGCGGCGACAAGCGCAAGCGCGGTCGAAACATTGACGGCCTAACAGTCACTTACAATTCAGGCCACCATAAGTCATGCTTAGCGTTGCTTCGATACCCCGAGTAGGACAAGTCAGAACCCCGCTCAAGGATGGTATTTTTGGTAAAGTCGCAGTGTATGCGGGGTATAAAAGCCATTGGATCTTAATTTTTTGTTTGTTCCCGCATTCAGTCGCCAGGTAGGCATTCGAGCTTTGTCAAAACTTCCACAATGCGCGGCTCATCATTATTTACAACAGTTACAGCATTTTTCGCTTCTCAGAATGTGGAAACAGTCTACCCAATCAATGAGATGGGTGTCACACCAGCCATGGGATGGGTTAGTTCAAGATCGGTTCTTAATGTTCGTCCGGGGAGGGGACATTTCCTAACGACAGCGTCATAGAACAACTGGAATGCATTCGCCTGCTCCGTTAGCGAAGATCTTCTCATTTCTACTGCGGAAAAAATGGCAGCATTTGGTCTCCGTGACGCAGGTTATGAGTATATTGTCCTTGACGATTGCTGGTCCGTGGGACGCGATAGTAAGGGGAACCTCCAGCACGATCCAGCCAAGTTTCCGAATGGCATGAAATCTGTCGCCGAAAAGATTCACTCGCTTGGCTTCCGCTTTGGCATGTATTCCGACGCTGGGTCGTACACGTGCGCAAGATATCCCGGTAGTCTTGGGTATGAAGAGCAGGATGCCATCACTTTCGCATCCTGGGATGTGGACTACTTGAAATACGACAATTGTCACAACCAGGGGTTGTCAGGCACTCCAAAGATCACGTCCGAGCGTTATAGGACAATGACAAACGCTCTTAGAGCAGCCGGCCGACCTATCCTCTACGCTATTTGCAACTGGGGAGAAGACTTCCCTTGGAAATGGGGTCCCACTGTCGCCAATTCTTGGCGCATGAGTGGCGATATTTATGACTCGTTTGATCGTCCTGATCCACGCTGCCCTTGTGGTGGAGATGAGTACGTTTGCGCGTACCCCGGATCCCACTGCAGCGTCATGAACATCCTGAACAAGGCTGCCTCGATTATAGATACAAGCCTTCCTGGTGCCTTCAATGATCTCGACATGCTTGAAGTCGGTAATGGGGGTATGGATGATGAGGAATATAAGGCGCACTTTAGTATGTGGGCCGCCGTTAAAAGTCCTCTCTTCATGGGAAACGATGTCAACGTCATGGATGCCAAAGCTCTCTCAATCCTCAACAATCCGGCTGTTATAGCCGTCAGCCAGGATCCTCTCGGTGTACCGGCTATCCGCAGATGGCGTTATTACGTGAACGATACGGACCAATATGGCCAAGGAGAGATCCAGATGTGGTCCGGGCCATTGCATGGGGGCGATCAACTGGTAATTCTTCTCAACGCTGGAAATGGCGCCCGAAAAATGACAGCGACTCTTGCTGATATATTTTGTGTTGCCGCTGGTATCGCGAAGGAGATCAAGGAAGATTGGGACATCTACGACTTATGGGCCAACAGAATGGACGATGCGACAGCTCAGAGCATAATTGATAGCGGCTCACTTGACGAGGCAAGCGTAAAGAGTTTCTATTACAACGCGACGCAAACATCATTCAAGGATGGACTAGCTGCCAATCATCCACTTCTCTATGGAAAACTTACGGGCACGGTGGAAGCTGGCGGGGCCATTGAGACCGAAGTCCCGAGACACGGTGTCTCAATGATGCGGTTACGAAAGCGCACGGCGAAGGGTGACTCTAAAGCCTCGCTTAAGGTACAAGACGCTTAGATATTTTTAGAGATTCGAAGAGGATGACGAGCAAAAGTGATGCAAAATCAATAGAGAGATATACAGACAATACATTTTTCTGATTTATATCATATAATTGATTTTGGCCTCATTCATGTAAACCTTATTGTATAATTCATTCCGAGTACTGCAAAAGTCTTCAGAATTTAAGAATGACCGCTGTTCGGCTTCTCTAGGTCACAGACAATAGATATGAATGGGCTACAAAAGTGGATGTGCAGCGAACCGGCGACTGACAACTATCATCATTTGGAAAACAATCATCGACCGACGCTCGAATTTAGCCAGCTTGAAGTTTTCTTTGGCACTTTGCATCGATCCGGAATCAAAAATTTTAGAAGGCTACAATTACACAAAAATGACAGCAAACCTCTACAAAAAAACAAGTTCAACCCTTAATGGGCCACACACCATCCCTGCCTAATTGAAAACCTTTATCCCATCCGCTCCCATCATTCCGTTTTGCCTTAATTTCCCAAAACAAACTCCCGTCATACACTTTTCGCAAATCCTCTTTCTGTATCTTTCTATCCTTCTGAATTAATAGCCATGTTGTGACAAACTCCAAGAAACTTGAGATAGATCCAAACGGATCTACGACGCAACGTTGCCCGTGCATAAGTTGGAAAAGTTCCCCAAGCGTAAGAGTCGAGCGGGTATTATCCTCCTTCGCGTACTTTGCGAACAGGTTCTCAAAGTTTTGAGGAACAAAGCGGCCCTCGCTATCGATAACGCCGCTGTCTGAACCATGTTTGGCCTTGTGGATCGAGTCGATGTATATGCGGAAGTATGGGTCCGGCCAATATGTGTGTGCAAGACGAGTAGCGTAGGAGACCCCGATAGAAACGGTAATTGGGGCGATCATTGAGATGAGCATATTGAAGCCTAGGTCACGGAAACCTCTGTAGACGTCGACTGGGTAGATAATTCCGTCCTGGTCGCGATCCCAAAATAGTATGTGTTGCTGAAGAACGGTGTAGTCTTTGTGCTGGGACGCCCAGACCTTGGTCCCATGCGGGTGTTCTGTTGAGGACGCTATGTTGCTGCGTGCGACGCCAGCACTTTTAACGGCCTTGTCTGCTCCGACTGCGACGGGACGTTCTCGGGTAACTGCAGCTTTCTCGGCGCAAGTTTCTACAGATGTCATCGTGTTCAATGGGTCGCAGGGTTGATGATCAACAGGATGAATAGTAGTAGAAAGCGAAGAGCAAGACAGGGACCCTATATTTTTATACGGAATCTGGCGCGGACAACAAACAGGTAGGGATCAGCAACGAGCGAGATTCTCTGCCGTTTGCGAGCTAACGGAGGCACTCCCAAATTCCGGACCGAAAAAAGCCGGGAACAATTCCGAAATGTGATCATGTCGGTCGGGGCGTTGAGTATTGATTCAAACAACAATGGAAGCCGGAAGGCGTGTCGATCTTCTGCCATCAACAAGATGATGTCACCTTCCACGTGAACGCATTGCCATGCGGGCTTATCACCCAACACCAGTTACTTGTTCAAGTGAAAACCCGGCATCACTCAATCAATGGCCACGTTACCATGCACGGATGGTGCCACGTTGATCGGCTTGGAATAGACGCGGCTTTTTCGAGAACATATCGATTGCCACGCGGCCCAAAATTGATGCTAGGCGTTATTGTCCATTTTGTTACGGATCCCTATTTAGTGTCCAATGAAAGTTAGATTTTGAGTCGACAACAATATTGTGTTTCCAGCTGATCTGCAGAGTGTCGTTCACGTTCTGTGTCGGTATTATTAATCGGCCACCGCTGTCAAGCCAAAAGGCGCACGATCGAGGTCAGGTATTAACCGAGAGCCACTGTTGTTCAAGTCTCATTCTCTTGTCTCTTCCGGCATCACATAAGCCACCGTGAACAAACATCCGAGAAAAACTGGGTTGCAATCGGGTGTCGTTAGGCGCGTTAACACCATGGCATTCTATTTTGATCAACGTTGTTCTGACGTTGACCCAGCCTCTGAGCCGCACCATGCAGTCAATGCTCGTAATAAGGGCTTTTCGACTACGCTCACGCTAGGGGCTCTACGCTTAAGTATGGCTTGGCCATACGCGCAAAAGGCAAGCGAGAACTTAGAAAGATAGTTGCCGGAGGACGCTCCTATCCCGTCCCTAACCGCGTGACGTCTTTTAACGTAAAATAGTCATTTTTGCAATTATTAGAATGTGACCCCTTGTTTGACATCGAGACGCTCGCTGCGCTTCAGCCTCTTGCAAGACTCTAGAATAAACCAGACAATATTGATACCGCCGTGAGTCAATCATCTTGACCAGCCAGCAATATTGTTCACGTTCATAATCATACAATACGAACTACAAACAGGTCGCCAAGTGGCATGGCGAATTGAGGTGTCAAATTTCATTCACCTCGGCCCACTCGTGTTGACGATACGATATCGGCGACTTTTTATGCAACGAATACTATACTGACAAAATAAATAGTCTGCCGATATTTATTGGTAATTTTATCTGCAAGAATTTTGAGGCTGACAGTAGTCCTACGGCCCATTCGTTAAGTATGAAAAATTTGTAGTTAAATGGACGTACGGTTGGTTTTTGCTTGGCGAAACTTGTTCGTAAAGACAGCTAGAGTGCTCTGTCTGTAATCCACAAGGTTAACCTAAACCTTAGTCCGTACGTACGATCGTGCCCGGCGAAGCAAACTGCCCAGTTACATGCACTCATCCGGAAGACACCTTATTGGAGTGAGCGGAGGCTTCTATTAGAGTGAAGTTCAGATTGACTTGTGTGCTTGGATTGTATGCCAGCAGTCAAATGCGTCAGCCGCCCACGAATCGGGAGAGTAATCACGACCTCCGTACGCACTTTTGTCCGGTGAAACAGTTTATTATGCTCGCCTGGATCCACTACATGTCGCCGGTTCTTTAAATGGTTCTATGTCTACAGTTTTTTGTCTGTTTCCTTCGAGTTCTCCGCGTTCAACTCCTCTGCCTTCTTATTGATCGCGATGACAAGTCGTGGGGTTTTACGTATTACAAAGTCCGATATAGTTCTATTATATATCAGTATAATTCTTGCATTACTTCTCTGGCTGAGGCCATGGAATACTTGGACAAAAAATGAACGACTGCAAAAACAACATCCTCGGTTACGACAAACAGTTTTCGAACGCCGCGGAACAGGAGGACGTGCGTTGACTTTGTATCTTCGCAGGTATTCAACCGGCCCTGACTTTGACTAACATACATTTTGCAGGATGGCATATTCCCTCAAAGTGGCTAGAAGATGGGGTCGACCTACCAGATGGTCTCAACTCCAGTCCAAAAACAGTTTTGGATGCAGCGCACCTGGCTTTCTTCTTAGCCCGGTCACAGTCGCGATATATCAAAAATTCTTCTATTCCGCTCATCTTGCACCAAAGTTGGTACTCCATGGCTCCAGCATCCTGGCCACCACTGATCAGAGACTACGTGGAATCATGGTTGGCTGTATGCGCTGGAGATGATATCCGAAACCGGGACGAGATGGCTTATATAATCTGGGACAATATCGGAATGGATAAATTTGTGAAGGACTACGAAGCTGCGATTTGGGAGTCATATACCGCTTTGCCGATGGCTGTAGAACAAGTCGACGTGTTTCGAGTTGCAGTTTTGCGATGGTTTGGCGGTGTTGTAGGCAAAGCCTGACTTTGGACTGCTTGGATGGGTTTGCTGATCTCGATTAATCGCAGTATAGTGACATTGACACCAAGCCATTGCGCCATCCTGTCTCTTGGATTGAGTCAGCAGATACAGAACCATGGCTAGATCTATCAGAGAACTGTACATACTCGTTGTCTCCTGCAGTCAATGGCCCTCTATATCCACCACCGTCCGACTCTCGTCCATTCTACTCAATGCTTTACCAAAATTCATCTTGTTTGTCTTCCGAATCTTCTGGTGTTGGCGCCATAGTTGGCCTTGAGGCTGACTTGCCTCCGGATGGCGATAAATTTTGGAGGGCAGGGTATGAGTATCCGGTTCAGATTACTCAATGGACTTTGGCTCTAGCACCACATCACCCGATATCTAGTCGATTTGTTTCCACTGTTGATAAGGATATAAAGAAATTGCAGAACCAGGATAGGTTACGTGATGCATATGCAGTAGATTTGACAGGACCAGTCCAGTTCACCAGAGTTATTAAGGAATGGTTGGAGCTCGTGGCTGGCCTGAGATGGAATGCGCTAACTGGATTGGAGGATGGAGGCAGAACCAAGATAGTTAACGACGTCTTAATTTTGCCAATCACCGCATTCAGTCCTGGTCGTGGCAGATTAAATAACATGGGATCAAAACCAGTCACTGATCATTCTGCGAGGATACTGCATGGCTTCGAAGGCTCCTGGGAAGGTAGTTCCGATCTTGTCCCCCAACTTGGTAAGATGTGCAGGCGCTATTTGGAAAATGTCGAACCATGAGCAAGACTCCAACACTTGACATTCGATGAATAGTGGTGTACCCATAACTGTCACTGTACAAATTTATATTGTGAATGCAATGACTTGAGATCTACGCCGTTTGGGAGTTATGTTACGTTTCTCTGGCAGGTACAAGAATGTTTATCGTGAAATATTGGTAGGCAATTGTCCTAGCTGCTAGACCTTAAATAAAAAATAAACTTTAAAGAAGATAATTTCGCTCTATATGGTGAATAATTTGCTTTCCTTTGACGTTGTCTCGAAATAACGTGTGTAGGGGGCTACGGAAATGACTTAATTGCGGCCCATCGTGATGCTTTAGGAGCTGATAGTAGCAAAAAACTCCACAAAACTTACAAAACCCGGACCATAGCTGTTACAGGATTGTTCTAGAAATGGCGACAATCTGTTTCTCTGGGTGCCATATCCATTGGCACTATTTATGCATTATGTTCCAATATCCAGTAATCCTAACCGTATAGATGATCAGTGCATCGTCCCATTCCACCCAAATCGCTACATATCAGGCTCCACTATGGTACCAGTCACTTCGCCAAACCCAACCAACCCACTCCCAGAGTTGTCGTCTGCCGCACCCATGAACGTGACCGTATCCCCATTTTGTAAGAACTTCCTTGTCGACTGACCAATGACGAAGGACAATTTGCCTCCTTGAGACTTTTCCAATAGTGAGCCGTACGAGTCCGAATCCTGTCCAGATATTGTTCCCGATGCAATCAGGTCTCCTGGTCGTAGATTTGCGCCTGTCACGGTATGGTGCGCAATCATCTGGGCAAAAGAGAATAGCAAATACTTGCTAGACACACGTGAAATCACGGCATTGTCGCCTTCCGCTGTCTTGTACTCGACCTGGAGCTTGATATCGTATACAGTTGGCGGCTTACTCGCCGCCAGATATGGCAGAACAGGACCCGCCTCTGCAGGACGTGCTAAAGGTTGTGTCTTGAACGGCTCCAACGCATCTGGAGTAACAACCCAGGGAGAAATTGACGTAGCAAAATTTTTTGCCGTGAAGGGACCGAGCGGAACATATTCCCATGCCTGTATATCGCGTGCGCTCCAATCGTTCATTAATACATAGCCAAAAATATGTTGTTCGGCATCATCAACCTTGATTCGTTCTCCCAGCTTATTTCCGCTCCCAATAAAAGCGGCAAGCTCAAGTTCATAGTCCAGTCGCCGGCATGGTTCCAAAACTGGAACTGTTGCAGTTGCATCAGGTAAAATCTGGCCGACCGGTCGTTTAACTGGCGTTCCCGACACAACAACTGACGACGCTCGACCATGGTATGCAATAGGAATATGGTAGTAATTTCGATTCAGTGCATTCTCCGGTCCACGAAGGATGACTCCACAGTTGTAAGCGTGATTACGACCGACATAGAAGTCAGTATAATCCCCGATGTCGAGCGGTAAATGATTGTGAATGGCAGAAAGTGGTATTAGCGCCCGTTCACGCAGCAACAAGTTTTCCTCCAGTAGATCTGGATATGGCCCGCCGGAAGTGAAGATATCCTGAATATATGCCCTCACAAGTCGATGAGCTTGTTGACCCAGAGCGGCAAATGCGTTGAGCGTCGAATTTTCGAACACTGCCAAATTAGTAAAGCCGGCCTGTTGAAATCCACCGCCCCGACTGAATTCAAGCAAATCGAGCGCATAGTTGCCGATAGCGATCGCAGGACGATGTCGTGGATCCGACGCGGTCGAGATAATCCCAAAGGGGATGTTGCGCAGCGAAAAATGCGAGTCAGCCGGTATCGCAAGCCAAGATTGTCGAAGGCTGCTCATTTATCGTTAGCTATTAATGTCAAGAACCAATTGCTGTACCAATAAGAATCAGATCAGTTCGAAATTGGATAACGATCCCTTAGACCGCTTACGTTCGAACGAGTAGTCGCGTCACAGCAGCAGACAGGAACAACGAATTTTATGATGATGTCATAGACACCGGACCAACAGACGCTACTTTCGTCGTACCCCTCTCCAAAGCCTTTCCAACAAGTCATAAGGGATTAAGTTTTGAACAAAGCGGTACCTCACAGGTCTAGCAAAGTGCGAGAGTTGAGCTGGAACGATGTGATGGATGCCATGCCTTTTCTTCAGGGGTTTGCATCAATGATTCGTCATATACTATACTGTATCGCATTCGCAACGTCATTTCGATGGAAATCTAGAATTAATAAACCAAATTTGCAAGCAATAGAATGAAACGTTAAATGACATTCTGCCCGTTAGTAGGAATAGTCGATTCAATATAGTTGCCGTGCCATATCGGCGCATGCTATTACTTTACAAGGTCAAAATCTATTTAGACAAGAAAGGAGCCTAGATGTACAGCAATGACTGTAGTCTGTAAGTTTAAAATCGTGACAGCGCCAGTCGTCTCAAAGCCTGCCTAATTAATGCAATTTCTCTTCCCAAAAACCCAATGTGCTGAAAAGAAACAACATCTAATAAAACTAGTTTCCATTTCCGGTTCCGGTTCCGTTTTCGTTTCCGTTTTACTTGCCATTATGCAAAGGCAACAAATCAGCTCGTCCTAGTTTCGGCCCATTAAAAAACTTTTTAAGCGGCACCCAGCTTTCCCTATTATACGTCTGCTGTACTTTTCTGCATTCTTTCAAGCCCCAGTCGGTTAAGCCAATCATCATGCAACTCTCAAACATAAATGCGAGAGATTTAATACTGACCTTTGTTGGCTTCAGCTCAACATTGGAAGCTTTTTCATAAGTCAACGCGTCCGGTCCATGAGCAGACATAGTGTTATGCAGAGAAGCTCCTGCAGGTTGGAAGCCGCCGCCCTCTTTGGCATCATAACTGCCACAAATCAGACCCATAAACTCTGACATAGTATTGCGGTGATACCAAGGTGGTCGGAAAGTATCTTCTTGGACAAGCCATCGTGACGGAAAAATCACAAAGTCGGCAATCGCCGTTCCGGGGCGATCACTCGGAGCTGTCAGAACCGTGTAGATCGAGGGATCCGGGTGATCGAATGAAACTGAGCCAATCGTATTAAATTTCCCAAGATCATATTTGTACGGATAATATGTTCCATGCCACGCCACAACGTCGAACGGCGAGTGATTTTGAACAGTCGAGAACAGCTGGCCGTCAAACTTGCAGAAAATGGTATAATCTTCGTCAACATCTTCGTACGCGGCAACTGGTGCTTCAAAATCGCGAGCATTAGCAAGACAATTAGATCCAATCGGACCCAATTCAGGGAGGTTAAAATGGCCGCTGTAAAGCTCGAGAATATAGCCTCGGATAGATCCGGTGGGACATCTCACAGTGAATCGAATGCCACGAGGAATCACAACAATTTCCTGAGGCCGCACGTACAGGTACCCCATTTCGGTTTGAATGTCCATATCGCCTTGTTGGGGCACGATCAAAAAGTCACCGTCCGCAGAATACATGGCTTCATTCTCCATGCTCTTACCGGCAGTGTATATGTAGATACCTAATCCAGTTTTCGTTGTAATATCACCAGCTCCAGCGAGCATTCTTAAGCCGCCAATGAACGTGACGCTGTCGTCGAGATCGAATGGATCCCAACGTATCTGATTTGGAATCACGTGGAAATTTGAGGTACGAGATTTGAAACTGTAGTTCTCATTGTGTTCAGGTTTGAATTCAGGATGAGCTGCTCCAGGGATAATCCGATAGAACCATCTACACTCATTAGTGTCAAGCCTTTGTTCTCTTTCCACGGGAAGAAAATGAGCGTACGTTTGCTTGTTATCACTTCGTGGGGTCGTAAATGAAGTGCCGGACAACTTTTCGGCATAGAGGCCATGAGAAGGTTTCTGAGGACTGTTCTGACCGACCGGAAGTGCACCCTTGAGAGCCTCAGTTCTAGGTCACTCATCAGCAAATTTCATTGTTCTGACCACCAGAGATGGATGACGGAAACGCATACGCATGATAAGAATTGAAGCCGATCTGGTACGAATATGGATCAACAGTCTCAAACTTGGTTCCCACCATCTTGACGTCTAAACGCCGGTAAATTCTTTGCACCTAACAGGGCCACTTGGTTGTCGAATATATATCATTCAACCAACAGTTTCTGGTCGTCTACTCTACTGATCGCGTAGGACACGTCATCATGACTCATGAAGGCCGGGACGAGCGCGGAATTCAAGTTCTGAATCGTGGACACGGTGGGTGTTGTTGTGAGCTGGCAGCGGCCTCCTAACGATTCACTTGGTTTTCTTTGGCTGTGTCGTGACTTCCCCCGAGTCCCGTCGATGCTTGTCGGGGGGGAACCCCTGATCCTATTATTCCCAGAAATGATTCTGCACGCACCAGCCAGATTACGGTGACGAATCTGGCTTCCTATCAAATGACCCAACCCCCGCATTTCGGCTCAAGAAGTGCAACACATGACTACAATAAATTACGCATTCATTTTCGTTCCGCGCTTCGAGACGTATGTCCGTTATTCCAGGCACGTTTATGGCCATGCTCATGGGTTTAGGGCGTACCGTGACGTAATTGAAACGGCTGTTTCGGGGCCCTCCCAAAATGCCAAAGCGTTTGTAGAACATATTATATAGCAGGCTGGTTTGCCAGAAACACAGATTATTTAAACAGCGCAGAGTTAGATGCTTGCATATAAGTTATCACATACATAAACTTCATACTACCTCACATGGATCGAGACAACCTCAAGGACACCAAAATCTCAAGATAAAATAGCTTAGTATGCAAAATTATGCCAAACAGTCCAGAAAATAAAAACACAGGTTGGTTTCCATTCGTAAAGCCCAGACACACACATATATACACGGTTGATCTTGAAACAAACAATTTTTTTTAGCTGCTACCCAAGCCGTCGACTGTCACAGGAACGTGGTCGTTCAAAGCCTTCTCTAAAATATCAGAGTCTCGCGGTCGAAAGATCACTTTGTACTGCTTTGGCGTGCTGACTAAACTCGTCGGGTCAGCCAGTCCTGTCAATGGATCGATATCTACTGGTTCATCCTCCATAATCTCGAAGGCGGCAATAATTCGCATAAAGAGCAAGTACAGCTCTCGATTTCCTAACATATACCCTGCGCACATACGAGATCCTTGCCCATACGTGAATATCTGCGCGCCAGGTTTCTCCAAGAAACGCTCCGGGCGGAACTCTTCCGGGTCAGGCCAGACGTCGGGATCAGTGTTGCACGCCCAAGCATTCAAGAAAATAACCGTGCCCTTCGGAACCAGTTTCCCATCGACGTAGAAGTCACGCTCGGCAGCACGGGGAAGCGCAAGACGAAGCGGTGTGTAGAGTCGCAAGAGTTCGCGCACGAGCGCTACTACATAAGTACATTTTTGATCTTCGACTGGATCACAGAGAACTTCCTGTGCCGTAAAAAACTCTCGAATTGCCACATAAGCCTTTTCCTGGATATCTGGTCGTTTGGCCAAAAGTGGTAGGGCCCATGCCACCAGAGTCGTGATTGTATCAAGACCTCCAGAAACCATAGTAAGCGAAATAGACATCAGCTCAGTAGAATTCAGCTTCGCATCGGAATCAAGTAGCACGTTCGCCTGAATGCACGGCTTATAGGTCTTATTCGCGATACGTTCGTCAAGTTCACGGTTCATCCGCGAAAGGTAAACGTCACGACGAGCGCGCATGTTCTTTGCCAGAGCTGACTGGCCGCTGAAAGGGTTCAATCGGAGTAAGGGAATATAATCTTGCCTATTTCCTGTCGTACTTCTGAAGCGAGATACGTATTCCTCCACCTCAGTAATCTCGTGGAACAACGGGTCATTGACACTGTCGATCCGTGTGCCCCAATTAAGGGTCAAGCTGAGGTTGAGACTGAGACGCTGAATGAGAGGCAGCGGGTCCACTGCAAGTTTGCCCTTGCAGCCGATTTCAAACGCGTCGTTGATAAACTCCTTCGTCTCTAGGTCGATATGAGGAACGTAGCTCTGAACAGACGGTCGATTGAGTGCAGAAGCAGCAGCCTTGCGCCGTCGCTTGAGGGATTCATCATATGGGGACGTGCCTATAGTAAATCCTGCAGTAGTAGAGACAACCTATATAGTGTTAGCTCTGCGAATCCTAACAGATCGGCCCCTTAGCTTAGTACATACCTTGTGAAAAGTATAGAATTTGGGCCTCGATATTGTCGCCTGTGAATTAGTCACGAACACTTTCTGGGCCGCAGCTGCCGAGTTCACAACCAAGACTGGAATGTTACCTAACTGGATCTGGAAAATCGGCCCAAATTTCTTCGCCCAGCCTCGGTATTTTTCGGATGCGTTGTGCCTGATTTGTGGGATATTCCCTACAAGTGGGAGACCAAGAGGTCCATCAAAGCCCGGGACGCGCAGACTTGCGCGCGTAAACTCGTTTATAACGATATAGAGCACCAAGGAAAGAGGAATCACTGATATAACAAAAATGTACGGGTGCTCCAATACGTAATTTTGGACAATTGACAGAATGATTGATCTCGAAGCCATTTGCTCCTCGTACGTGATATTTAATAGGGTATGATGAATAATATGAGCCTTCTGATATATGGCTGAACAAGCAGGATTGAGTCAGTAGCTTCAGATTGACAACAGCGCCGGTCCCGCTCCGACCAACAGCCATTATATGAAATTCCTGCATCGTCGCCACCAGGTATAATTCGCAAAAATGCAAACCGCGTGAGGTCCCCAATTCAACGTGCATACTAGATACTAGCAGGCCGTGATGCACGGCATGGCGCGGAGACCATTAGAAAGCGGAAACTTACCAATTCCGCACAGTCGGCAGCATTACATCACCAGCGGCGATCCAGTTTTCGTGATGTGCGGCGCTCGGATACGTTCCGCAAAAACTAAGTTTACCCTAACCCCGAAGTTGTGACAGGCTACAGCCGAGGTCTCCTATACCTTAAGGATCTTCGTACCCGTGGGTAAAATGAAGCGTGGTCAAAAAATATATTGTACATATTCCACATCCGACTAACCGAAACGCCATACTATCCCAAAAAACAAACGACATTGATTCTAAGTATGGCATTTAGAATAAGTTGTCAATAAGTCTAAACAGTTCGTCATCCCAAGTCGAATCTCCTTTTGCTCCATCAGCCAGCATCTGCGCGATCGCGTGCTTGCTATCCACCTGCTTCATCGGAATTAGAGGCGCTCCAGGTGGCGGTGCATGTGTGTCGTAGAAGAGTGGTAGTCTCGGCCCGACGGACTCCGTGACAGGGACATTCGGGTCGTACGCTGAGTGCGAGTCGCCGGTCATAAAATTAAATAGTTCTGAGATCTCTGTCGACAGATTATGGCCATCAATCGATGAGGTAGATGCAGAGATGCCGAGTGGAGGAACGAATTGTCCATAATTTTCATTTTGACTTTGAAGTGGCGGCTGTGTCTCAAATTGCTGATTGCCAGTCATCCCGTTGAAAGTAGCCACTGGCGTCTGCTGTTGTGAGTCTGGAGTGATACTGGTTACGCTCATATGTTGACTTCTGGAAGACTCGTCAACGGCACATTCAATTACCTGGCCAGTAGACAGAGGTGGAGTGACCAGGGTATCACCCTGAGGTGGACCGGCTGGAACATCGTTCTGCCTCCCTTGATTGCTACCAGACTCTGTCGATCCAATCCCATACGCGGCCGTGACTGATCGTAGCTTTTTAACTGTGGCCCACAACCGGCGTCCCACACGGGAGACTTTCGAAAAGAGCTTGATCAAGTCCAAAGCCATGTTAAATTCCTGCTTGCACGGAGCCGCAAAAACAGTTGGCGCGTGAATGATTGCTGTAAATAGCACACCAAGAGCTGATACGAGGAAATAATTGTAATGAATCTGACATGATGAGTACAAGTCGGTCTCGAAGTGCAGGCGCGAAAGCTCTCGGATAGAGTCAAGGGCAATCTCTACAGCACGCAGTGCGTATGACATATGCTCAGCTATAGTTCTAGTCGAAAACATGATTGGCCGATAGAGATGCAGGAACATTAGATTGTGACGTAAGTAAAGAATGGTCTGTAGCTTTCGTGATAACTGCGGCGGTGACGGATGTTGTCCTCTCTCTCTCGCAGAATATAGCTTCAGCTCTGGTGGAAGCGATTGCTGCCAACGGTGGATAAGAAACTCTATAAAGTCAATCTCCTCAGTATTGATCGTGAAATGGCGAGGTGGATTGAAAGCGTTAACGACTTTCCATACACGACCGAAGACCTCGCTATATCGAATCATCGCATTCAGGTACAGTGCTCTGATGCGCGTATCATCTAAAATTGCTTCATCAAAGGTAGGCATTTGCGGAGGTGTCTGATCAATGTCCTCGTCTCGTAGTGTATATGGCCTCCCGGTGCTAAACGCCATTCTGCGATCCACAACGTACACGCACCAAAATAATGCGCGGCATCGCTCTCTTTGCACGGGATCCGGAAACATCTGGGACATCTTAGTAGACTGATGCAGACCCAGTTCAATTGCGAGAACTGCCGCGAAGCATATAGTACGATACGCCAGGGACTCGAGGTCAGTATGGAACTGGTAATTGTGAATCAACCAGAGTGAGATGAGGGTGTAGATATCCGCAGCACCAGCAACGATATTGCGTTCTGTCATTTTGAGGACTTCTTCGTACAGTCTCCGGCCTTCTGCCACATGAGTTTCAGTCACACCAGTGGCTATCGCCAAAATGATCTTAATGACTGATAAATCCTGCAGGTGCGGAAAGCTATTGCCGTGTGCTTCGTAATACTGCCGAAAATCCTCGTATTTCGCGTCCAACTCATGTACCTCAAAAATTGGATACATGCAATTAATTTCGGATTCGTAGACTTCGATCAATTTTTTGGCGTCCAAATAGTCAATGTACAAGAATTTCTCGTTCTCTTTACTAGAAGTCGACAGTTTTCGATTGACCTTGGCACTGTCGTCTTTGTCGTCGTCAGACTCTTCTGATGCCTCTTCTTCATCATCTTCGTCTGATTCCTTATAGCTTTGTGCCTTGCCAGCTGCGTCCGAATCTAGTAACCGAGTAACGTGCTGGAAGGGGAAAGATGACGACGTCGGACCACTGAAGCTTTTCGCGCCGTCTTTATCCCATGGTCGAGCAGGTCTTGGTAGAGTTGCAATTCGACGATTTGAATTGTTAGGGTCAGGAGCAGCTGGTGAAAGTGTCGCTAGAGATCCAAAGCCTGCCGAGGTTGAGCGAGACGACCTGTCAGATGGAGTCGACACAGTAGACAATGGCGGATCTAAAATGTGTTTCGGTGGATACGGCCGCTGTATGAATTGCGCCATCGGTGGCAGTTGGGGAGTGACGGATGGTGTTGTGGCCTTCAATTTAGTGTGTATAGCTTCTGATGCTGGAGTAAACGAAGGAGAAGAGCCGTTGGCAACGACCTCTGGCCCCCTGTCATTTGATGCTATGTGTCCATTACTACCTAAGCTCGGGTAAGGCGCTAAGATCGTCGGAACAATTGGCAAGTTATCCTCAGTCTTGACTTTCGTCTGCTGCTTAGCGTTATTCGGCGACGAGCTTCTAATATAAAGTAAGCATACCCTTTGCATACAAAGCACTACCACCGTACTTACGCTTCCTTATAAATACTCCTCGGCTGCATATATTCAGCGGTATCACGATATGCACATTCCAGATTCATTTTAGTACAACGTTCGCATCTTTTCTCGCCATTACACTGTTCGGACGTTAACGATTGACCTGCCAAATAATTTCACTGAAAAACCTCCGAACCTTGACCTTCCGCCTCTTGCACTCAAAGCTATTGTGCATTAAGCATGACAAATTTAATTGTGCATCAGCTAAGAAGTACGTACCAGGCCATCGAAACATATTTAGATCGCTTGCGCTTCGCCGCAGTGCCAATGGACAGAGTCCTATTTTGACCGTCCTGCTCATATTGCATCTGTAGCGCGGACCGGTGCTCTTGTTGTCCAGGAGGCTCCTGTACATGCCGTTCTGGAGAATCTTGCGTCTGGAGAGGCGGAGGGAGCGATCCAGCATAGTAGGGCTGCCGCCCATAGAGCCGCTGCTGGCTTTGCTGATATGGTATGCTTGATGTGTCGATCATGCTATTAATGTGCGGCAGCATCATGGTCGCAGTTGTTCACAGCACCGAGGAGTAGGGACCAGTTGGTCGGTCGCTGTGTGTAATATGGTTATGGTGATGATGTGGCAGCCTTGGGATGCCAACAGCGTCGGCGCCTTAGCTCCGAGTACCGAACCCGTCTTTCATTTTCTCCGCTACGTCTTAGTATTAACGGGAACCTCTGTTGCTACTGTCTATTCTTTGACAAGAAAGGTTCCCGTAATCAGTTATTGCATTGAGATTATATTTTATACCGGTGTAATGTTTCTACAGATACTACCGAATCTGCCGCCTGTATGATCCCTTGTTTTAAAGTTATTGTGGCAATATTGTGAAGATCATTTTATTGATACTGAGTTACATATGCCCAAGTTCAAACATCATCAGATCAACTACGCACGTGAACCCTCGCAGGGATTCCGAAACAGTTAAGTGCGGGACTCAATATCATGATAAGACGGTGGATCAACGGACGCCATCTGCGCCTCCGCTGCCTTACTGAATTCGCTTGTCGGAGTTTCATCATTGTCCGACTCCTCATCAGCGATTTCGAATTCGTGCAAACCAGCCTTGCTCTTTTTATATGCACGAATCCATCTGAACAAGCAAACGAAACTGGCAAGCAAGACAATGAAGAAAACAAACATGCAGGACTTGACCACCATTTCCGTCTCATAGGACCATTTCTGCCCGCAAGGTTCCGTAAAGTGATATTCCTTGACGCACATGTCAGATTCTTTTGAGTCACTGTCCGCAAATGGAAAAGCTCTGTCGGTCAGTGACGAAAAACCACAGCACTGAAGTGCCCGCTCAATGCGGCCAATCTTGCAGGACTTCTTCTGGAACCAGTGCTCCCATCTTTTTTCGTAAAAGTTGTGGCGATGGGATCTCACAAACCGACAGTAAAGCTTGCCTAGAACACGACCCGTAAAGACTATATTACCCGCAACTAAGGCCGGATAAACAAGTCGTCGCTCGGTAAAAATGCGTGAACAGGCAACCGGAAGAATCGAAAGCAAAAGGGTAACTACAGGTAACAACGACGCCAATGCTGGGACGAAGTAAGGAATAGGCAGACCGAGGCGGACGACATTCGAGAGCTGCAACAAACCGATTAACTGGAGTAGGACAGTTATCAACTATATATAGTTAGTTAGCTTATTAGCTTATATAGTTACTATTACGTCCGCAGCACCGACGCACCATAGCTACGCCAAATATAAGGCGCTTTCTTATATAGGGCTCCATTCTTGCTTCGTAGCCTACTACTAATGTCCGTTGAAGCAGTCTGTTAAAAGGGTGCCGACTGTGGCAATGGACATAATAGACAGCAATTTACACGGAGGGAGCTGTGGAGCAAATATATTGACCGCCAAAAGATGATGACCGCCAAGATGATGACGCGTCATAGCTGAGAAGCTTGTCTCAGAGCGAAGAGCAATCACGTGGTAAAATTGACAATATTATCCCAGACGTCCTTTTCTTAGCAGATAGATAGATATATAGTACATTTCTAGTGAATGCTACATACAGGCAACAGTCTTATGCTTATGTGCAATCTACATCTGCTTGGTTGCTTTACGGGTATTCCGTGCTTTGTAGCTGTTGAAACCCATTCACGGTGCTTAACAAGTGGATTTCCAGGCGCTTAATGACAACTGAGATAATGTATCAAGGTCAATAATATCGAGCAATAGACAGATAAAAACTCGGTGCATTACAATATGAAGAACCATAAAGTGGACGCAAATCAATTATAAAACGGAGCATGCGCAAACCTACAACACTTTTTTCACCTTGATCCGACTGTATCGGATATATGATATTGCAGC
This sequence comes from Lipomyces yamadae, assembly GCA_030556285.1. Classification (NCBI taxonomy): domain Eukaryota; kingdom Fungi; phylum Ascomycota; class Lipomycetes; order Lipomycetales; family Lipomycetaceae; genus Lipomyces; species Lipomyces yamadae. Next base: position 39,076 of record JAKTPU010000040.1, on the reverse strand, counting down.
CTCCTTTATCGCATCGCGTCAGTTAGTTTATTATCTCATATTATCAGTAACTTATAGGGTCATATAACAATACAGTATACCCGCACAGAAGACCGAAGAACTACCAAGACAGAGGTAACGGTATATATCAAAAATACAAACTAGACTGCATGTGCAGTGAGTAAATGGTCACTGCAGTTTGGAAATTAATGTATTCGGAACGGACAAAGATGGAGAAAAATGGCCCGCCGTGGAACTTAGCACCGAAGTGTTGTACTTGTCATCGCCCACGGCTTATAGGCCCTTGTAAGTGCGTTTCTGACATTTTGCTCTTTGTCCTTAAAGGCAAAGCAGTTATTGGACTTCGTCGACTTAGAAAAGACCTTTTTGATAGATGAAACTATAGCTTGTCAATATCTGTCTCTGAAAGCCACCTGGTGGTTCGTGATATACCCTTAAGACTGCGCGAGTATCGCTGCTTCTGTTCGTCAACTTTGAAAGAAGAAGTCTTACGACGAATCGTATCGTGGAAGTGATTGGCCACTGACAGGGATGGTGCATACGCATTTTGGCGGTTGGTGTCTCGGTCTTAGAAGCTTTTCGAAATTTTACTTAGCATTGATTAATGAAATAATCGATATCCTACTCCTTTTCAGCACTTTCAGGACCTGCGGCCTCACATCTTTGGCGGCAAGAGCAGCCTCGGACTGTTTGGTAAGGTTGACAGTAATAGGTTAGTCATGGCAAAAGTTTAAGATGAAGATATGAAGGTTCACGAAAATTAAAATTGCTTGAAAGCTGTGAATGGTGGGATTTAGTGTGACAGCATTTGTCGAAGAAAAGAAGTGCGAACCAGACCAACGGGGAAACTTGGCTGAAACTTATATTTATCTTTTATCATATGCCGGCTATTTGGTAACTATGGAAAGCTTCAATACCCCTGTCCAAGGTTGGATCACTGGCTCCAGTCTGCGTATTGGAATTGTGGTTATGGATCAACCTGTTCAAGACGGGGCTGAGCAAAAAACAGAAAACACCATCAGGATCTATGGTTAGGACAAGCCATCTTCCTAGGATCCCGGGACGACGCGTCGTATTAGCAATATTTGTAAATTATCCCATGGTACGCGCTCTCAAGTTGACGCCGAATGATCGACCTCCACAACCGCTGTGGCAGATTTTTTGAGACTAACGTTGCGTCTGGTTGCCTTTACTGCTTTACTCTGTAATGAAATCGTATATGATGCCACGTCAAAGTACGACATTTCCTGTTGTATAAGTGACTCCTGTTCAGATGTGGCCGTATCTATAGTCCCGTAGTAACTGAGCGCAGCCTCATTATTAGCCAGCAACGAACAAAATTTTCCCATTACGGCAAGATGTAAACAACCAGAATTGATATAGGGGTACGTACGCATTTTATTTTAGGCTTGGCTCTTGTTTTAGTAGTTTATCCTACATCTTTTGAATCCTAACCACTTGATATATACCAACAAAATCGAAGTGAGCGGTGTAAATTTACGCGGCTTGGTGGAAAAAGAGTCAGACCTGCGGAGTGAAAGAAAAGTTCATGTGATTCACGCGCAGTTAGCTTTGGGAAGTATCACAGGCGAATTCAATATTCTTCGCAGATTCGACATTTTCACAAATTTTCTTGTTTGCTTTAATACGATCTAATAAAAACTATATTAATGGTTGATTAACAACCAAATAACAAAGGAAAAAAAAGACATGACTAAATGGATATGCTGCACTAATGCCAAGTAATTACAAACTGCAAAACTATTTAAAAAAAAAACTTTTGCGTAGTCAATCAAATATGATATTAAGCTTACACCGAAGTGTGAAGTTTTGATGATGACGCTCATCAATTTGCCTAGAAATCAACACGTGCTTAAGACAACGCAAGATTTCGATAACAGCGTCAAACGACCATGCCGTGCGGATGTCTCGGAAACCGTCTTTGTACAAGACCAAACTAGACAGTGGCTCACTAAAGATCCAGAATCCGGGGCAATGAGTAAGTCATGCTTGTCACATCACCTCACACTGCAATCCTCCATACCAGCTGAAACAATCAATAAGGCCAAGACGCGTCTCGCACATCTGTTGGGTACGTGCGTACGCATATCTATTACGTACACACATTTGTTGTGTCCCAAATTTGTATTACTTAACGAATCTGTTTCCTGTATTGCAACTGAATGCTCACTTCTGGACAAGTGGCAATATGAGCAATCCCAAAGGCAAACGTGGTCAAGAAGAAAGCAAAATGCGTTGGTGGTAAGCAAGCTCCTCATTCGAAGAGACTGTCGACTGCGATATCAAGAAGATGGGGATGGCAATGCAACTGGCAACAACCCGATCCATGCTAGAAAACAATGCGACTCCATATTTGTCATGTACACCAGTACCGGCACCAATAATCGCGTCGACTATCGCAGACGATGTAAGACACTGATTACTCCCAACTTGATTGCGAAGGGAAACGTCTGTCATATCAAAGACACGGAGACAACTAATACGGCGTCGATCTTCTTGCGACACAAATATAGATCGCAGCGACAACAGATTGCATGCGACAGCTCTCATACTCTACTGTCACTTCACGGCCCTGCGGATCTCCCCTTCGCCTCCGCAAACTAATCGGCGATCCAACGTTATAGTGCTTTCTTACAGATTACTAGCTCTCACTTGCCGTTCAGTGGAGACAATGCGATCTGCGAAGAGGACGGTGTGGCCCCAATCCCAAGACCCACAAATGGCCAGACCTGGGTGGCGTAGAGCAGATCGCTCTGCTCCATGCCTATTTGCCATACTCGAGATATTTATACTTCAATGTAATCCGCGGGTACATACGCCGAATAATGAGGTAGGATACAAGCCCCACGACGGCAGCAAGCAAGAATCCTAGTACAGTGAAGAAAAGCCAGTGGACTCCGAGATATGCGATATACTTTGCATCGTCCTCGTGCCAGCTGGAACCGTGTAAGTCGTTGAAATAGGCAGCACCTGGTTCCGGTGGCATCAATATCCACACCTGTTCTGCGTCTGACTCTGCCCACCGCTTATACTGCTTCCAGACGATGGATAGGAAAAGCGGACCAGTTGAGTACATCACGGTGATATATGGCACGTGCCAGTTTATATTGTGATTTTTCAGCTTCAGCATGACTCGCAAGAAGAATGGGTGATTTGGGGTCGAACCCATGACGCTGTTTGACACACCAGTGGGCTCGGCCTGGCGCACCCAAGCCGGATAGGTGAGTAAAGGATCCAGCCGCGACTGGCATCCCTCGTCCAGGTCGATATAGATTCCACCAAAATGGGCTAGAACAAAGTAACGAATGGCGTCTGCCCGCATGATATTATAGGGATAACTGTCATAGGTGTCAAGGAACCACGGGTACTCGTTCGCAATAAACTGTCTCGCGGACTCGTCTGTCCATAGCTGGAGAGATCTATTAGCATACTGGCAATTACAGAATAACCCGGCCACAAACGAACCTTATATTCAAAGTCCGGATGGCTCCGAAGACAACTCTCTTGTGCTTCCCTCCATTTTTCAGGTACTGTCTCATTCTTCCAAGTCTGATGGAGAATTTTGGGGATCAGCTGCGGATTAGAAGTGACTGGCAGACGAGTCTCTTTGTCGACTGCAGGAACTTCGAAGCCGATCGCATTGTCAGTGACGGGGTCGAAGAGGAGCGTGATATAGTCGAAAGTAATAAAGACGCCGATAGCGACTATCAGTCCGAGAATAGTGAGCGGGATTGCGAACGAACGTCGAATAACGGTGCGCATGATGATGAGTGTCTAATTCAGGCTTAAGGGTCGAGGTCAGTTCATAAGGATTTCGCTCGTCGGGCTGTTCTAACAAGGTACAATCATTCCTCGGGAACGAAGAACGAGGACGAGTAGGGATGGTTGTATTAACAGACGAGAGAACTTTTGCAGACTGGTGTAGAGTCACGCGACAGTGATGCTGACTGCAGGCTCTGGTGAGAGAGGGTTGACAGCAATTATATTGTAATCCTGGCCGAAGAGGCGGTTCATGTTCAACCGGAAAGCTACCATACCCTTAAAATGGCCGCGTCACTTCAACTCACGTTCGACAAGCGGTTTTCAAATTGGGTGCCAGGGGCAAAACCCTGTGGCGCATGTGCGCATCCAGTTTAGGACTAGGGTCTCGGATGTTCAGTCCCGGTTTCGTTGGCTTGCTTGTGGAGCGGCAAGTCGTTGTTTGCTAACCACAATATTCGTAGGACAGGTGGTGCACTACGCCGTCTTCGGAATTCTGATTGCCTCTTACAGATACGCGGTGGCGCAGTAGTGTGGCCATATGTCTTGGCGCAGATCCATCTGTTTTGTCCCGCTTTCTCAACGGCAATTCTGGTTCCGGTTCTGGTTCTGGTTCCGAAACTCCTGTGCCTTGCCATCACTGGGGCATTAATGCGAGCTATGCTGCACTCACGTGATGTCGCCGAATCGCCACACAACTACTCCTCCTGAAACGGTTCCTTATCTTTCCGAAGGTTGTCACTTGTCAGCATACGATCAGCCCTTCCTCTCCTAACCGGCTTCCCCGGTGGCACAATGACGCCACCCACTTAAAGACACAGCATTTGCTGATGAATTGCTTACAGCCTGACAGCTACGTCATATATCGGCTTGGCATTGTTATCAGTTGACGGAATTAGGTTTTATTAAATGTGATCAGTGACTGAATCAACGATTTCACAACTCTGATAACTATACGAGTTTCGGAAATTCCAGCACCCTTCTATAATTCGATTCCACTAGATTCGTTTGAATTTCGGTTGGGCTATTTGGATGCCAAGCCAACAAAGCAATTTTGTAAGAGCCATTTTTTTTTTCGCAACCAGAATGCAGTTATCATCCTCGCCGGGCTACTAGCCCTATGTAGTCTGGGTTAGAATATTTTCATGATAAACCGAGGTAAAACTGCAAGCTCGGGCGGTCGGTCTCCGTGACTCCGTACAGTTCTCTTCCGTACGGTAAAAAAAGCTCCGGCTCCTAGCGGCATCGCTTCTTCGGACAAACATACTGGCCGGCTTTATTCATGAACTTCCATTGAGCCTAGCAATAACAAATAAAACTTTAAGTTTCCTGACAACATAACTATTTACCGCCAGGAAAAAATTTACAAAATAATTATTCCGACTGAACCGCAGTTACCGGCATGATGCGCAACATGAATAACGACGCTCGTCATGATTGTGTACAGCCACGATCGAATACTGACATCAAGCCCGCTTTACCAGGTAGTATGTCCCCCGCTCACAAGTATATCACTGCCGGTACAGAATGTTGATGCATCGCCCGCCAACCATGCGATAACACCTCTCAATTCGTGCACGGCACCTAAGCGGCCCAACGGATTCAAGCTCGCCCAGAATGCTTCCGTCGCCGGTTCACCGTCCAGTATGCCGGCGGTCATCTTCGTGCGGATATGGCCGGGTGAGACAGAGTTGACTCGGATCCCGGCTGATCCAAGTTCACAGGCCATCGAGCGTGCAAGCTGGATCACTGCCGATTTCGAAGCATTGTACGGAATCCAGTTCATTTCCTAACTAGCCATTAACAAAACGTTCAAGTCCAGAAGCAACGACCGTGCGACTATGCATACTCTGTTGGTGACGCTGCCTGACATGCTCGCAATGAAAATAATACTGCCTGCGATATTATGTTGTTTCATTTGCTTCGCAACAGCCTGAGCTGTGAAAAACACACCATTACAGTTTATATCCATAACTTTCTTGAACATATCTGCAGGATAATCGGTGCAGTCGGCCTCGATCCCTAGAATTCCGGCCGCCGCAACGCAGACGTGGATCTTGCCATCATTCTCCTGCGCAATCTCGTCAATAGTCTTGCTGATGCGTTCCTGCTTGCTCACATCCGACACTCGATATTCGAAAGACGAACCAAGTCTCTTGACATACGCGGCTGCGGCTGTAAAGTCCGACGACGGAGTCTCTGGCAGATCGATGATGTAGACTTTGGCTCCCAGCTCCGCGAGAACGATGGCAAACTCAAGACCGAGACCGCGGTTGCCACCGGTCACGATTGCGACGCGTCCAGCAAGCGCAAACTCCTCGAATATGCGCGGTTTGACCTCGAACGACGGATCGGTCTGGGCCTTGATCGCTGCATTTAGTCCGACGTCCTTGACCGGGACCGTCGCGAGTTTGACTGGAAACCGAACACCAGCCGTGCTCAGATTTCCTAAATGACCACTCGGTCCGTCAGTAGCAGGCATTGTGTACTTTTTGTAGGCAGAAATAATGAGTCGATGTCAATGTGACAAGCGCATGGAAAGTAGGATTGCGGGGTAAACCAGCAATTTTACAGGACGTGTGATATATATATATATATACCTTTTTCTTCGTCGCACACGTGCGCAATTCTTTCAGGTACATCTAAGCTTCCACATTCTTTCCATGCGCCTATCCGCAGTAAAAAGTTATATTTTCAATCAGATCTAGCCTGTGGACATAATATCGAAATAACTAAAGATGCTCTTCCTATACCGCAAAAAAAATATCTAGGACCAGAGACAACACACTGATTTGTGGAGAAAACTGATATGTGACGTCATCTTAGCTGCGCCGCTTCTGTCGGTCACAAAAATATCATTGAAACCGCCATCATTTCTTTCCTCACTTTCGCCTCGATTTTATGCGTTCATGCCAATATGATGGTTTGATGTGAATCAGGTCAGCTTCAACAACAATCTTGCGTAAGTGTAATTGCTTGCAGTTGCTTAATTAGGCGGTAGACACGAACTGGTTACGATTGCGAATATTTTGGTTATTTAATGCTTACGAATGCGGATACCAACCAATAAAAGCTGAATGAAATTGCGGTCTCATATAGGCACTGGAGACTTCATGATTTGAAGTGGTAATAATTCAATAGTGTGCAGGCAAAGCCATGAATAATATACAAATATTTTTCGCGCGTTGCGGATTAAGGTTTGTCTATGCACGATGTGAGATCACGGATGGGGTTGGCAACAGAATATGCCCGTGTCGTATCATACCTCATCGAAACGAAGGCAAAAATAACCAATAGGATTTTAATAAAAGAGACTACCTCTACAGCGATAATCTTTCTAGATGAGATCTTCACCGGACTTGAGAAACGACACTGATATTGTTCACGCCCAGCTATTTTCGGTTGCTATTCACTAAATGTAGCCAATAATAAAGTGGAATTAACTAAAAATTTGGAAATAGTCATCTCATCTCATCTAACCCGTCATCGCAAATCGTCAAAGAAAGTTTACACCCGCATCGAGGTTCTTAAAAAGGCTTCGGGTTTGGAAGCGTCACCGGCGTATCGTCTCTCAATTCATCAGTGATCAGATGCTCGAAGGTCGATGACCACTCAATACGTGGAGTAAGGCTATCGAGATTCCAGAGCTTGGCAATGAAGGCCGGGATCGAAGTGTGAGTATACTCTCCGCCATTGTTGGTTCCCTTATGTTCAACCACACCTCTGCCAACCCAAGGGGAAATCACTAGAGTCGGTACCCTGACGCCGAGGCGCTGGAAATTGAATGTCATGTTCTTGCCATCTGGAGAAAGTTCGGTGTAGGTGAGGCTATCTCCTGCAGGAACACCGACAGGTGGGGGTACATGATCAGCGAATCCACCATGCTCGTCAAAAGTGAGGATGAAGAGTGTCTCATTCCACTGGGGAGATGAACGGAGCGCCTCGTAAACACCTTTAATGAAATTTTCGCCGGTGGTGATGGGCGAGGGAGGGTGGAACGAATCATAGCTGCAGCATTCAGGATTGATATATGTAAAGGCAGGCAGCTTGCCGGCCTTTGCATCCTTATAGAAATCGGCAAGTGGCTTAATGTTAGTTTTCCAGGCGCCAGATGTGTAAGTCCAGTTGTAAAACAGAGAGTCAGGATTGAAACCGATGGTAGTGTTAAGAGCAAGTTTGCTGGTGGAATTCTGGTAATTAATCCACTCAATGCCATTCTCAGATAGCTGCTGGAAGATGGAACGCTGGGGCAGCGCAGCATAATTGAATGCAGCGTCATTTCTGCCATGACCGTGGGAAGTACCGGAGGTGAGATACGCTCGGTTGGGGTTGGTCGGGCCCGGCACGGCCGCGAACCAGCGGTCGAAAAGCACGAAATTTTCAGCCATGGTACCGAAGACACGGACATTCTGCGGGGCATAGTAGTTAATGACCTCAGCCGCTCGTGAGATATTGGTGGTTAAGTATGTGGACGCCTGCTCAGTCACGAATCCCATCATAGTCTCTTCCTCATTTCCGATATCGACAGCAGCCTCATCCGGATGATAGGTGTTCAAGACTTGCATGCTGACACCGCTGATGCCGTGATTAGGGTCGTCAGGCGCAACGTTCTTCGCGATCGGCAGTCCGCAGACACGCAAGCTGGCGGGGCCCGAGACATTAGCCGGATTACAGAACTTGAGATTGACAAGGCCGTCGATATCACAACTGTACTTAAGCCCGCCGGCAAAAGTATCGAATGACCGGTTTTCCTCAACCAAGACAACGACATTTTTGATCTTGTCCTGCCACGACATCTTCTGTCCCTGAGTCTTGCCATGACTTTTGGCGGTCACTGAGGTAGCCATTAAGGCCAAGAGAGCGGGTGCAAGCACATACATTGGTCTTGAATTTCCTGGCAAAAACAAAATGTGAGCTTTAACAGGCTTGCTGAGAAATATCAAGGATATTCACAAACTCTGAGCATCCTTATATATTTATCGCCAATTTCGTCTGCCCGTCCTGTCTACTGGCAGAATTCTGACATGCACCACGTGTCAGAGGACATTGGACCGATCCATGAAAGGACCTGCATGATGTCCTAAGTAGAGTATGATATCCAATGACAGTCCACTGGCAAATATCTAAACATAATCATTGGACATATCTCCGTGCGTGCATAAATCGGCGGATTTAGTACTCCAGCTGTAGTTTTCAGGTATAGACTAAATCATTGCCACATGACGATCGCGGCGATAATTATTGGTCAAGAACGTATTAACCAAGTATCCGTGGTAATTCGATTGGCTTGCATGTTGTAGTTGCTTGATGATCACATTAGCAAGAGTGCAATAACCGAAGCACAGACCTAACGTAAATCGGGCCCAGATATCAAACTCATGTGTGGGAAAATGGCGCTAATAGCCATTCCTGAAAAAAAATCACCGAATTAAGCATAGCGGCTTCCACAGACTGCGGTCATTATCAACTACGGGGTATTTTTTAGCTTAAATGTTTAACCTAATTCAAAATAGAGTCTTCTGGAAAAAGGCTGCGCTTGCTTTTAAAATATGCCTGCGTGAGTGAACATAACATATATAGGTCACTCAGTAGTATCTCAATAAATATAAACCGGGGCCGATTGTCAAAGTTGGAAAAAGTCTCTAATTTGACTCGTTTTCCAGCACGTTAGATAGTGTAGCTGGGCGGGCCGACTTTGCTTTGCTGGAAGTGGAGAGCGCATCTTGGCGCGAGGGGTGGAGGTGTGCAGCCAGAGAAGTCGTAACCTCAATCGAAAGATTTTCTGACGTAAATCTACCACCAATCTTATTTTAATCGCAAGCACGTTGCCAGTTGCCGGGTGGGCATATTGAACTTGTTCGATCTGACAACCACCAACTGAGGTTAGCTGCTGATCTCGAAGTCTTCCTAAGAGATGCATGGTGATGTCACGAAATGGCTGACGCTCGTTATCAGGCTCAGCCGAGCTTTTAGTGCCATCCGAAACGGATTTCCGACTTCGCCAATCCCAATCCGACACTATGACCCGTGGTCCTCGGCTTGCAAGCAAATGGCTCCATGCCGACTCTCGGTAAAGAGGAAGATGGCCAAGCTGCTGCCGAGCGGAACATGCAATAATTGCTTGTGATTCCATGGACGGGGCTGGGGTCGAGTGCGCCAAATTTCGGTAGAAAACACCTCGGCAATAACGTCGGCAATAACGATTGCCGAGGTGTTTCTGTTGCTGATGATAAAATGCTACGATCATAGTACTATATTGACATGACGGTCAAGGGAACTGCTATGAAGATCTTTAGGCGTGCTTTGTGTTTGTTCTTCTTGTAATATTTATAAAGTTGGCACAGGCAATTGTTCACCTGATGTGGGTAGTGGTCGCACGGTACGATAACTCGGAACCCAAGAACTTTTGTACGGATCAGTTGCCAGTAGTCGTCATCTTTTCGGACTAAACTACAGTGTTTAGATATCGCTTAGCTGCAGAATACCTGATCAATTTGCTTGCAATATTGGCAAAGACCGCGCAATGGGCTTTGCCAGCCAGACAGCTGACTGGGAGGGTAGTCGGGGCCTGCGTTACTGTCCATTCTGAAGGCTGTCAACCGAAGTATAGTAAGCATAAAATAACACCTCTTCCATTTAAAAATCGAAGAATAAAAAAAGCAATGCCCTAGTAGATTCTATTTACATTCTATTCCTTCCTTTTCACGGTAAATTGACATATACGAACCCAAAACTTCTACCAGATGACGCTCTCTGTCCCGCCATAACGCCGGTCCATCCTTAATAATGCATTCCTGCGCGAGCTCAACAATAGAAGATGAATAACCTTGTGCTGCTAAAGCGAATAAATGTGATAATTCTATGGTAATGGCATTTTCGGCACCGCCTGAGCCGCCAAGCCGACTTGCAATGTCGGTGTTTTCGAGCAGGCGTGAACAAAATGATTCAAATAGCCTGCTTTTCGCGATAAGTTCCAGCAAAACAGCTGCGGACTGACCCTCATGGACTAGCGGTCGTCCAGGAGCATTCTCTCTCAAAAGCTTTCGTATGTGCGATATAAACGCCAATTCTTCGGTAAGTGAGGACTCATCCAGGAGGCCGAACTCTTCTATAGACTTTCGATTGTATCCGATCTCTTTCCGCCAGAGATAGTTGCAAAAGACAAAAATACATATACACGGAATCAGAATAACATATCCGTACCATCTCGTGGCGGTCAGCATCGAGGCCACGCTCGACACAAGTCCGGTCGCGCCATTCAGAGAGGATTGCAGCTGCACACGATACTTGCGCCGCCTCAGTAATTGCCTTGAGGCAGTATTTGCAGGTACAGAGCCATGTTTGGAAGCTCTCATCAATACATAAATGCACCAAACAGCAATAACGAGACCACCCAAAGCTGCTGCCGAGTTACCGATGTATCCCGATAGAAGATTGCTGGCATGATACACATTTGGATTGGCTCCCCCTATCGCCATGTATGTCCCAGTACTGACTAACAAACATCCTACCCCCATCAGGGCATCCATCGCGAAGCGGTCAATAATCTCTGTTCCGAGCTCCCAGCGGTTCACTTCTAGTAAGGCGTCGATAAGTGGGAAAGTCTTGTCTGGCTGATTGCGAATTGCTAGGAGATATCGCCGCTCTTTTCGTAACAGATGGATGTTACGCCAACTCAGCCTACCATCCCGAATTGCAACGAATATCATCAACGCTGCTGCTGTGGCTCCGACTGCCATTAAAGCCGCTGCAAACTTTGGGACAGGTATGTCATTCCACACGTTTGCAGCAAAGTCGCCAGCATTAGCCAGTTCCAGAAGTCCAGCGCTGGCGAGCAGACTATTTTCAAATTTCTGGCATTCTTGTGGGATGTATTGTCCTTTGTCATTTTGAATAAAAGTAGCGCGACACTCCTCGGGAGCCTCGTTGACAGATTTTGTCATTGCTGGTCGAGTGACCGGATCCGCATCCGGGTCGACGTCCATTATCCGGTGAACGAAGCTGAGAGGGTTAGCAGTTGATATCCATATGTTGCATCTTAAGGGGTGTGCGTGTCGAAATTTTGCAGTGGGTGATGTGCTACACAGCGCTGGTGTTGCGGGCGACGCAGGTCGTGGCAACTTTGGTGAGGCTCAACATAAATGGCGCGCCGCTGTTCCGCACTGCGGCTCAGTATTGGCCGGGCTGTCAAACTTCGCCCGAGGCCAGATAAGTCATTGCGCGAAATATATCTCCATGGTCCCTCTCAATTAGCCAGATTAAAGCGCGTAAAATTATTAATTTACATTAGTTTGTAGGAGCTATGGCGATCTCACTCAGGGAATGCGCAGCACTTGCAACCCTAAAGAGCAAGCGCCGCATCGTTAAACTATCGAGCCGCGTCAGCCCTTTTTTTAGCCGCCCCTGTATCGCGTGTCTCACCACGCTTACCGAGGCAATTCACGTGACCTCTGGTGCCAGACCTAGTTAGGTGCGAGGGGTTAGTACCTGAAAATAAATTTACCCCTTTTTTGGTTCCTTACTGTTCGCTTTGCTTGGTCTTGACCGGGAATATTTATGAATACTCATCACTTGTCATGATGATGGGGCAATACGTGCTAACGTGAGTGCACAGGTGACGCCGCAGAAGATGCCGCTAAATTGGACGCATTCGAGCCATAACTGGTTAAATCCAGTGGACTGAGGCAGAAATTCATATTAACAGCCACGCCAACGTTCCATCAGTGAATGAAATGAGTGTGGACCAAATGAAAGAAGTTCTTGCCTCGGGACAGCTGACTCGTGAAGAAGTAAGGACTATCCGGAGTCGATTCGAACAAGCTAAGGAGTCACAACAACTCCTAGACGAGTGACGGTGACTGTGATGGTGATGGCGATCAGTCTCTCCCACGCAAGTCTTTTGATCTCAAGTATAAGAATGCTGAAACTCTGCGAATTACATCATCTATCGGGGAGTGGACGGATTGGAAGGATGATCTGCAAAAGAAATTCGATGGAGCACCACGACGATTCCAGACTGCGAATGACCGCTACGGTGCCGCGTTGGGGCTGCAGGCAATAGGCAAGTTTCCGTAGGTTGTGCAAATAATAAACGAAGTTGATCGCTTGGTTGCCTTACGCAACGTATCAAAGGGCGACACCGTTCTTGGACTCTGAATATGCTCAGCAACGAGATTCGGAAGCGACATCCTCAGTAATCTCGTTGTACCCTGGGCATATGCCATTTGAGTCTACGGTTCCGAAACTTGTACTTTGAGATTATATGGGACTCATTACGGCTGATATAGTTGAGCCTTTTTCGTGTCTTGTTTGTTAGTTGCTCAATGTTCTGTGACCAATCAGCTACAGTCACAGCGACCGTGTATAATAATAACAAGGCCAATTTTCCTTCCATTCGACTCCCTCCCGAGTCATTTTTTTGTGGATTTTTTTTGGGTTGCTTAGCGGGTCTATGTTGCCTACTTTGCATTAGTTCACGATAAGAAGTGTCTAATGAAATTTGAGGAGTTCTGGTCGATTCCCGATTTTGCGGTGATGAGCCGTCTACAAGTGGACTCTGACGTCAATCGTCTGTTTGAGCTCCTTGCTATGTAATCGTCAAAACCCATAAGATTACTGTACTACTTTGAAATGACTACCATTATTAGTAGCTGGATTTGTTGAAGAAAAAATTATTTGGCAGGTAATAAATTGAATAATTTAATTTCATGCGACTACAGAAGAAACTTTTCCACACAGACATGCATCTTTCGTTGCTAACAAACGCCTATTAAAATGGTTGGCTTCTGGTGACGTGATTTAAGGCTAGAGGCATAAGAACGAGACTGCGCCACGGAGCTGCGTCAATGCACGGCAACCTAAGAAAGACAAGTAGGGATCGCATTTATAATAAATACTGTTGAAATATCAACTGTAGCCTCTTCATATAGTAATTATGTGCTCTGTTTTTGCAGACGCTCTAAAACAAGGTAGTACAGTTACTGCAAATGATCTATCTACGTCATAAGAACTCGACGCCGATGAAGATGGCTGACGAGCGAATCTTCACTAAGCGAGTTGCAGAGTACAAGAGTGCAAATCATTGGTTCAGTAAATGCTGTGATTATTAGCGCGTTCTTGTACTAGTAGTGAATCTCCTTCAGAGTTAGTTTCAGAACGCATTTAATATTGCTACCTATGTTAGACTTATATGTCGTTATTTATTGCTCGTGATACACGCCACCCTGGATTTGCGGTGGAAATCGTCGAATTGCTACCGGTAGACGATTGCTATTTGGATTAGTATAGCCTACTTATTTCATTGTAAAGGTTGTCTATATAGTTAAGTGAGAAGAACATTAAAGAAGAGCACCAGCTTAAAAACAACTCATCTACCGGAAACAAATTTTAGATGACATTGTAAAGTACAGAGCCACTTTGCTTGATACGAGAGCTATATTCTACACAGGGAAATTCCTGATTGTTGTCTCTACTAAATCATCCGGCCCCGCACAGAACATAATCTTCAACTCTGGCTGCAAGATCGCCTGCCTAACAATCATAGCGACTATCTTTTCAAAAAGCACGGTGAACTCTACATGACCCCTCGTGCACCACCCGACCATCACCCCGTCCCACGATCTTTTTTGTAGTGTTTGTTGAAGAGCTTTCAGCGTACCGGGTACATCTGTAGGATCTACAGTGAACCCAACGTTGTCGAACTTTTCTGCGACGTCTCGCGCCTTCTCCTTCTTCCAGTCCGCTTTGACGACTTCACTGACCGGATGACCGACGAGGTGGTGACTTGCACTTAGGATAAGAATGGCTTTGCGTGCTGTGCTGCCGCTGCTTTCGACGTAGTTGCTCATGATGAGAAATTGGAATCAAGTGGATTTGGGTATGAGTGGATTTGGAGATGCGAGCACTGATACTCTGAGTGTATTTGGTTTCAAGTGTATGTTAGAGACGAGACAATCTAGAGACTGTATTCCACTGGACAACAGGAAGTTTTTATATTCACGGCGACTACTAGAAATTGCGTGGGTGGCGTTTCTTGGTCATAGACATCATGTAAGATATATTAAACTGAATAACTGATTTCAAATCCTCACATCCAATGTACTTACAAATTTTAATTCGGCAAAGAGTTGACCAATTTGCTAATCAAGCTGATCTGTTCAATTGTCGTCCTGACCATAGCAGAACCCCGTCCGTTCGCACCAAGAAACCAGCCTAAGCCATAAAGGGGATAGAGCGGTTGCAGTAGTGGCGGCTAATACCTCTTTTCAGTCTCCGAAGTCACCAGTCGAGTCTTATTTATCGCCCATTCTACTTCCTCTGCATATCTTGAACTGCATCAGTTTCCAGTCCCCCATCTGCCTTTAAGCCTGTGGATCAACTTGTCTCATGTCCGTTCTCGTTACGGTCCCATATTTGAAATTTTGACGGGTGCCATCCTTGACTTCCAGGACCATCCGATCTGTTCTCCTTTTGGCTCCTAATCCTGTTCTGTGTGAAACGCCGGCCGACCTGTCAATTCGGTGTACAACTCTAGGGCAAGGGATGTTCTATGGCCTCTAATACCATAAACCGCTCCCCACATCGCGCCCTGCAAGTCTGCTCCAGTTGCAAAATCCGCAAGAAAGCATGTGACAAGGCGTTTCCCAGTTGCGGCTACTGTACGCAGTAAGTGAACTCTAGGCATCATGCCTTAGACTCCGAACGCTCTCTCGTGGCAGGTCAAGAAAAATGCTAGGACTGTCATATTGCTGGTGTCAGCTACAGCCAGGTTAACGATTTCCTAGTCGTGCTCTCGTTTGTCGATATACTGCACCAGCATCATTGCCGGAAGCGGAAGAAAACAATGATTCCGACAAAGAGGCTCCGTCCTATCGCGAATTTATACTGTCTTTGAAAGCTCCAGCTACTCCAACAGCAGCAGACATGGAATTCTTTCGAATATCATGTTCAAGCATGCCCTCCTCTCTCATGCTAATGGACACAATTTCTGACTCTGTCCTATCGCGCTGCCTGTCGTTTGGCAAACTCGCCGAGTCACTTGGAGTCGATGGCATTCTTCATGATCAAGTCCATAGCATCATTCGGGCCACAGGCCAGTTCATTGACGATGTAACTGTCCGATATTTCCGGGGTATTCACGAATGGATTCCAATTATTTCCAGGAGAAGTTTCCAAAATCGTCTTATCAATTCCTCTGCTCCAGCACGTGCGGACTTCTCTATACTCCTCCTTAGCATGTGCCTCATCACCTACCATCCTTCGCAAGTCACCGCTCATCTCATTAACCAGGATGCAATGTACTTCACCACGAAGATGCTCTTCGCGCATGTGCAAGCGTTCATTTCGTCGTCACCGAATCTGATTCAGGCAGGAATTCTCATATCAATCTATGAGTACGCACATGGCAAACTTGATACAGCGTACAATTCAATTGCAAGCTGCGCCAAGATGGCCCATGCAATTGGCTTACACAAGCTGAAGTCATCGCTGGACCCACAAGAAAACGAAGCACGTCTTGGAGGAGAGGAAGAAAAGAACATATGGTGGGGCATCGTCATCTATGAAAGGTAAGTTAATCCACGTCGATCATTTCCGTGTCTATAGCTGCTATTCGATTACAACCTGCTCTGCAATCGTCGTTCTCACAATTGCACACTGACTTAGAGCAGGGCGATTTTCTGTGATATTATGCCAGCCGATCGACGTCTGGCTACAAGATTTCCCAGTAGTTTGGAACCTTTGCCATCGGAGTCGGCGGTTCTAGATCAGAATGACACAATTCACGTCAGGGCGATGAAGTGTCTATCAGTCTCTGCTGGGTTCGGTAGCTTTGGTCGACAAACCCAGGCTGCATATCTTCTCGACCAAGTACTCAACATTATAAAGATAGTTGATATCAAGACCAAGCTATTAGAGCTAGCGAAGGCTGATAAAAACCTGATGGTATTCCTTGGGATCTTGCTAGAAAAGTCTTATAAAGCGGAGGAACACTATTGTGGATCAATTGCTATATGTATAAGGTATGTTGGCATGTTCTATTAGCTCTTACAGAGTCCAACCCTAATGAGGATAGGGCACTTCATGTTCTACACTGTTACATGCTAGACCAAGCTTTTACAGGACTGGAGAATTGGGGGCAAAACTCCGCGGCAGCACTCGACACCGTCTCGAAAATGGTAATTGACATTGCAGACTACTATAATAAGCAGTGCGATTCGTTCGATATCGACCCACCCCCGCCTACCACATTCTATATTGTGCAGGCTGCTCTCAAGCATCTTGATACAGATCCATGTCTTGAAGGGGACTTTAGGTCCAAAGATTATAAGGCATTAAGAAAGTTTTTAGACAACTTCCATAATAGATGGAGTATTATATAATGTGATTTCTTGGTTGTCCTCGGTCTCACAACCCTCTCCAACGCTTGTTATATGTACATATTTTTGGCGCCGTTCTATTTATATAATTGTCTCGTCCAAGCCTACTATGGAATTGCCTCAAATTGTGTGGTTTGAGAGGATGTGACAGAGCTGCTGCGTAACTCAGAACATGTTGTTAAAGTCAGGATAGGGTTGACCCGACTCTGTCCCCACACCGGTCGGATTTAAGACCGTGTAACTCCCTAACAAGTTCTGTCCCGTGTAAATGGCATTGGATCCGACTCGCGAATTCTTGTTGCCTCCCCACTCCTGGCTCTCTGGCAACAAATTAAGTCAAAAAGTGCAGGATCGCGGTTGTACCTATGCGTCGAATAGTTGGAACCCCACATTTAATCCAACCAGGCTGGTCAGTCGCATTACTGCACGCGTACTTAGACGCATCGGGCCGATCTGACCGACTTCCCCATCATCCTCGGCTGGCACGACCCACGTTGTTTACGATTTACTGAATTCACGCGTTGCTCAAACACAAAATCTTTAAGTAAATTTACAAGTGCTAACGTAACTCCCAAGCGAATTAAACGTCAAAATTGCAGTTTCATAACTCAAGCTTCATAAGGGTTAGGGTGACCTCTTTACCATCTTGTCAACGACGGGAAAACGAGACCGCGGACCCCCCTCTACTAGGTACGGTGTGCAAACAATATGACTTCATTTCAGCGACCGACTTCCACCCAAACTATGCATTTATTTCGTACTTTTTATACATGTCGATGACTTTCTGCTGCCATATCCGTATCCAGAGGTATTGGCTATATCCATATCCATATCCACTAGTTATCAACCGCTACACCGCCTTATTTTGGTGAATCCGGTAAGGAAGACCTTCCCTTTTGGTCGTCACCGGTAGACGTGGATTGTACATTATTTATAAGAGGGTGGTTACTTGTAGCTGCCCGCTGAGGCTTGCCTCCTTGCCTTCTGGTCTGGCCAGAATGTGCATGCAAGACGCCATCGCAACTCGGTATTTTGTACGCAAGTTCAAAATATTCCGGCGTGGGCGGCTGATGTGCAGTCTAACAACGCAAGACGAGGAATAGGTAGGCAATGGACCCTGAACCTGTAACCCTTTAGACCCTGAAACCCTTTTTTAATTTTTTGACTAATCAGTTATCGATATTATTCGGTAAAGTCGAGTTCCTCAGTTCCAATTATCCAATTATCGCATTGATTTTTTTTTTTTCGACCTTAAATTCAGCGCTGTCCGTGAAAGTGATTTCATGCGTTAACTAGTAGGGCAAGGTTTTCCGTTTTAAATGCAGTCACGGGACTTTTGGGGCCAAGCGCATCAAGATGACCAATTGGGACAACTGTTCTTAAAACCTTAAACAGGTTTTAGAGTTTAACGGTTATGGGGAACTTGAAAGACAAAACAGCATTACTTAATGATTTTTACCTTTAAAAATCGTTGTAGGAAATGATTGAATCTAGCAGTTCCTGGCCTTTGGAAGATATGACTTAATGTGTGAGCATTTTACAAAATCGTGCGATATCGGCCGACCGCGTGATCGTACGATCAGATCGCATGACATTAATAACATATAGAAAATATTAATATTGAGAGGTATAATCGATGCACGCGAAGAGCTATTCCTTACGATATCGTTTCGTAGGGAATCAAAGATAGTGAAATTGTTGACTGGAGATAGTAAAATCTGTAATAAATATTAATAGCGTGTGATGACGTTAAAATGGTTTGCCTATCAGCATGGGAGACAAAGCGACACCTTCTCGTCCTAATCAATCTTATGCCGTCCTGAAGACGCAAGATATGAGATATTCGCGTAATGATGCTAATTTATTGCCAATTACTATCATTGCAGCAGGCCGATGTTATATATCGTCTAATGAAGGACATGGCCGATGTTGGAGGAGTGAACAACGCGTTTCTAACTCAGCCGACCTTTGATTTGATTTTCAGTCTTAGAATGGCTTAAATAGCAATCATCAGATCTGTACGAGTGCGGAAATAATACGAATACGGACGGCAAGTGGGAGTCGTTTTTAGCATTGCAAGAATGTTGAAGCCTCCGCCTTATCAGCCAACATACGGCTTAATGGCTCGCATGTATACGGCCCATAAGCGTTATTATTGATATGCCCGGTACCAATGCCAAAAGTTAACATTTAATGGTGGCCTTCTGATTGCGGATTTGAGTTTAACTAGGACAAAATACTTACACAGCGATTGGACAAAATGACGACATGCTAACGATTGCGTTATTAACCAGGACTTGGAACCCAACTTCTTTTTGTCTTTATGACGACGGTTCTAAAAATTGACAACCCTGAGTAATAGTCAAGAAACCAGATATCAAACTGGTCTACATACTAACTTTTATCGGTTTGAACTTCGAGCCATACAATCGGCAGTATAAGAAGTTCATGGTAAATTTATATTTTAGTAGTATGGCCATCGTGTATAAGTCAATAAAATGAAGCGGAGACATATATATGTCGATTAATAATGTAACCAAACCACTAAACCGAGGGCAAACCCTTTCAGTGTTACAATCGGTTTCTGAAGTCTGACCAATTAGGATGGCTGACCTTAATGCAAGGTCCATTTTTCGTTCTGTTTATGGCGAAAGGATGATATGGTTACGACACTCACTATGCCAAACATAGCATGGTTCACGATAAGCGCTGTTGATGTTGGCTTGTACCGCATCGGATTGGCCGACAGAGTCACCACCCACACACGCAGCGCGCTGTGATTTGAAGCTGTGATTACATTAGTAAAATCGCAACTACAGAAGCGCATACGCAATAGTACAACAATTATAATAGTTATAATATGTGCGACCGCATAGGTGCGCGATAAATGGACAACGATTGGGGTTCATGCCCCGTCTCTGTAGATTAGAGCAAGATAAAAAACACATTCGCAGCGCGCTGCCTGATTTGGAGCGGTGGTGTGAGCGGCAGCTGATATGAGTTAGCCATATCACTTATCGCCACTACCCTAAACCTAGCATGGCTTCACCCCTCCCCTTGTCGCACAATCAATCATCTCTTTTATTCTACTTCTTCCGCTGCTGCTACCTCACCGACTAACGCCTCTGTCTCATCATTCCTCGACCATCGACTTCCGATTCCATTGCCATAATGTCGGAATACTACAGCGGGGCAGAAAACATGACGTACACTCCTGAGGAGTGGTCCGCCATGCAACAGGCGGAGTTCGATGAGCGAGGACGCGAATGGTCCCGCCAGTTCTATCTGACTTACAATATCATCGTTGTTGCCTTTTTCCTTGCTGCTGTACTCGCTCATTTCTACAATGTTCAGTTCAAGAGGACGGTTCGACGAGCAACAAGTGAAAAGACGCCTTTGATTCCCACTAACAACGGTGCTCCACGACCTGTTTCGGTCTTGACCAAAGTGTACCGCAGGGCAACATCTGTTCTCATCTACCAGCCTGCTGGCCGCTACGCTGAGTCATACGGCACCATGCTAATCATTGCATCTTACCTTGCTCTCAACATTCTCTACACATTTATCCACGGGGGTGCCTCGTCGACCCAAATTTTCGCTAATCGTACCGGTCTTGTCTCAATTGTCAACATGCCGATCCTTTTCTTGCTCGGCTCCAAGACTGGTCTTTTGGTTGAATGGACTGGTTGGTCGCATGAGGGTTACATTATTCTTCACAAGCACGTCGGGCGTGTCGTCTGCATCACTGCCATTGCTCACGTCTTCGCCTACTGTGCTGTTGTTCCCATCAGCACTCGTGTTCAGATTAACAACGAGGCAATCGTCGGTTTGATTGCAACTACCTGCTTTGGTATCATCCTTGGAACCTCGCTTGCTCCCCTGCGTAATCGTCTCTATGAAATTTTCCTTTACTTCCACGTCTGGTTTTTGGTCCTTCCCCTGCCGTTCCTTTTCTTCCACTGGACTAGAACCAAACCTTATGTCATCACTTGTGCAGTCATCTTCGCCTGGGACAGATTCACCCGCTTCAAGAATAATCACCACGTGGTTGGTGTTTCGAAGAACCTGTCTGGAGATACTGTCAAGCTTTGCATGAACACAAGAAGTACATTCTCTCAAATCCACTGGACCACTGGTCAGTACGTCTACATCTCTATCACCAACCTTGCCAGATTCCAGTACCATCCGTTCACCATCGCGTCTCCTCCGTATGTGTTATATGTTTTGTGTGGTTAGTACTAGTTTGTTAATAAGTCTGTAGTGGTGCCGACTCTCTTGATCTTATCATCCGTGCTCGCAAAGGGTTCTCGCGCTCGCTGTTCAACAACGAAGGTGAGCATCTTGTTGGCGTTCATGGTCCGTATGGAAACCGACACTCTTTCGATGGTTGCCGCAAGGTTGTCCTTATCGCTGGTGGCGCTGGTGTTTCGTACACCTACCCTGAGGCGATTGATATTGTCCGTAGCCATGAGGCCATTGGCGATATTGCTCCTGAGATCGACTTCCTGTGGGTCGTACCGGATCGATCATTTGCCACCTGGGCTGATCTGGACAATGAGAAATATGGTGTCAACTTCAAGCTGTGGGTCACCAAGGAACAGGGCCGTCCTGATATTCGAGAATACGTGAAGGACAGTTTGCGCAAGTGCATCGAGGATTATGGAAATGACAAGAATCTTCCCGTGGCTGCCGCTGTATGCGGACCTTCAGCTATTGTTAGGGAGACTCGCAACGCCTGCTCAGACCTGCTCTGGGAGGATTGCAATGTCGATTTCCATGCAGAGTCATTCGGTTGGTAAATGGTTTCTTGGGTCTTAAAGTCTTTATTTGGTTGTTGTTTTTTTTCATTTCTCTTAAAGTTGGGATGGTGTTATTAGATTGTGATTTTTCCATTGCATTTTCGATTCTTAGACTTTCATGGTTGTCAACCCGGGTTTCCCTACATGTCACTTGCCAATGCCATATGATTTGGTGCCAGTTACTTTGAGCTGGAGTTTGGTATTTCTCGAAGACGTCTCATCACATTACTGCCGACTTATGTTAACTTACAACACTATTTAATGTTCAGCATTGTTTTCGGCTTTTTTTTTCTTTTGGGATGATATATAGTTTCGTTCATTCATTTTCAGGGGTTGTATTTATTTATATCTTTTATTTCTTTTAGACTTGGTTATACATTTCAGGGTTTGATTTACGGAGTTGCTAATATAGCTTAGAAGGCGGAGGATGGGCATTTGTGAAGTAGTAGTAGTTGGGTTATGACGAGGTCAAATTAATGAAAATTTTTAACAATTTATATCTATTTTTGTCATTATCGTAATTGAAAGGCCTATTGGATTACACGCAACGCCATATGAATGTTCAGATCAGTGTGAGTAGTCGGTCTAATTGTCACGGATACTGTGACTGCGTTATTTTCAATTGACTTCGGAGATATTAATGTTAAAGCCGACGATGGCAGGGGGTTTGACAAAATTATTGAGGCTCGTGCTATCTCTGTCTACATATCTACACCGCATCCACTACTTGTGGCTTGCTGCAGTATGTGAGTTGGCCGTGGCCGCGTTCGAGAAAATTGCGTGTCTGTGTCTCTAGACTCACTACTTGGCGACATTATCATTGCTAAAACTCTTTACTGACCATTGTAGTTAGAAAGCGTGCTTCTGTGTGCATTACAGGACTATAGTACACGTGACCATATGTACGCTTGCAAGTTGCCCCCAGATTGTCCCTTGCATGTAAAGCTGCAAGAACGTTGGGCACAAGACTACATTCCCGATTCGAACAATTTACGCGAGAGCTGCATTTCCAACAGGTCTAAAAAGAATGTTGGTAGTTTTAGGGGGGCACAATAGTGTGTGGATCTGACGTCACAAAAAGTTTTAAATGCACAATGGAAATTCAATTTAGTACATGAATCGACTGCATGAGCACTTGGTAACCCACACTCCGTTGATTTCACATACGATACTAATTGCTAAGAAGAACTCTACAACCCATTCCACCATATAGTCTTGTCAGTTTCAAATTGTGCTTTCAGCTTTACATCCGCACTCGACGACCCCACAAGTACGTCGTACGTATCCTTCTCGCTGATCCAAGCATTCTCTATCTCGTCCCAGAACGATGTCACGCGCTTAATCTCAAGTACGACCTCAATGGTCTTAGACAAACCAGCAGCAAGCGCGACCTTGGTGAATGCCTTGAGCTCCTTGGGTGGCCGGCGGATTGAAGGGTTGTGTTGGTGGACATAGACCTGGACGACCTCGGACCCTGCTGGACCCGAAATGTTTGTGACTCTGGTATTGATTGTCAACGTAGCGGCGGCATGGTCAACCTTGACAGCCAATTCCGAAAAATTAAACGTCGAGTACGAAAGACCGTGACCGAAGGGGAATAGGACTTCCTTTTCGACAGCTTCGTAGTAACGGTAGCCTATGTAGATGTCCTCACCATATAGAGTACGACCTCGCTCGGATTTGTAGTTAAGGTATGCGGGATTGTCCTGAACTTTAACCGGAAACGACAATGGAAGTCTGCCGGACGGGTTGAAGTCGCCAAATATTACGTCTGCAATGCCATTGCCAGCCTCGTTGCCACCGTACCAGGCCTGAACGACTGCCTTGGCCTTCGCGATCCACGGCATTTCGACGGGTGTGCCGGACTGCAGCACGACGACTGTATTGGGATTCGCGTCAAGAACAGCGTCCACGAGAAGGTCTGTTGCACCAGGTAACTTCATATGCTGGCGATCGTATCCCTCACTCTCCCAGTCACCGCTCAACCCTATATTGAGAATGACCTGATCAGCAGCCTTGGCCGCCTCGACTGCCTTCTTTATCTCAACGTCACGTTCAATTATCTTAGCGATACCTATTCGCACACCGCCACCGGAAACCAGCTGACCTTTAGTCTCCAGCTTACTCGTACTGCTACTACCAAATTCGACTTTAACTTCATATGTCTTGCCAGCCTCGAGGTTGATCTTGCCCATCTCCTCGATAGTGCCGAAATTAAAGAACGATTCCCCTTTTCTCTGGATTGTCTCGTTGTCGACAACAAGTTGGCCATCCACATATAACTTGGCTGTCCCGTATACGGTAAGTCCGAACTCGTACATACCTGATGAGTCCGGCATAAAATAGCCGATCACATCGGCATAGAATACAGGTTTGCCATCGAGTCCTGGGTGGGAGTAGTCCATCAACATAATGTCAGTGTCTGGCAACTCAATTTCATCGACCAGATTGCGATTGGGATTGGACGGTGGCTCGAGATACGCACGGAAGATGACTCCATTTTTACCCGACGATGTCTTACACAATCTACCGAGGGTCGGCGTCATCTTATAGGCAGCACATCCTTCGACATATTTGAGGCTCTTGCTTACTTTGGCCTTGATGCCATCAAACGGAGACGAAACATAATAAGGGAAAAGTGACGCAGAACCTCCGCCGCAGAAAGTGGCTATTTTTGCGTTCGGTCCAATGATTGCTGTTATCTTGTCCTTGCTGAGTGGAAGGACGCTTGATTCGTTCTTTAGGACGACAATCGACTCCGCAGCCAGCTGCCGAAGCACAGCCGAGGTCTGGGCAGTATCGTTCGTGCTCTCAGGTGCATTCTCTGCAATGCCGCTAGCCCCGGCTTTATCGACTAGTTTCAAGACATTCCGCACCCGATCGTCAAGAGTGTGTCGCGTAATCGTGTTTGCATTAATTGAACGTTCGATAAGGTTACCCCGAAATCCAGAACCGCCAGGCATTTCTAAGTCCACACCAGCATTTACTGAGTTGGCGGTTGAATACACGCCGAACCAATCACTCATGACTAATCCCTCATATGCCCACTCGCGACGTAGGATGTCCTGAAGAAAGAAGGGACTCTCACTAACATGAGTGCCGTTGACTTTGTTGTAGGCTGTCATTATGGCATTTGGCTGCGACTCCTTGATGGCAATCTGGAATGGCAGTAGATAGATCTCACGCAGAGCCCGATTGGAGATGATTGCGTTGACGGCAAAGCGCTCGTCTTCCTGATCATTTCCAACGAAGTGCTTAATAGTAGCGATCACGTTCTCCGATTGTATGCCGTTGATGATAGCAGAAGCGCTGATGCCTGAAAGTATCGGGTCTTCTGAAAACGACTCGAATCCCCTGCCACCGAGCGGTGATCGCTGCATGTTGACGGTTGGTCCCAGAATAACATGGGCACCTTTTGCTTTACTTTCGACGCCCAATAAGCGTCCAGCATCTGTCAACAGCTTCGTGTTCCAAGTCGCTCCTAGCGCAGTCCCACATGGTAGGCATGCAGCGGGTACGCCGTTGAAAAACCGAGTACCGCGGACGCCATTTGGACCGTCCGACAGCCGAAGCGATGGCACTCCAAGCCGCTCGACGGGGTATGTGTGCCAGAAATCGATGCCTTGGTTTCGGTTAGTGTTAAGTGCGCGCTCATCAACTCATCCTATACGTACCCGAAAGGAGATTGATTTTCTCAAACGTGGTGAGCTGAGAGAGAACGTCTTCAACGTCTATGGAACCCATGGTGAGGATTGCATGGTTTGATTGAGATGGGCCCTGGGGCAATCTAAATATCGAGACCAAACTGGCAAACACCAAGGCCGTGGTTGCCTCAGGTACCCTTGTTGTTAAGACCTAATGTTTTCCAGCTAGCATAAGTGCCAACAACAATTGCTTACAACGAAAAAAAATCCACTGGTGCGTGACGTAATATCGAGTGCAGTCCGCTCGGACATGCAGTTGTGGCCGACATGCCGCGGTTAAACAGCTTGCAGACCTTCTAAATGGGCGCAGCGTCATATCCCGGTTAAACAGCTTGCAGACCTTCTAAATGGGCGTAGCGTCATATCCACAATAAAAGCGACTCCCCGCACTTGGATATTGCGATTTCGCTTGGCTACAAATTTAGTGCTGGATCCGAAGTATTGCCGCGAACTCACCCCGCTGTAGTAGAGTTGGATGAGGTCCGTGCCGGCCACGCGAATTTCCGGGTTTAAGTGTGCTAAACCGGAATCGTGGAGGTAGTGAGTAGTTAGGTACTTTGTGCGGACTACACGTATTTACCGTCGGGCCGAGGAAGTAACTAAATGCTGGACTAACTAAGCCTAACATAGTATGACGCGACCGCCTATTCATCGACTAATTTATCGCCCAAATGACTTTTTTAACCGTTCCAGATTCAGGTCGTCAGACAAAACTGGACCACGACAAAGAACCGAATATATTCAATTCGCTCAATCACTCGTGCGCTGCGTGGATAGTTGACGAATAATTTCGTACTACCCGCTCCCTATCGGAAATATCTTTCATCAGTGGTCAATATCGAGTTATCGACTACGTAAGTGGACCAGATTCTGTTGACAAAATGCCCTTTCGCTGTTCTAGATACTCCAGTCCGGCCGTTGTATATGATTTGTCACGATTAGGGAAGCCGACCGACCAACCACACGCACCAACGTATTCTCTTTAAACACCACTCCTGTTTGCCAGAGTCTTGAATGCCTCGGATTTCAAATCCGAGCATGCGGTTGCCCATAAGTATGGATCGTTTACATCTGATACTACTGATTACAGCTTGCTTTTATTCGCTAATATACAAACTTTTATTCATTCAATATCTGCCCGGGCTTTTCTTGCCAACCAGCTCTACATTACAGTAAGACATGGTTCTCACGGAGTCTAGCGTTACTCCAAAATTACAACTATCAAAGGTTTACACAAAGCCTTCTAATTCCAATTATCAAAATTCCCAAAATTAACGCCGGGGCCTGTTCCGGAGCCCGCAAAACTAAATACGTCGTCAAGCATGCACGAAGTAACATCATTATCCCTCTCGTCTTGCTCCGTTTTCGTGAGACCTTTCATGAACCCTACACTAGGATCTTCGAAGAGGAGGGTGTAAACATCGTTTAGCCAGTCTGTGCGTTTTTCAAACTCACCCATCGCTCTCGTCGATCCCCCTTCTGCTGCACCGCCAGGCGAAACGATTGGTCCTATCAAGCCGGTTATCAGGCCGAGAAATTTGTCCGCGAGACCGTTCCGCGACGACACTGCCGCCAGGGCAGCCTTGGTGCGCTCGATATCTTCCAACCATTCTGGCGCACGCGGTGAATCGGGTTCAGCGCAGAAGCACAACAGCGGGATCAGCCCGGCTTGGAACAAGAAATACAGTGCGTACCAGACAGCCAACGTCGATAGTGGTCGGTTGGCGATATAATCTTCAACAGAAAGGATCGTTTCATGCGCATTGAGTATGCACCTTTCCCGGCATTCTCGCTCAGCTGCTGTTTCTTCGAATGTGGATATATTCGGGTTATCAGTTAAACACGTGTCCAGCTCGTCGCCCTGGTGTGACTCAGATTTGATGGTTGCTTCTGGCGCCACAGTTGTGTGGGGTGACACCGGCTCGGTAGTAAGCGCCGAAAGGGTCGACTTCTCTCTGGCATTGCTGATTGTCAGTGCCCGCTGCAGGACAACTGGACGGTAGGCCAAGATTCTAAGATTCCGGTACCGCCAGAAGAGTCTATATCTGCAGAACACGAACCAATCAAAAGTAGGATCGATTGGGGTGGATTCCTTGAACTGATACGGAAGATCATTCACAAATGTGTCAATGCGCGCCGTGAATGCCAACGTCTGTTCAGCAGTCAGAGCAGGCTTCGAAATAAGCCTATTATAAAGACTATTAGTCATTCGGTGAAAGCGGCATTGGACAATCATGCCAGAGTAAATGGTGATGTCCGTGTCGCTGGCCCTGGGCATCGTCTTGGTATCGAACGTCAGGTCGGAGTCGTGAATGTTGGAGACTTCATTCACATCGATTCCGCTCACGTCAGGCCAGCTAACCGGACGACCAAAAGTGATCGCCGCACCGGCATCGAACATGTATAGTCCCCACCATGCGCGCCTTCGCATTTCTTGTTTCAACGGACTGCTCGACCACCCCGGAAATTCTCGATGCAAGCCCAATCCTGTTGCCATACGATGAGCAAGACCAATAAAATTCCATCCCGAGTTTGGTCGATTGCGCTTCTGAACATAATTACTTAGCAATATCAAAGCCTGCAGCAGCGGCAGACTTCCAGTCTCAAACATGTCAGCACTCAAATACATTTTTACATTCTGATAAAATGCCATATCTGCGTAGGAAGACTCATTCACGAGACACCAGGCACCCAGTGCAAGGACTGTGTTGAACAAGATTTCCCAAACGTTTTCGGGAGGTCGGCTGATTTGGCCACTGTATTGGGCCCTGAAGGTTTCTTGATGCAGAAACGGATAGGATGTATGATATATAGAGAAGTACGCATCAATAAGCGTGTCAGACACGTGTCGAGGTGCAGGAGAAGAATACAGAGGCGGAACTGGAACGCCATAGAAATCTGGGCTAGAGTCGGGACCAAGGGCGACGCCAGTCCATGGATTAATTCGTAAAGCTCGAAGCAAAACTGCACTCGAGGCAGAGCCAAAGTATCCGGACCCATGTGGATTGATCGATAATGCAGCCATACCATCGGAGAGATCATTATTGGCGAGATCCTGCTCGACCCAGTCAAATCCATCTGCCTCGTCCGGGAAGCATTCTTGAATTGGTATCGGTTGGTTGTTTCCTTTGTCGCATTCATCGCCAGTTTCCGCTTCTAGGCCATCAGGGCTTATATCACACAATTCATCCAACTCGCTTTTGACAGTCGACCTTCGGTGGCTCGCTAACTCCGGCGATCGATCGCTGCTTGACTCTGACAGACTCCTTCGGGCAATTGCAGCCTGCGCAATTGCCTTTTGGCTTGTGTTATTCGCCAGTAATTCGTCAATGTCGAGATTAGGAATAAGTTCTAATACCAGGGCTTCGAGACGCTCTACCCGAGTCTCCACCTGAGTGAGGTACTTTCTCGTCAACGGTGACCGGACAGCTCGCGGTGAATAAATACACTCTCGCTTATGTCGGCGACAGTGGCCGCAGATTGGATACTCCTTTGTACATTTCAGCTTCCGTCTCCGGCAAGAGTCGCACTAAGGTCCCGCAACCATGGATTAGCTCTGGTAGTGATAAATTCAATGCACGCTGGATAATACTTACGGCCTGCTCAACGTCCTCGTGCTGTAACTTGCGTGCCTGCGCCGTACTCATCTTCTATAGCTCTAAGAACCTAGTCTTTTGAACCAGGTGTGGGTAAAGTTGTGTCGAGAACACAAATGTTAAATTTCCGTCGGAGTTAACAATGTTGGGCAGTAGAGCATCACCAAAGGACGTGTAAAAATCTGTCACTAAATTATTAGAGGCGACAAATGCGAACCAAGTAAGATTATAGGGTATAATATTAACTTGACTCGACGGTGAAGAACTCTGGCAGCCCGAGGATAACGTGTTCTAGCTGGTCTGGGTTTTTCCGCAACGTACTCGCCGCAGCGGCTGTTCATTGTATCCACTTTCTTGGTGCTCATAATTCAGCTACATAGCCGGCCACTGATATAAGCATACTCTATTTCGCTATAGTTTCTGGTTTAGGGCTTTGTGATATTATGCCCAAGATAGGGCAGATTTGGTGGGGCGCAATGGGGCCACCAATGTTGGAGTCCACGAGGACAGGGTAAGGGTCATAATTTTATAGTAATCTTCCCGCACAGCGTCATTAAATTTGTGAGAACCATAGCTAAGCTGTTAATTGTTAGATATTAGCAGAGTACTGGGTCATTGCGTCTGTATCTTAGACTCCTAATGTAAGCCCGGGGAATCTCACCTCGGCAAATTATTTTAGTGTAAATATTAAAATTGTATGCGGAAGCTGCCTAATACTCCGGAATAAGGAGCTCGTACGTGGTGCTAACATTTTAAAGGTTTGCAATATAAAGGCGCGTCGCGTCGAGTACATACATCCCAGCCGCACCGACTTTGACTCCAGGCATGTCAGCCAATGCTGCGATATAACCGGTTGAATCTTATCCTGGAACCCACAAGTTGCTCTCTTTGTTCGTACTTTAGAATAGTCTCATCACGACCTGTAATGTCCGCTACAATCGCCAAACGGAAAGCTTCGGGTCCAGCGCTAGGGGGTGACGCGGTCAAAAAGACGCGTCCGCTGACCGCGTTTTTCTCTCCAAAATCTGTCGCAATCTCGACAGAGGTGACATCAGCAGTTTCTAAATCCATAATAACGGCGGATACGGGCACTAAAGAGAGCGATGTTGTTCAGTGCATCCCAGAATCAGTAGATCGGGGATTAAAATTGTATGCGGAAGCTGCCTTGTTTGACAAGCAAAAGTGGATCGACAGCTTAGTGCCGGAGCACCGTGATTTGCTACAGTATGATACCGATCTCTATTAATGTCCGGGCTAACAAAGTTCAGGCTGGAAATTTCAACTATGCACGAAAGCTGGCTCGCCGTTCTGAGTTCGGAGATGACAAAGCCATATTTCCTGAATCTCAAGCGCTTCCTCGTTCAAGAACACAGGTCCAACCAGAAGGTCCTACCTTTAGCTCCCGACGTATATTCATGGTCTCGACTAACCCCACTCGATAAAGTCAAGGTTGTTGTAATTGGCCAAGATCCCTATCACAATGTTAACCAGGCCCATGGTTTGGCATTTTCAGTGATGCCACCGACACTGGCGCCACCGTCGTTACGAAATATTTTCATCGCATTGAGGAACGATTACCCAGAATTTGAGATACCAGCGTCTGGACTATTAACAAAATGGGCCGAACAAGGTGTGCTGTTGCTTAACACTTGTCTTACGGTTCGTGCCCATAACGCGAACTCTCATGCGGGCAAAGGATGGGAACAGTTTACAGAGAAAATCATCTCCATAGTTGCCGAGAAACGGAAGTCCGGTGTCGTGTTTTTGGCATGGGGTAATCCAGCTGGGAAGCGAGTAGAAAAAATTAATGTATGTTCGCTAATGTTAAGTTCTTAATATGAATACTACGGGCTAGCTAATGACCTTTTTAATTGCAGAAATCGGTTCACGCTGTTCTGAAGTCTGTGCATCCAAGTCCGCTTTCAGCATCGCGAGGATTTTTCGATTGTGGACACTTTCAAAAGACAAACCAGTGGTTGAAGGAGCGGTATGGGGATGAGGCATCGATTGATTGGATGTTGTAGAAATAGCAATGGGAGTCGGGAGCATATATGTTTGATAACCTGATTTATAAAAGAGAGTTTAGCGAATTCGTGAAGTCAGAGGTTCCATAGCCGTCAGAAAGTAATAATCTGTTTTCCAATATGTAGCTACAGACATGTCGAGCAGGTAAACGGCATCAAATTTAAATCCGCAAGCCGCAGATAACAACCCATTCTCGCACGTACAACAAAAATATGAGCCAGAAGCTAACGCTCGCGACTTCAATTTCAGCATTCGCGTTACAAGAACTTCTGGTTGAATAGTACGTACGATTACTCACCCGTTTATTCGACCGCGTTGTTCTGACAAATCATATCAGCGCCAACATTCGCAGTCTGTGCCCTTCCGGCATCTATGTGTCTGCCTCACCAACAACGCCTCAGATCTGGTATGGAGTGATATTCGTACGCAAAGGACCGTACGCGGGCGGAATATTCCGTTTCATGCTCTTCTTCCCCGATCTATATCCATTTGCGCTGCCAACCCTCAAAGTATTATCGTCACTTTCGTCACACCCCCTCATCCACCCATTGACTTGTGAATTCGATTTCTCGCACGCAGAGAAAAGTTATGAGCAACAATTAATGTACAATGAAGGTGATGCAGAGCGGGAGTCGATATTTCGAGTTAATGGGCGTGTGTTGACCGGTCGTGTACTAAGCTATTTCAAGCGATCATTTAAGTCCGGCGGTCTCGACCAAGTGCCAGGATTGTATGAGCTTTTAACATATTAAACGCAACACGCGTCAACTAACCTAGTGGCAGGTACCAGCGGGACCCACAAAGGTTCTGCAAGCTAGCTGCCCAAGATGTGGCACTATCTAGGGCAACTCATGTTCTCTACGATGAAGATGAAAATGGTGATCCTTATGCCGGCGACGACAATGGCAACATTACGAGCCTGGCTATGGAAGAGAATACTGTTAAATTCGTACGTTTCGATTCGAGTTTGGGATCCCGCCCGTCAAGTAGTAGTGGTAATGTAGGGTCCAGTGCGGATGGCGTGGGTTTGTCTGAGAAAGGAAGCGTGGTTGGCAGCTTTGGCGAAATTGGCCGTGGCATATGGGACATATTGATAAGCGAGGCGCAAGCCTCTTGAAGCACATTTTAGACAGCTTCCCAATCGAATATGAAGTTCTTGCAGTTCATGCATATCTCTGTCGATGCAATCGCATATCTGCCCCATCAAGCCCATCACGATTTCATGCTAATGTACAAAGTATATCTTTCTTAGGAACCAAAATATCAACGCGTTTAGCTACTTAATACGGGCAAGAATTCTGGGGATGACTCTGGCTCGTTCTCGCTGCCGGCACGTATCATCTCCCCCCGCAATGTCGACAAGTAGGTGATGAATTCGCCATACGTCCATTATCACTGCCGCCGTCTGGGATTCGGATCATTGAGATTCCAAGCCCGAATCCTTTGTCGAGTTTCTGGCACCACGTAATTGCCTGATACTTTTCCAGTGGATCTTGTAAAAATAACTGAGCCACCTTCAATGGATATAAAATACTCAATACCGCAACTGTTCGGTGAATGCCCACGACATATTCAACTGACTGACAAACAAGACGACAATGTCCAGTGATTCGACGTGCTGTAAGTTTTTCAAATTCTTCAATGGGCATAGTTACGAGATCGTCACGCCCACCAGGGAACTCTTGTGCACAATCATATACCACACGTTTAGCTTTGTCAGTAATTGCTAGCGCTGTATAGTACAATGGAATCAAGGTCGCTACGGAATTGTTAGCGAACGCCAGTGACGGTTTGAAAATATGACTAGACGACCACTCCTCGTTTGTCGCGTTTGGATCGCATTTAGTGCTGTAATCTTCGGTATATAAGACGCTGTCCGGTAAATTGTCACAGTCAATACCTGAGATGAATTTCTTGTAATCAATCAGCCATTCATTCAGTTTCGATTGCAGTTCGACTAGACCAAAATAGACCGTGGCGGCAGTCCTGCGTTGTTCATCAGAGAGTTCCCGTCTCTGAGCTAATTTCTGCTTATACGCTGATATTACACATCGATATTGTGAAACGCAGAGCAATATATCGTAAAATGTCTGATGAGGCGGCTTTTCTGACACAGTTTCAAACGGTATAGTTATCCATTCCGGTTCAGCGAGGAAGCTAGGGATGCTACCATTGCCCGCCAGGACGTCGACCGTGAGTATTGTTCGCGTTGACTGAAAGAGAACAGCAGACAATCCGGTCTTGAAAGCATGTGGACCTCGTAATGCAAATAGTTCCAGACAACCTTTAATGAGTCCCAAATATGAATCCTTAGTATTGAAATTGAAGGTCTCATAGAGACCAAGAAGTATGCTAGTGGCTATCATATCGTCATTAACTGATGGCAGCTTGATCGAGCGCGATACTTCGTGGCTTTGATGTCGAAGTGCTCGGGTGTAAAGCTGCAAACTGAACAGCTGCAGATCGCGATTGGGTCTCACCCGCGAAAAATGGGCGACAACAACAGCTCTTGCTGCGTATGTCAATGCAGCGGACGTAGAAGCGACGAAACCGGGCATAGAGGTTATCCATGGATCGAAAAAAGCACCATCGAAGCGTGTAGATGCCATTAAGTAAAACTGATCCATAAAGTTGGATACAAATACTTCAAAGTAAGCATTCGCCAAAGGAGGCGCATTGAAGATGAAGTCAGAGTCAGCGCCAAAAGTATCGTCTGTAGTGGGCCATTCATCGTCAGTTAGGTCGACAGGAGTGCTAAACAAGGTCGACGACAATGATGATGATATTGATGATGGCGTTGGTGATAAAACATACGGCAGAGTGTACGCTCGAGTGACATTTAAATCAGCGGTCTTTCCGTGCACGATTGCCGTCATCTCATCAGTGTCACCGATATTGAGTTGATCCGCATTGGCTGAGACTAACACGAACTTGTGGTCAATGGTCTTATGTGACTGGCTTGCCTTCGGCGCCACATCCATATCCAACCCGCTGTCATAGCCATCAACTGGTGAGCCACGTCGTCTTCGACGCACTGTTCTTCGTTTGTTCAAGTTTGGACCTGAGCACTGCCTCCGAGATTTTACGCATTGCCCACATATCTGAATTTGGAGATCGCACTATTTCCATGTTAGACCCCGAAACATGGCACCAAGCATATACAATATGGCGATATACCTTCACCTTGCGCTGGCGACAAGTAGAGCATCCTTTACTTCCACCCGCAACTCCAACCATGACAGCGTCAGGCAGACACTCAATTCACCCAAAAGAACTTTCCTCGAAGCTCTCCTCTATTGGCCAACGACACAACGACGAGCATAATTTACTTGTCCGCCGTGATAATAAGAAAGCATTTCGCAGCTACCTACGAGTTTTTATTAGGCGTGCTCTCTTCTCCTTGGCTAGAGGGGTTCAAAGTATGAACTTATTATGGAACGGAGAGTACAGAGTATATTACGTGACTGAGTCGCACCATGGCACCCGTAACAAGGCTTACCAAGTCAATCGAACAACGCTAGTCTTAATTAGGCAGTTTTTCGGATGAAGAGTTGCCTATGACGTAACGACTATTTTAACAGCAAACGATAAAATAGACGATAACCTCGACGATAACGCTGTCACGTGGGTCATAAAGAAAAAGGACCAAGGGTTTTGTACTTTTAATGCGCCTGTCACGGACCGTTATTTATGGTTTTAAGTTCGAAAATATTGAACCTGTAAGCCACCGTGATGGCTACTCACAATTTGAAGTGTGAGTTATCGAATGTATTGATCAATACTGATCTACCAAAAAATTTAGATATGTACCAAGCAAATGCGACCAAGATAAGCTAGTCTGCTAGACCTAAAATAAATCTGGGCATATACCACTATGTACACAATCGTCATATTCCCAAATGCAAATTGAAATGGTAGATCCGTTTTGCTTAAACAGACTAACAACCAATAACTTTTGATCTTCCAGGTCCACATGAGATAACTCGACGATATTCGATTCGTACCATGGTTCAATGCCATGGCTTCTAAGTGCTTTATATTCCAAGACACAGAGAGGCATCAGACGACGTGTAACCCTGATTATATAAATATTTGTGCATCGACGACACCAGCTGCAATAGCTCGTCCTTACTGAGGCTACTAGTAGCATTGTTGAGAACGCTGTCGATAGTTACAGGATGGACAGCAATGAAACTCGTATAGTACATGTACGAGAAGAATCCCATCAAAAACTGACAGTCCATGCGATCTGTAATACCACCATGACCTGGAATTGTGTCACCAAAATCTTTTATGTTGAATGTTCGTTTCAGACCAGAGGCAAAAAAACCGCCAAATGGAGCCATCAACGACGCAAAAGTTGCCATCACGATAACATGGTAGTGGATTGGTTCGATTTCGTATGTGGTCTGGTTTACGATAGGAACAAGGAATCGCGGAACATTGAATGACTGCTTCAAAAAAACGGGATTGGGATCGCAAGTCAAGTTCGAAAAAGCATTTTCGGAAAAATCCTGTTTTGTTTTGGTCAGTAGGCGTTTTTAAAATCTCAACGATGGTCCTTACGGAAATTGGGCAGATCATGTAGTGCCACTTTATCAAGAAATAACTGAGAAGCATGCCGAAAATGACTGTAGAGATCCAAGCCCCCACAAAACCTTCCACTGTCTTTTTCGGAGATATCTTTATAAGCGGAGTCCGACCGAACGTGATTCCGCTCAAATAAGCGAATATATCATTGATGATCACCAACGAAGCAGGGAGGAAA
Organism: Lipomyces yamadae; assembly: GCA_030556285.1. Classification (NCBI taxonomy): domain Eukaryota; kingdom Fungi; phylum Ascomycota; class Lipomycetes; order Lipomycetales; family Lipomycetaceae; genus Lipomyces; species Lipomyces yamadae. The sequence continues at coordinate 3,028 of JAKTPU010000040.1, read as the reverse complement.
AGCCAGAACATGCCTGAGACGATGTTATTTATGACAAACTGTGCCTGAACCACGACAAGAAGCAGTGTAACGTGAGTGAAGGCAAACTGCGTGAACTGATATTGATAATGGCCCTTTTCAAGTGATGAGACGAACATAACAAACCCTCCAAGACATTAGCACTTCGCACTATAACGTTAAAGAAGACTGATCCATACCAATAATGTAAAGCACGTAGGAGATAAACCGATGATGAGTCGCAAATGGAAGTAGCAAAGCGTCGACGAGCAGCACCTCTCGAAAAAAATAAATCACGCTCTCGCCGTAGAGCAAATATACTGTAGATGCCAGCATGTACCACGTGAGCACTTTTCCGTATGGCAGCTTCCTCTGGCGAGACTTATCATACGCCACAGCTATCACTTCCTTGTAAGTGAGAATTTGCAGCGCGGCAACCAATGCAATCATCCATATATGACCGGCAGCTAGTAATGCAGCAAAGCCGCCAATCATAACAATTGTCCATATCGTTCGTACTATGAAGTTCTGTAGTTTCTTTTCTCTTTCTTTCCCCTAAAATACAGTCAGAGAATTGGTCGCGTGCCAGTTTGACAAATGCTCACAGACTGCAATACCTGTAACTCTGACCCGACCACCTTTCCATTAAATTTTGATACTGACCGATCACCACCTGGGCTGTCGTCTTTCTGCTTCTTACTCCGCAGTTGTGGTATCGACTTTGCTGACGCTGACGATGACGGTGTGGATCTCCTCGCCATCATCGGGATTTTTGAACTTCCAAGTTTTATTTACCTATTCAATATTTCCCTATTTTTTCACACAGCATGTACTTGCGGAATGACCTTGTTCTCGTAGTTTAAGCAATCGATTCGATGTTTCTTTTTTTTCGTAGCTCAGACGACCACATATTCCCGTCAAATCCTGCCGGGGCCAGAAAGTTCAGGGGTAGATTGGTGATTGCCAACAGACGCATTATCAGCTGAAAAAAACTAATTCAAATTTTTACACAGTAGCTATCTTCAATCTAAATCGACAGAGCCTCTGCTAGTGTTTGGGATTCTACTTTCCTTCTACGCCATATATTTCGTAATTGACTAGCTAACTGACGATCGTCATGTTACAAGCCCGACGTGGTGGGATCCCACGTAACCGGAGAATAACTCTTGATTTCTAACTTGGCCATGTCGTCGTCACTGATGCCAAATCCGAAAACATCCAAATTTGACCTTATCCTTTCTGGGTCGTTCGACTTCGGAATTGGCACCAGCCCTTGCTGTAAACTCCATCGGATCAAGATCTGCGCCGGAGTTTTGTTGCCGTATTTCCTACATAGCTCCTGAATTACAGGCTCTTTAAATCTCTTGCCCCGCGTTAGCGGGCTATATGCTTCCACCACAATACCGTGCTCGTGGCAAAATGACACTATATCTTTTCGAGGCAACCAAGGATGTACCTCGAGTTGGTTCACTGATGGCTTAATTTCCAGCTGCGGCCAACCAAATAGCTCCTGGAGGTGATGGATACCATAATTAGATACACCGATAGATTTGATCTTTCCTGCTTTAACCGCATCTTGCATAGCTCTCCATGTCTCTAGGCGCAACTCGCGAGACGACAATGGCGAATGAATCAAATACAGGTCAATGTAATCCAGTTTAGCACGGCTCAACGAATCATCGATGGCTCGAGCGGTAGCGGAGTATCCGTGATGGTCGTTCCACAATTTGGTAACGTAGAACACGTCCTCGCGCTTATTTCCGGTCTCACCAATCCAACGAGCAAGAGCTCTCCCACACTCGGCCTCATTGCGGTAAAATTCAGCAGTATCTGATGTTGAATTAGTACAATTAGAGTAGACAATATAAACGAATTGTATGAGTACCGATCATCCGATAACCGGCCTTCAGGGCGTCGTAAACAGCCTCTTCGTGAGCAAGATAAGCTCCGAAGCCGATTCGAGGAATCTCAGCGCCTGACGTCAGCTTTAGTGTAGACTGAAGTGTGAGAGACGACATTCTGAAACTTGGTGCCGTCACCACAACGAATGCAGAGCCTTGTATAATTAAGGAAGCTAATTGAATGACTAGTCGTAGTGAGTGCTGCGCAAGACTTCCGGCCGAAAACCCCTTGGATCGGATATTATAGTCTTGATATGATAATACACTTTCTGGTGCTGTGATTTAAGTCATCCCAGCTCAACGTCTTCCTCGCGGGAAGTAATTAAATATTAAAAAAGAAACAAAAAATTTACAAATTGCAGCACCTACGATTCCAGCGTGGTCTCCCACCGCAGTACTAAGTAGGCCCAAAGAAGCTTAACTGGTGTTGATCGGACGGGGAACTGTGCTTTCTTCTTGGTATGGCCGCAACTAGCATTTTACGTGCGCAGGTTGGTGACATTTCCCAAGGTACGTTTTTCTTTTGGCCTTGCCTTCTGCGGGCCTATCGCTGGGCCCCAATGGCAGCCAACTCGCTCCATCTTTTTATGCTTGGGTACCTGCACCAGACCGTGCAGGCCATGGCGCATTCTCGTGGTTCTGAGCAGCAGTGGCTCAGGGGACCGCAGGCGCCGTGTGTGCTTTGTGGGATTCCCGGTCAGAACCTGCCGGACCACCTGTTCTTTCGGTGCTCGGTCTCCCACCACATCTGGGGTGTCGTGGCCGAGCATCTGCACGTTTTGCGTCCTCCGCCGTTGGCGGCTGCGACTCTCGTTCTCGCGCGACCGCCGGTTGTCTTCGCCCATGTCATGCTCTATGTGCACCTGGTGTGGGGATCGTATCGGCGTCGTGTTCATCGAGATGGTCCGCCGCCCATCTTACGTCGGGTACAATGGGGCAGTCTGATCCGCCGCTCCTTAAGGTACCAGCAGTACGAGGAGCCCTGGGAATGAGGGCTTTCCGGCTGTTCTAGGATCAGTCTTGGGTCTTTAACCGCTCGGTTGTCTTTTTCTTGGGTTTTCTTTAGGTTTTTAGTTCGTTCGTTCATGTACATCGGCGCATGCCACTGAGCTACGCGGTGTTTATGTCCC
>JAKTPU010000003.1:312028-542952 GCA_030556285.1 Lipomyces yamadae | reverse complement strand
GGACAGCTTCTTTGAAGCCTATCCCCGCAGGAGGATTTGGCCTCAAGCCCGGAGAGTTCAGTTGATTGGTTTGAGGGCTGTCATTGTGGACTGGATGTGTACGACAGTATATATACTCGACTTTCTAATAAAATCCTGCCAAATATGTGGCAAACTCAGTTGAATAATTTTAACACCAGTGTATTTTAGGGCCTGATTCTTTTTTTTAATGGCCCTCCCATTTAAATTCGAAAAAAAAAAAGAATCGCCCCTTCTAATGGTACTCCCATTAAACACAAAAAGAATCACCCCTTCTAATGGTACTCCCATTAAACACAAAAAGAATCAGGTAAGGTTAAATGGAGCTCCCATTTTACTAGCGTAAATGGTTGAAATGGAGGCAGCCTTTTCCCATATAAAAAGCTAATGGAGGTCTGCCCTCCATTTCAACTCCATTTACATAACGAAACATACCGTAACCCCACCTTTCTGACCAATCTACAGAGTATCTCATCTCGCAATGCACTCCCAACAAGAAATCGATGTCGAAGACGATTTAATCGACGACCTCTTCCTTACGATTATACTAGAGTCCTTACAATGGAGGAGGAAAAGGGGGCCCGAACAAAGGGCCACAGAGGAGGAAGGATTGGAACAAGAACGCGGGGGAACAGTACCTGGACGAGCTACTTAACTGTGGCCACGCTGAACGCATTAAGAGCGCCTTAAGGATGTTTCGCGATACCTTTATATCGCTATCGCTAGTCAACTGGCTTGTAAACCATACCCAGCTGAGACCCTCAGTGCATGTTTCAGTGGAGCTTCCAGATTCAAATGGGAGCTCCGTTTACATTTTTAAATGGAGCCCTAATCTGCGCCTGAAACCCTGAGCCCTAGATGGGACCTTCATTTGGAGGTCGTAAATGGCCCCACTTAAATGGAGCTCTCATTTAAAAAAGTAAATGGGACGGCCATTAAAAAAAGAATCAGGCCCTTAGTCATCATGAAATTTTTTGGGAGGTGCACGATCCCAATTGCAGGTTAGTGTTTGGGACATGTTCGGGTGCCGGCAGCTGTATATTGCAAGATGCCGGCTACACATATATCTAAGGACACGCCTTGTCGGTGTTTGCGTATTTAAATACAAGTGCTCGTAGGCACCGGTAAGCATTTTCGATTACTATGGAGTTCAGCATATTTTGTTAAGTGCAAGTAGGTTTAACTATGTCAGACTACGAGGAAAAGATGGGCTCTGCCAAAGTGAACGTTGTAGAAGCTGCAACTGAGCTGACCGGGCTGCCGATTTTCGTGATCGTGTTCTCGAGAGATTCGGCGAGAAGGCAAAGTAGGCAGTAAGGCCCTGAACCAATCTCACAATACAATTGCCCTGGAAACCGCTCGTGGCTGGAGCTCTGAGCAGTGACGTCACCAATCGTGCCACAGCGCCCCAATCAGCCGCATCGCCACAATTCCTATCGAGTTCTTGTCAGTGCTTGTTCGGATTCCACAGACGCCGAACAAGAAGTCAGCCTTAGTTTTAAATGCGTGTTTGCCACTGGTAATATCGACTGTCTAGACTGACTCACTGACTAGTGCTAATACTCCGGTAATGTTGTATTTGATGAGGCTCCGAGAATAGACCGAAGAACGGCGCTGGCCATTAGCCTGCGATCATATATGGGGTGGCGTTAACTGGCTGTCGGGATTATCACTCACTGAAGGTCGCACAAGCCAAACACACATGTGGGTAATTATTTATTCGAACGCGTCATGAAACGTGTAAGACCGGAATTTTACCTTGCTTTGAATGGCTCATCTACCACATTGGCAACACTCTTTAGTTATGGACAACTGTCGTGAGTCTCGATCTCTAACGTGCACGAGAGCGGTGCTAACACTAATTTAGATAGTCCGAAGGGAAGATATCCTTGTACGTGGCCTGGATGTACGAAGTCGTTCGTTAGTGAAAGCAACGTTAAAAGGCATCTGAATGAAGTACACCGGAAGCCAAGGTTTGTGTGCGACTTTCCTGGCTGTAACAAGTCGTATGGATCCAAGTCCGGTTTGCGATACCATGAACAACTGAATCATGAACAACTGAATCGTGAGTCTCGATCTCTAACGGGCACGAGGGCAGCGCTGACACTACTTGTGAGAAAAGGACGTGCATGGCAAAAGAGTGTGGGAGGATATAGATATGGATGGACGTGGAAAACAGGAAGGGGGGCCGTGACTCTGGTCGATTGAAACTACTAACCAGTCCCACGGACATTCAGGTCTATATATACACAAAGAAACTCAACCTCCCCCGCTCACTATCACTAGCGTATCAGGCTACCTAAAGTAGCCACGAGCACAGGATCGCCACCAGCGATCCTCAGGAGTGACGTCAGGACGCAGTCCATGACTAGGCTCGAGTCAGCAAAGAAGTGGAGATTGACTATGTCTCACAACTACTTTAGACAAGCCGAAGGAAATATATACTTGTACGTGGCCAGGATCCAAAGTCTCAAAAATGTCGATACAGAGGTACCAGCGTAAGACTGGCTCCATTCTCTACGCTGCCGTGATCAGTCGACCCGATATTTCCTTCGCAACTTCAAGACTAGCGCGATTCAACACGAATCCTTCAGCCGAACACCACGAGGCTGCAGATCAGGTGTTGGACTACCTGCTGAACACAAAATCCTTGGCACTGCAACTTGGTGGAGAAGATGACTTCATTGTCGCGAGCGACGCCTCATTTGCCGACAATACTCTCGACCGGAAGAGTTCTCAAGCTTACGTCATGAAACTCTTTGGCGGCGTCATCGGCTGGCGCGCCAACAAGCAGGCGACAGTCACTACTTCAACCACAGAAGCAGAACTTCTCGCCTTGACAATGAAGTACACCGGAAGCGCAGTTCCGGAGATGACGAGACAGACAATTGTGATACTGTTACTGTTACCGTGGGCAACGAGCCAAGGTTTGCGTGTGACTTTCCTGCCTGTGACAAGTCGTATGGATCCAAGTCCGGTTTGCGATACCATGAACAACTGAATCGTGAGTCTCAATCTCTAGCGGGCACGAGGGCAGCGCTAACACTACTTTAGACAAGCCGAAGGAAATATATACTTGTACGTGGCCAGGATGTACGAAGTCGTTCGCCCAAGTTCGCCACGTAATCGTCAGTATCGATCATCCCCTTACGCGAATTGATAAGCAAAGGTGGATTAAATCCATTGAGCGATTGAGGGATGGACACTTATCCGTGCCACCGGCAGTGATCACAGCCACTGGGTGCCAGCTCGCACACAGGAAGCCAAGCGCTAAGTACGTTTTAATCCGACCTGTTCCTGTTTTTACCGGTCATGCTCGGAAGAACGAGCCCAAGAAACCTACCGAAGGTTTCCAGTGGGCACATCGCGTGGTTTGCTATCTAACAAAGAGGTAACGTTTCGTCTCCAGCCAATGACTCGTTTCTAACTGCTGCCAGTGAGGTTGATGTATATAACTTGCTCTGCAAAGGTTACGAGGCGTCCCACCTCTGTCATCAGCCGAACTGAATTAATCCTGACCATCTGGCCGTCGAAACAAGGCAGGTTAATCAGAGTCGTAAGATATGCAGCACTCCATCGATCTCTATCTTTGCCCCAGGCCTTCTCGATGTACTTCAAGCTAACGTTCTGCCCTCGATCACTTGGTTCAAAAGTCTACCTACCCATACGGGCAAGAAGATATGGGGTGTTTACCTTCTTGTTTTCGAAAAGGCAGGTTGTCGACCTTTAATCTACGTCGGCTCTGGCACTTCTCACCAAGGTGTCATTCATCGTTTCGACGATTACGACAAACGTAGGGAATTTTTGCCGGCAAAGGTCGAAAAAGCTTTTCGAGAAGGCTATGTACTTACGCACAAGGGTATTCTGTGCTCGGCACCGATGCCATCTTTCGCCCGCGTAGCAGTCACACGGCTGGCAATCGTCGCTTTTGAAGCGACTTTTTCGATCATGTTCTGGGCTGTGAAATGGAAGGCAGACTATGCCTCCGGTTTGGCTCCCTGGAATCGCGAAAGTCTCGAATATGACGGGTTGTGTTCGCACATCGCTTTCCAGGAGCGTCCCAGCGGCGATCATAATCTCTCCTCCGACCAGCTCGAAGCACAAGCAGCTGAGATGCTGGATCTGCTCGGGCACAGTCAATGTTAAGATGTCAATCAACGGCCGAGACTACTTTCTAAAAGCGGAAGAATGCCCGCATTCCCCGCCGTGCATCATTAGACTCGAAGTTCGCGCGGCCATCGAATTATAGTACGCGCAACAGAAAATGTCGGTACAGAATTATGCTGTCAAAGTTTATTTTTTTTTACTTGGGCTTCTGAAGCGTTCATGTTGCTAAGAGACGACGGTCGCTGGTTATGTTAGTGCTTGTACTTTATTGCTTGGGGTGCGTTAAAAATACGCAATCGCTACGTTACGGGTTCAAAGACTTTGTCACAAATGCCATTAAAAACAGAAACACTTTTTGCGTAGTTAGTGAGCAATTTTCTGATCGCTGATATAATAAACTTATAAATGCATTAATACATAACTTAGATCAAAACGTTTAGGTAGCAAAAAAAAAAAAAAAATGAACGTGCCACGTTTCGGGCGCAGTTGCTTGCCACTCTAATTGAATGTTGCTGTACTGCTGGAGCTGTCGATGGTTTGTTCTCCTCCGTTCCAAACTTTTGCAGCCCAACGAAAGGTCAATAAGTTTGTGTGCGCCTTTCCACGAACTGTTTATTCCGACGCTATCATGTTTGGTGTCATCCACCCAACCCGGGTTCTAAAATCTAAATACTGTTTATCCTGCGCTTAAGCCTTAAGAATGCTTTCTGGATTGGTGCTGTTATCGCTGTCCCGTTTGGGTGAGTCGCCTAGGGATCGGCACGGATAATATCCAGGCCAAATTTTCCATATCCATATCCGTATCCGTATCCAGAAAATATATCCATATCCGTATCCAGATGAATTGGCTTTATCCATATCCGTATCCACGGATATCCACGGATATCCGAGTATCCAATGATAGATCACGTGATTATAACTCTTTGCTCAGGGTTGAGAACAATCGTTCGATAACATTGCATGACTTTATAACTTATAAGTTATAGGTCTTTGTTTAGAATATATTTTGGTACTATAAAAACTCAAAACGTCGTCTATTATCTATAACCCAGATGAAAATGAGAAGATCATAGCAAGAAATAATAACGAAAACCGAATGCAGGAACAATTCAGAAAACTAGAAATAGCGGCAGACAATACGACCGAAAAGGCGACAAGATCTCAGGGATAGAGTAGAGTAATTATGTGAATTAACATTTAGTTTTTTATTGACGGGCAGCGGCGTAAACGCGTCGCGACGTCCCACTTGCGCCCTAGAAATTCGGTAAATTGAGATTCTGCACGTGATGTGTCACGTGACGAGCAATTTCTAAGGCGTTTCAGCAATAAAATACGTGTGAAATAATATGCGGGAAATACGTATGAAATTAGTGACGGCAATCCCTACACACCCTAAATCCAAAAACGGGCCATTAGTCAGTGGTATCGATATATCCATGAATATGACTAATCAATTTGGTCTTATCCGTATCCATATCCGTATCCGTATATATCTGTATCCGTATCCGTATCCATGACGGATATCCACGGATATATCCGTTATCCGTCTATCCGTGCCGATCCCTATTTGGGTCCGCCCAGCTGAAGTGGCCTCAGCGGATGATAGGCATTAACCCGGCTCTTATGGGATATGGCACAATTTTCTGGGGTGCAACATACAACTTGACCTACTACATTCCCGGCGTGTACATGTCGTATTTTTTCATGTATTACATCCGACGGCGGTATACAGGCTGGTGGACAAAGTATAACTATATTCTTACTTCCGGATTGTCTGCTGGCATTGCCTTTGCTGGCATCATTATCTTTGCGGGACTGCAGTACACGCAAATTAATCTGCCATGGTGGGGCAATAATATTTATGCAGCCGGTGTAGATTACGCTCGGACAGCTTCTTTGAAGCCTATCCCCGCAGGAGGATTTGGCCTCAAGCCCGGAGAGTTCAGTTGATTGGTTTGAGGGCTGTCATTGTGGACTGGATGTGTACGACAGCATATATACTCGACTTTCTAATAAAATCGTGCGTACTCCAAATATGTGGCAAACTCAATTGAATAATTTTAACACCAGTGTATTTTAGTCGTCATGAAAATTTTTGGGAGGTGCACGATTCCAATTGCAGGTTAGTGTTTGGGACAACCGTCTTATAACTAGTTGATTGTGATAAGGGCTAGGCCACGGCGATAGGCGCACGGGACAGAGAGAGATAACGGAGACGTTACTGCCGCGGGCTGTGGAAATAATTTGAAGCAGCCCGACCAAGGTTGTGTTCGAGATACGAAAATAATTGCACGACGTGACTTCAAGCCACAAGCCTTTCTGTTGTCCAATTCGCCCGGTTTCTTCGGAATGAATTTATATTATCAATTCCGCTTCCCTCTCTCTGGGATCGCAGAGAGCACACCGCCACAAAATATTTAGTCGCAGTTGTTCATACCAGGTGCATCTTATCATATGCTCAATGCAAAGGGCGCTCTTTAGGGCCCATGCTGAAAGAATTGAAAGTAAATCGTATCCATGCATACAATCGTTACGCTTTTAACAAGTTTTTTCTGACGCTCGAGTGCTTTTAATCCCGCACGAGGCATTTCTTAAATAAGGTTCGCGCTAACGCTGTTAATTGCGGCGAACCCCTGATTTTTGAGTTTTTTGGCGGTTAGTCGGATAGTCCGCTTGTGCCGCTTTTGGGGGGGGGGGGTGTCTTCTAGTCGTAGCGTTTGCGATGTATCATGTTGACATCCGCTATATATATATAATGGCATTTGTTAAAGCAACCGACAAAATTGCACCTGTTAGTTCTATTGAACGAACAAACATTTCGATTAAAACTGTCAGCCCCGACAGTGCTTTCGTCTGCACTGTGAGGGGATATGATTTCGGCTGGGTAGTGTGCGACTTCTGGCATTAGTTTTTAAGGACTTAAGGTTACCTTATCTCCACCAAGCTTGTTCGGGTGCCGGCAGCTGTATATTGCAAGATGTCGGCTACACATATATCCAAGGACGCGCCTTCTCGGCGTTTGCGCATGTAAATACAAGTGCTCGTGGGCAACCGGTAAGCATTTCGATTACTATGGAGTTCAGCATATTTTGTTAACTACAAGTAGATTTAACTATGTCAGACTATGAGGACAAGATGGGATCTGCCAAAGTGAACGTTGTAGAAGCTGCAACTGAGCTGACCGCTGACGATTTTCGTGATCGTGTTCTCGAGAGATTCGGCGAGAAGGCGAAGAATGATCATTTGAATGCTGGCCGCGCAGATATTGACTATGTGTTGGAAAAAATTAATTTAATATCTGCCGAAGAGGCCCTCAATATATTGAAAGAAGCAATTGAGTTTCATGACGGCGATGTCAACTTTCCTGTGGAAACTATGAGCAAGATCAAGCTTCTTGTCCAAGGCGAGGAGGTGTACGGTGAGGATTTCGAATTTGATTTAAAGACGGAGGCGTGCTTGATTGGGTACTTCTCGCCGTATCCCGAAGTTCGCTCGGTTACCGAACCGTTTGACGACCCTAATGCGTATGTCGAGACTTTTCGTGTTTATTTTCTGGCTATTATTTGGACCATAATCGGTACTGGTGTGAGTCAGTTCTTTGCATTTCGCATGCCCTCGATCTCCATCAATTCAGCGGTTATTCAGCTGTTCATGTATCCCTGTGGAACATTCTTGTCCTATGTTCTTCCTGATTGGGGATTTACATTTCGTGGTACGCGGCATTCCCTAAATCCTGGACCATGGACATATAAAGAGCAGATGCTCGCTACTTTAATGGTTAATGTGGCAAATGGTGCTACGTATGTAACCAGGAACAACATCATGACGCAGAAGCTTCCAATATACTACAATACTCCAATCGCACTAGGTTACGCATTCCTGATGAACTTTTCCTCCCAATTGTTTGGCTTCGGATTCGCGGGAATGCTTCGTCGGTGGGTTATCTATCCTGTTAAGGTACAGGTTCTTCCTCAGTGTGTTCGCGCTCAGTTTCATCTACTTCTGGAATGCTGACTCTCTTCAAGGCAATTTGGCCGACAGTTCTACCGACCTTAGCATTGAATCGTGCACTTCTAAAAACCGAGAAGAAAGAGAACGTCAATGGCTGGACTATCTCGCGCTACACGTTCTTCCTCAGTGTGTTTGCGTTCAGTTTCGTCTACTTCTGGATTCCTGACTATTTGTTCCAAGCGTTAAGCACATTCAATTGGATGACCTGGATATCTCCGAAAAACTTTACGTTGGCTATCGTGACTGGAAGTTCGTTGGGTCTTGGATTCAATCCCTGGACAACTTTTGATTGGAACGTTGCAAACTTTAACAACGCCTTGTCCGTGCCATTCTACTCGGCAGTGAACCAGTTCCTTGGCATGTTCCTTGGAGGATTCGTTATTCTGGCACTCTACTACACCAACTTTAAATGGTGTGCATATGTTCCGATCAATACCAATGACTTGCGTGATCATTTCAACAAGTCGTACAATGTCACGAAAATTCTCACAAATGGATTATTCGATGAGAACAAATATCAAGCTTATTCTCCGCCATACTATTCAGCAGGGTTCATGGTGACTTACGGAACTTACTTTGTGGTTTATCCACTTGCACTCATTTACATCACGGTAAACGAATGGAGGTCCATTGCAAGCGCTTTTCGTGATTTTTATCGCGGTCTTAGGTATCGCAAAAGTTCGAATTATTCGAGTTTCAGCGATCCGCATTCCAGGATGATGGCTGTCTATAAAGAAGTTCCTGATTGGTGCTATCTTGCCATTCTTGTCTTGTCCTTTGTGTTCGGCGTTATCGCTGTCCAGGTTTACCCGCAAGATACTCAGACCCCGGTATGGGGCATCATCGTCGTGATTGCGGTTTGTGTTGTATTTCTGCTACCGATTACAATCATACAATCTGTAACCGGATTCTCGCTAAGTATTAGCGTCATGGCCGAAATTATTGCTGGTTTCCTGTATCCCGGGAATGGCATGGCGAATCTGATTTTGAAATGCTATGGCGCTCAGACTGAACATCAAGCAGAGAGTTACATTAGCGACCAGAAAATGTCTCATTACGCGAAAATCCCCCCTAGAGCAATATTTAGAGGACAGCTTGTCAGCACGATATTTCAATGTATTGTTTCTGTAGGAGTCGTTGAATGGCAGATGTATAACATCCCGAATTTGTGTGCCCCGAATCAGCCGGACAAATTTACCTGCCCTGGTCTGAAGACTATCTATTCGGCGTCCATAATGTGGGGCGTACTGGGGCCGAGGAAAACGTTCAGTGGGATGTATCAGGTGTTTGCTTGGTGTTGGCTGGTTGGGTTTATACTCGCACCTACATTCTTGATTCTTCAAAAGTACTACCCTAAGGTCTTCAGGTACGAATCTTTATTGCTGCTACCGGAAAACATTGACTGAACATAAGTTTAGGTACGTAAATCCAGTCCTCATTATTGGTGGAATGGGATTCTGGGCGCCTTACAATTTATCCTACTACATTCCAAATCTATACTTGTCCTTTGCCTTCATGTTCGTCATCCGACGGCGTTTTCTCGCGTGGTGGGAAAAATATAACTATGTTTTCTCAGCAGCCATGAGTGCCGGTGTCGCATTCTCAGCAATTATCATTTTCTTTGCAGTGCAGTATAACCCAAAGACCATTAAATGGTGGGGTAACACGGTGGCACATGCAGGAATAGATGGTGGCGTCGGGCGACAGACTCTGTTGCCATTACCGGAGAAGGGATATTTTGGGCTTGAGCCGGGAACATATCCTTGATTGGGTTTGGGTGGAGACCAGTTTGAAATATTTGGAACTCAAAATTAATCTGAAAAATTATTATTTACAACTTAGACAATTGTACAATTCAACGAATCCAAAACACAGGGCTTTATTCTTTGTGGCAACTAAGTTAGCGAGAGTTTAACTTTAAACTTTTGTTTCAGATTAATTTCCACAACGCGACAGACTGCATAATGACGAGCCGCACGATGCGCGGCACAATCTTGGCTCAAAAGAGATACTTTAATTCCGCATAACTAATAACTATAAACCTTTGGGATGTCGGCACATTGTAGAGGGGACGGCCTATTATTACATCTCAACCGCATAGCATATTAAAGATTAGCGTCTAACAAGAATAACCAAAAACGGCAAGTTGTCATGAATATGCATCTTCGAAATAGTCAACTCTTCCCATCGCGTCGTTCAAATTATCAACCACTGCTCGTCTGCAAGTATCTACGAACGGACCTGGACCACACGATACGATTGAGACACTTCCATTTGCACTCTTGATGGTTGATTCAATGATCTTACTCATGTCTGGACGGTTTCCGTAACTAATAGGGACTGACGTAGACACTGACCCGATGGATACGGCTTTGTTCGATAGAAATATGTCGTAAAGGGTGTCAGCGCTACCAGATTCAATCTGTCCAATGCGCTTCTCATCGTTCAAGTAAGCTGTTGAGGAGGCATGCCTCGAACCCTCTGCTGTTATGAATATTTTAACGTTAACGACGCCACCCTGTTCCAACTCCTCCAATTGCTCTTTCACCCAATTTAACGACTCTGTCTCTCGTACGGTCCAGTAGAGTACTACATGCTGTCCGCTTCTCGACGTTCGCGTCAAATCTAATGCATACGACATGATTGCAGTAACTCCGATGCCGCCCGCGACAAGCAAGACCGTGTCATACCGTGTGACCGGATAGGTTTTTCCGTACGGACCCTCAACCCAGACTCGGATCGCATTATCGTTGCCGGGTTCTTTAGCCGCGCATTTCAGTAATCGCTTGGTCATACCGGTTTGTGCCTTTGCGACTAATACGTAAGACCCGTCGCCTTTGGAATGCATGACGCTGAATGGGTGTGATTCCCAGAACCTGTTCCGCATCACGTACAAGTACACGTACTGTCCGGGTCGTGCCTTGAAGTGGACACTGGGTTTGACGAGGAGATGTGTGGCGTTACCGTAATCACAGACTTGCGCCCTGGTGGTCGCACCTGCCAGAACTATTCTGACGATGCGTGTCACGCGGTCGAATCCCCAGACGGCGAGGGCAGCGTATGCGTAGTAGCTGAAGCCATGGTTGGCAAGGTGGACTCGCAGGCCGGCGAGAAAGACGCCAGCGAGAACAACGTGGCCAACTATGAATATTTCGTACCAATAATGGCGGAAGGGGTAGGCCGCTTGGACCATGATAACGCTGGCGACGGCAATAATCTGTTGTGTTTGTTCAGTATAGGTTTCTATAATCGTGAAAAGCTCTTACGTACAATTATGCCCCACAAGTTTGCGTAGTTAATGATCATATTGTAGTAATAAGTTTCAAACCCCCCCATCATAATATAGTACGATGTGAACCCTGCGCCGTGAACAATAGATTGCACGAACATCATCTGCAGGGTATAAATCAGCATAAGCTCTAAAAAAAATATTTTGCACCTTACCCTTCCAATCCACCTGTGGAACAGTTTAAATGTCTCGTGCGACCATCCCGTTATGAACATCATGATATTATTACGCCCACCGAACAGGAATAGTAGCGGAATCATGGTGGTCGCCATAATTCCCGATCTGTTCGCATAAAAACGTGCGACCTGGATAGCCCAAGCCTTCGGTGTTTCGTAGACAAAATGGTGATTAACGAAAATGAGGACGACATTTAGCAAGACATATGCGAGGATAAGAAGCGTCTGCCACCGTAATGGTGTTGCATAGCAAGAGATTCCAAAGATCCTGGAAGACGTAATATGTTTTCCGCCGAACGTCGCGGGGAGCATTATATTTTTTTTAAACCAGGTGATGAGGAAACCGCATCGTCGGTTGCCGCGATACAGTCTTAGCGCAATAAGGCGGATGAACGATGCGATGATCGGTATCGCCCAGAATAAGCTCAGGATATTACTACCGAATTGTTAGAGATGTTGAATGGGACCCGACCCAATAAAATGCATCCATACCCGTAATATTCACTGTGCACCTCGTTCGAGTTCTTCAAGTGTCTCGCTTTGACGTCCAATGCCATTTTTTCAACGGGCTCTCCAGCTGCTGCGCAGACCCCGGAGAGACTGGTCAGAGCAATTGCGAAAGGACCGAGGAGAGCGAGTAAATTATTCATGAGTGCGCTGAGCCATCCGTCGACTCCAAGGACAGAGAGCCGAGGGCAACGGACGATATAAGAATGTTTGGCGCGTTTCGCACCATCCAGGGACCGAAGGCCCCTGTCGTTTGAAAAACACGTGCAGAATTTTGCATGACTTGTAGAATAGCAGCAGATGGTAATAACAATTTTGTGGCCGATATTAACGCCACGGCTGTGACGAAGGTTTATGTGGCACGTGTAGAATTGCCGTTGGGCCGCTGTCTCGGCTGAGTTAGCGCCACAGTTGACGCACCCCTGGTAAATCGCCTGCGCCGCACGGGTGGGGTGGAGTTATCATGTTGCTATCAATCGTGGTGTTATTCATTGCTTACTGAAACGGCCCAAAGCAAATTCTGGTGTACAATGCACATTGCAGACTTGGTCCACAGGTAGAGTGCATGCCCTTGCCCGCAAAGCCCGGTCTAATTTATCGACATCTTTGGCTACCGCAGAATCCTTGAAAACATAAGACGGTTGTCGATGAATTAGAGAGAAATAATATATTGGTCATGGGTATCAACAATCAATCTTTTAGCTGCACTGATATTTTACATTGTCTCTTATACAGGAGCTACCTGAAAATGTGGCAGGAACATACGAATCGAAAGATCGAGACCGGCCAGCCATAACGTCTAAAGGGCTCTTCTTAGAGGCTATTACGAATCTGACCACCAATGAATGGATACAAAGAGGTCTAGACAGATAACTGGGCGTGTAATGCCACTTATCTGCGCCACTTTGCTGGCCAAAACTGTCTTTGTCACTGCCTTGCCGTTGCGCACATGTTTTGCTATTGAAGAATCGCATTATCAACTAGATACTGCCATCTTTAACTGTGTTTGCCAACCATTATATATGGAAACTCATGGGGAGTATAGTTGGTAATTGCCCCATGATTGCCGGACTACCCAACTGGTATAATCGTCCTCGATGAAGATGCTTACGAGATTGCAAATATACTCTGATCCGCAGTGATACCATTCACTTTGGTTTCATAAAGTAAGCACGTGAAGCGTTTACCTTTACTGCCATGTATCAATGTGGCCCCATTGTTTTAGCCAACTCCAGTGGTCACGATTGATCCCATCGTCTCTCCCCAACTGATCATAGTCCATTCCCGTAATCTACCAGAGCATTACAGTCACAATAGATAATGAGAATAAATATTCCACGAGAAACTATTGTACTTATCCCTTCATTAAATCGGCGTTAGATTACGAATGTCATTACTTACATTGTGAGTTCTCACGCGACTAAAGTTTCTCGCAGGACCGAATGCGAAAATCCGTGAAACATACACGTTATTCGCCCAATAGAATTGTCTTTAAGCTTTTCCATGCCAGTCACACATGAGCACGATAGCGCCGTGCGAATGCTGCCCTACATCTCGTTTGTCTAATGTTTCCGTCACGCGAAAACGACCTGTAGACCACTTTGCCGCCGTCAGCGCAAATATGCTTTCATGCCAAAAATTGCGCGAGACACTGAATTTCACTGAGCGCTTCTGATTGCACTTGTCGAAGTAAGTTGGCGATATTTAGAATATACGCATTGGTTGAGTTGATAGATCACACGGCCGTGTCGAGACAAATCTCATCTCTCAAATTGATGAACCGCATGGCCATGCAGATAATCGTAAGCCGCCACGCGTAGTTGCACTACCGTAAGCCGATGATTAACTACAGGACAGATCAGGACGTTTTGAATTAATAATAGGACAGGTCAGGAGGTGGTGGAAATTTCTATATGTCGATCGCTTAATCCCTTGCTGATTTAATAAACCGAACTGACAGCATCGAACTATTGTTTTACTGCGATTAATGGAGCATATAGCGGCATATTTGACCTCAATATCATTGACGTTGCACACTTCTGGAATACATTCCACATCAGCTCGTCAACTGAGTGCGTGCAAAGTCATTCGCCATGTAACGCCGGATGTGAACAAAGTTTCTGTTGGGTGGCATGCGGCACCGAACTTTTTGCTTGTCTGCGATGTCATTTGTATCATCACCACGAGATATCATCAACCTTGGTTGGTTTCTACCGCTGTTCTTTGGTCAGGGCTAGGGCCATACTGTGATAGATGCCGATCCAACATCTCAGGGTAAGGGCGATGATTTGGAGCAGTGCAAACGATGTCACGGTTCCACTCAAAACATTGCGATCAATAGAATCTGATGTTTCATCGTTATGCCATCCAAATCGTCTGTATAGATGACCTTAACAATCCAGTGCTAAAGATCTGTAGCCAATTAGGTCCGGGCGTACCTTAGCTCGAGCTTAGTGAGAACCTTCAGCAGTGAAGGCTATTCCTCCGACGCAGTACCCCAAGAACTCGGCCATTATTTTCTTGTATATTAAGGTATTGGATGGCTATTAGGGAATTACTGCATTCTCTACGCCAAGCATTATCTTAGGGCGGACGAGTAGTACGGCAGTATCCTATATTGAGGTCTCGGAGCATATGAGTCTTTGAAGCAAATACCGTTGCAATTTTCTGCCGAATTCCTGACGCTACTAGTAATTGTGGGATAGCAGTGTCGACATTCAGTTATCAGACCCTACAGCGACAGCCATATATATATATATATATGGCTTCGTTACGAGATGTTGTCATATATTATTTTGCTTGTCCATTCTGAGCTACTAAAACTTTGTAAATCCCTTAAATTTCACAAACGTATAATCCCACGGTCGCTGCTCCGGATCCTCCGCCAGCTGGAAATAAGCCTCCGCATGAGCTTTAGCATCTGGTGATGACCCAACTGGGGATCCATTTGGATTACGCTCATCGGCGTAGTAAAATCTGTAGCCATGCGAACCATACGACTTGACAGCCCCATCGATTAGATGAGCTCCCGCTGTCTTGCCGACACCCAAAGTGAGCATTGCCGGCCTTGCACCAGAAACGTTTAACGTGTTGCCGGTGTATATAAAGACCTTAGGAAAAGCCTCGGGGAGATTCTTCCAGCCTTTCACTGATTCCTGAATGGCGGCGTAGAGACTGGAAACATTGACGCTCAGATCCTCCTGAAAACTTCCAAGTGGCAGAGAGAATGCATCGTCTGCGTGCCCAAAATGAACTGCCGCAGCTGGATATCGTCAGCAACATTACTGAGTGTCTGGACTAAAAAGATACTTACCATTGTAAACCACTACTGACGGATCTCCCCAGGTATCTCTGAGCTGTTTAAACGCGCTCGCAACAGTCGTTGGATCCGTTAAGTCCGCTTTCACGCTCAAGTATTCCTCGGACACGGGGCTCCCACCAGAGCGAGACGATACTGCGACTTTGTATCCGTTCGCTGCAAACTTTTTCGCGACGTGCTGCCCAATATTAGGGCCTGCGCCGAGTATGAATATAAACTTGCGAGTCATTTCGTTGAGGTTGCAGGAGATGGTTGGTATGATACTCTTCGGACGAAGCAGAACAAAATGTAAGACAGCAACTGATTAAATGGCACGCTATTTATTTTGCCGACCGTTGCGGGTAGGCAAAAAAACATCCAAGGGTAACCTCGTGAATGTTTATGCGTCGGTTGACGAAGCAACGTGGTTTGATCATCTCAGGTAAGCAAGCATCAGCAAACCTACACCTAGCCGCAAATTGATTTGGATGACCCCCACGGGTAAATAACAGGCCAGGCTTGGCTGCATAAGTCTGGACCTAAGTCGTATCTTGTCAGAAATGGATGTGAGCAAAGCACACATTAAACTAGACAACTTGGCAAAGTACAATCCATTGTGTTGTCCAAGTAGCAGAACAAACATCTCCCCACTTGGTCATCTAAGCAAGCAGAATGTGCCATTACGTCGAGCTGACTCATCAAGGTTTGCATGCGGGAAGTTAAGGTTATGTAAATATGGACATTAATATGGAGCGAGACCCAATCATTCCTTTTTGGGACTGGCGCGTATTGTCGATAGTACTCGTCCCCAATGATAGCGCCATTTTTGTATAGATCTACTAACTCAGTTGCTGTAGGGCCCAGTGGCGGGCTAAAATCCAATGTGCATCCGCCATACGGGGTCGTTTAAAATATCAGGCAAGATAATATTTGTTGGAAACAACTTATTATAGAGCAAACGTGGACAATCAGTCTTAGAGACGAAATTGCCATGGACAGTTAATAAGCTTGGTAATTAAGCATTTTTTAATTGAAATCTTGCAAGAGAAAGACGAAATCAGTTGCGCAGACTTTTAACAATCAGCTCATTGTTTAGTTGTTTAGAACTCGCCTGCTATAACTCGTTTCATTCACGGCACATGCACAAGTTCAGGTTCTTGGTGTAATCCACCTTTCCGAAAAGCTGGAACACAAATAATAAGCTTGATTTCAAATCATTTGCAAGGGAGCATCTCTTACCTGTTGGAAGCAATGCTGAAGCGTACATCGCCATCGTTATCGGTTTCAAATCTTCAGGTGTAAGCTCGTCAATATATTTCTCCCACATGGCCATGATTGGCGGCACGCGAGCTTGAAGACTCTCGTCATGTCCATAACATTGTGTGCCAATCAAGGCACCGAATTCTCGAAATGCGAGACGGTGCGCTAATGATCTCTCCGTATATCTGTCCCTGCTGAAGATTCGGTCTAAATCTATTAGTTCCTGCTGACAAAATATATATAATGTCAAAGCGCACGTAGTGATCTGATGCAGCTCTGAGCCATATTCTCAGCCCAGGTACCCGTTCTTGGACACCAATGAGCGATCCAGAGTGCCATGCCTAGATCTAAGGTGTCACTGGATTCGAAATGCGTTTCTGTCAGGTCCATTACTCTTTTGTAGTCAGATATCTCTTCATCTAAGATAGGACCTTGATTCGCCGTTGCTTGCAGCAAATGGAAGATGACGTAACCAGTGGTTGCATCTAGGTGTCCTTGACTAGCAACTAGCGGCCGCGACATATCCATGGAAATTTTCCAAACCATCCGCGGATACGTAGTCTTTCGATGAAGAAAGAAGTGAGGGTGGATTGCCTTTGCAAGTTCTATTGCTTGGTCGTTGTAGATTCGATCTTCGGAAGCGACAGATAAACGGTTGAGGGCAAACATCCACAGCGTAAGGTAATGATGATATTGACCGTCTCCATCTGCTCCTGCTGCATCAACCTTGCCAATCCTGAGACCCCCATCGAGCGGGTGCTGGTCGGTTGCCCCGGGAAGTCGAGATGTGCCATCTCGAGTCCATCCTAGGACGTCATGCACTGTCTGGGTAAGACGCTTTGCAAAAACTAAAAATTTGGCCTCGCTAGTCTCTTTGTAAAGAGTAAGAAAATCGAGGACGCCAAATGCATCTGTCCATAGATATCGACCACGATGCCCACCAGAATTTGGTGGCGGTATCCAGTTGCGTGCATTTTCGAGCTGGATGTGATCGAAAGGCCCATAGACCTGCTGCAAGGCAATGCGAAACCTATTCAATCGGGAAGCCATTGCAGTCTCCATTGCAATTTGACACAAAGAATCTCATCTGGTATGAACGCTTTTAGTGGATTGCAGCTGCTTCTCAGTAAAGGAATGCCATCCTTAGTCAAGAAACTCTGCCGCGTGGGGTCATGTGATTGTAATCACAACATCACTCGCGCCTGTCGTACATTCGCCCATAGCAATAGCTTATATGACATACACTGCAGCCAGCCGAAAATATTGTATCAGATTCCAGCTACAGAAATATATTACGATGGTAGCGCCAAGGCGAACGTCGACCTCAGTGAATCAATGTCGGACCACCAGCGGAAGTAATGGCGGGCAGCGGTGGCCCAACGGATTCACTAGGATTGCAGTATGCGCGAATCTCAGGCAAATACTCTAATATATCTTGCTGTAAGGCTGGATGGTATATTTTAAAGACCGGTCCAATACTGTCGACGTCGGGTTCAGATTTCAGAGCAGGAAAAATTACCCGGTTGAGCTTATCAGGGGCTAGGCGAGTGAGGCCGAACACATCGAGCTAAGAGAAGGGTCTCGCCTGCAGAATTCGGTTACTACAGCCTACGTTCAATTTGCTATTACCGGCCATGCGCATACATATTTTGGGAGCTTCGGGATCGGGCAAAACCACGCTGGGAAATGCGATCTCCGCTTATTTGAATATCAAGCATGAAGATGCTGACGACATCTTCTGGGAGCCGACCGTTCAAAGGTTTACCAAACGACGGTCGTCAATTGATAGGGAACAAGTTCTGCGGGAGCGACTAAACGAGTCTGAAAGCTGGGTCTTTTCAGGCGTGGCGTTACCTTGGGCAGCACCTATTGAACCGTTGTACGATCTGGTAATCTTCTTGCAAGTGGATCCAACTGTCCGTATGGCGCGGTTAAAAACTCGTGAGGTTGAGCGTTATGGCAACCGAATTCTGGAAGGCGGCGACCGATTTGAACATAGTGCCGGATTTCTCCGATGGGCTGCGAGCTACGATCTGTCCGATCTACCGGTGCAAGACAAAGTGGGAAGGCCAAACAATGTCACACTGACTGTCCATGAAAAATGGCTTTCCGAAAGACCCTGTCCTGTACTCAGATTGGATTCGGCGCAGCCAATTGATGAATTGCTTTTGACAACTATAAATTATATGAAAGAGAACCTTTCATTTGTGGATTCTAAGTCGCCGGCGCTGCTATGATCGATAACGAGAAGATGATCTATTGTTACGAGTTCACGGTGGGGTCATATGCAGGATAACGACGGCGATACTGGCGAATGTAAATATTTCACTCTTATATATATAGACTATCCACCTCGCTCTTCTCTAGTTGTCGTCCTACTCTAGGAGTTCGTCCAATTTAGCGGGGCTTGATAAATTCCGTGGACCCCCTGATTAAGTTATTTCTGTTCCTATCAAATCGTCAGATGACTCTCGATTAGGGTGAGGGTTATCCAGGGTAGAAGAGATAACTTACGAACTGGGGAAGTCTCCGACGCCAGTTACTCGCAGCGGCGTTATTGAATTGACAAGAAGATGTTAGCGACTGAAGAGGAGCCTATAAGTTTTCTTCGACCCGCGCCAAGTCCACGAATTATTCGAATTGCCGGCAGTCCAAAGGCGGTGGAATTTGACTTGGCACGATCAGCACTAATAGTGGTTGATATGCAAAATGATTTTCTACACCCTGAAGGATGGTTTCCCGCCAAAGGAATTGATGCAGGTCCTCTATTAGGGGCTGTTCCTGTGGTGGAGCGTTTGACAAGTTTGCTTCGAGGGATGGGAGTACCTATCGTTTGGCTGAACTGGGGCATTCGGCCAGACTGCGCTAATATTCCGGCCGGCGTCATAGCAAGGGGGACCGCGTACGGTAGTAAGCCACCTGGATATGGAGATTTGTCGACGAATGGCAGAGGTCATATTTTAGTGAAAGGCGACTGGGGTTCACAGACGATAGATGACTTGACTGTTGCCGACGAGGATCTGATAATTTACAAGCATCGTTTGAGTGGGTTTTGGGATAGCGAATTAGACTCTGTTCTTCGGAAGAAAGGAATCACGACTCTGCTTTTTGCTGGAGTTAACATCGATCGTTGTGTATTTTCTACTCTACAGGATGCGAGTTTCCTCGGTTATGACTGTATAATGGTAGAAGATGCCTGCGCTACCTCGTCGCCGGACTTCGTTGTTCAGGCAGTAAAGTACCTGATGCATATGCTATATGGAGTTTGTACTACTTATGAAAATATATTAAACGGGACTGCTTGAAGATAAGGGGGATCCAAGACGTATTAATATCAGCCTGGATAGGATATGGGTCGTTGTAAGTTAGCAATGTGTGAATAGATAGCTGATCAGCGGCTGGTAGCTGAATAGGACAGAAATTGGTAGATGTTGGGTTAAAACGAGGAAATTCAAAACTATTGGAAGTGTCTATCTAATATCTCTTTTTTCATTTACAGGTAAGCCCAGCTATGATATTCCATCGATTTTTTCGGTGCCTTCGAGATTTAAGCCAATATTTTTTATATCACAAGAAGATCAACAATTCCCCGGAAGCATCCGTAAGTCCACCGCTGGCGAGTGAGACCAATAGCACATTTACTCTGTCAGCTAAGTGAAAATGGGAATCTATTGAAATTTTACGATGCACATCAATATATAGCCACAATGATTTGTTTAATCCATCAAACGCTGTAATTTCCCACAACAACAGCCGATCCCAAAGCCGGCTCGGTAATGCATATTGCGTCATTTATCTTCTCCTCCGAAATTCCGGGGAAATGTTTCAAATAGTACTCCTTCTTCAAACACTGGACAAATTCCACAGCCTTATCTTTAGGCACCAAACTGACGGTCGCACCACCCCATCCGGCACCAGTTAGGCGGCTGCCGTACGCTCCGTTCGCGAGCGCCAGGCTGACAATCTCATCTAACTGGGCACAGGAGCAATCGAACAGATCCCGGCATGACGTATGAGACGCGGTCATAATAGACGCCAGCGCACGTAGATATTTTTCCTCGCCGTCTACATCACCATGTTCAGCAGGCGCATGGTTCAACATCTCGCAATACTTCTTCACACGCTCGGCTTCCTCCAACACGTGCAGTGCCCGGGCGCGGAATTGAAAGCGCTCAAATCGGACAGGGAATCGGGTCATGTACTTTTGTGTGATTTCGATTTCAGACTGACCAAGTAGCTGGGCAGTCTCGGCCAGAGTGTAGCCTTCTTGTTTTGAAAAGACTTGCTTAACTTTGTCCATCACACCTGTGATGTCGACACCACGAACTTTGAACGCTTCGACCACACCGCGAAGTGTGCCACCAAAACCATCCCGGATTGGAAGTGGACCGAGACCACATTGTTTTGCCAGGATCTCTGCGGCCAAAGTAGTTTCGACAACTCGCAGGTTATAGTGAATTGGGCCAGTGACATGTTTGTCGGCCACAACCAATGTATTCGCAATCACAAACGCAAATTCGTCGGCTTGGAACGCTATTGGCGTCGCCTTCAATTCTGGGTAAAATTGTACTCGTAGTGCGTGTCCGGGTACGCCAAACACTGAGGCTGACTGGTCCATGCCACCTGAATTGACGCCAACATGTCGCTCCGACACAACAGCGGACTGGACTAGATCGGGCTTTGTGACTGCATTTGCGGACGATTCGGAACCTGGTGCTGCAGCTTTAACAGCTGTAACGATTGCTAGAAGGGATGCACAAACAAAGGCCGAGGAGGATGACAAGCCCGAACCAGTAGGAATACGCCCGTCAATGAGGCAGTGCATGCTTGGGATTTCGGCCAACGGATTAAGTGAGAGGGCACCCTTGACACCAGCTAGAAAATAGTTGCTCCACTCGTGGACGGTTGCGTCAATCTCGGTGTCTTTCAGATCAGCAACATTGAATGTCCTGGTTGGAAATCGTGGGTCAGCATTGTTAAGCACGATTTTGCCTTCAGAGCCGCCCACGTGAACGGCGATGAGGACATCCTGGGTAATGGCCATGGGCAGGACGTCAAAGAGCGAATAGTCTATGTGTTCGCCGATCAGGTTAACGCGGCCCGGAGAACGGGCAATGAACGTCAGCTCTTCGTTGGGGTATAAACGTTTGAAGGAGGCGACGAGGGAACCCCATCGTTGTTCCTGGGCCGGCAGCGCGGACTTTGAGTAGACAGCTGACAGGGTCGAGATCACTGGAACGAACGACGAAGCACCGCCACCGCCCTCGAAGAATTCCGACGGTGGACTGGAACCTGTCGATGTAGGGGTGCTAAAGTCGAAGGATCGTGGCATGATGAGAATATGGATGTGTGAGGAGTGCAAGCGGTTGACGGGGACAGATAGTAGGAAAGGCCAGAGTATATACACTCGATTTTCACGCCAGTCAGAAAAATAGCGTGTCTTGTCCTCTTGCCGCCTGTCCGACTGCTCGGAAGCGCATCCTGCTTTCGTGCCGTCTGGGGTAGGCGGATCCTGGGCCTCTTTGCGCTTGCGCTTACAGCCATGAGTTCAGTCAGGGTAAAATAATTCGGCAGCCCCCTAGGAGTCTCATTCCCCACACCTAAACCAGCCGCATGTGATGTGGCGCTTTTGTAAGCCTAGCCAAAGCCACCGTGCCGGAGTCCGTACTCTAGTGAGTGGCTGACACCAGGTAGTGGTGTGGTGGCTATTGTCGACGGAAAGGCGCGTGTTTGCTCATTCAAGACGGAGATTAGCGGGTGAAAGCAAAGTTTGGCTAATTCATGCAATCTCGGCTATTTCATGCAGTTAATTAATTAGTGTTTCGGATTCGGGCCGATGACTGTGCTGTCAAGACTCTGGGGTTACACAGATCGGATGCTCCTCACGCTCTCGCCCACCAGAACACGTCAACAAACCCGACGCGTCTCTAGCTCTCTCATCCACAATTCGCAAACCACTAAACATCCACATCCCATAATGGCCCAGCCGATATTGGAGTCTGGAGATAGCGCTTTTTCGAATCCTCTCGAGGTGAGTGGTTGTTCGCGTCATTGGGGATCAGGGATCCGACATTGGCTGCTGCAACCTCTTTACTCCAATTCACTCCAATCCTGTGTAACATCGACCGCGCTCGGACGTGGATTCGCGCCGTAGACTTCAAATTAAATTGCGCAATCACGTTCGCATTCACGTGCTGACAGCGCTTACCTTGCAAGGCTCTGGAGTCCCGCTGAGAGAATCTCGGGGACTAGCCCGTCGCCCACTCGCGCATGCCGTGCCTCTCATCTGGTTATAAATACGGCCCATCTTTCCCCCCTGCTCCTGCCGCAGCGACACAGTCTGCAGAGAGCAAGAGGGGAGCCCGTGACAGGCTGAGATCCTCTTAGATCAACAAGCGAGTATACTTCAGAATTCCTATAACCTGGTCATTTGGCTAACATTAATATAGGCAGACAGGGCATCTGAGGGTCTGAGGGGAGCCGTCAGGCTCATAAGGAACGGTGCAGGTTTTTACCTCCGGGAATATTTGTTTTCCCACTGGGTTTTTGTTTTGCCCGGAGGATTTTCCCTGCACCTTTGTCCAAATGGAGTTCCTTTTTTTTTCATGTACATAGACGTTGATTGTACATAGATAAGAGGGTGGCTACTTGTAGCTGCCCGTTGAGGCTTGTCTCCTTGCCCTTCTGGTCCGGCCAGAAGTGCAGGCAAGACGCCATCGGGACTCGGCATTTATGCCGGGGTGGGCGGCTGGTGGCAGTCTAACAATACAAGAGGAGTTTATTAGCGACACACACGGTCGACAATCGCATAGCGTCAATCGTATAGTATAATCTGCCAAAAAAAAAGCATCCAATTAACTCCAAACACTCAAAGAATAGTACATATCTCCTGGTAGTACATTAAGCTCCGACGCAACTTCTAACCAAACATAACAGCATCCGACTCCCCAATCCCTCGCCACGCGGCCTCTACAGCCTGCAGCCCTCTCATTACATTGGCCATGCCTTGCCGCTTTCCCAGTTTCTGGAACACGACCTTCACAAAACCACGATCAATTGAATCGACGCATTCACTCGCAACTACACTGACAGGCCATAGCAACGCGGCCATGTTTCCTTCGAGGGTACACACTCTTGCGAGATGGTCCAATGCGCTGCGAACGTGGCCTTGAATGGCATCAGCCACGTTCTCGGAAGGAAAGAATGTCCGGAGAAGATAGATCTGTGCTGCGAGCTGGTAAACCTTTGCGGCAGCCTGCATCGCGAGATCCTGTGGCGTGGACGGCGTCGAGAGTGACGCCGGAACTTCCCACGAACTCAACTCAAGCTCGAGTAAACTTGCTCGGCACATGATATCTGGTGTCAATGTTTTGCCAAAATCTGAGTCGTTGCACAGAATGCATAATCGGACGATTAATGGCCATAAATCTTCTGCGAGTCCTATTACTGGATCGATGCCGTCGTCAGTGAATTCGCCACGCAAAGACGTTGTTGCCGCCGCCGCCGTCGTCGTCGTCGTCATCGGCCGTAATCGGGAATAGGTCGACAGGAAATGATGCAATTGCAAAGATTGATCGAGCAACTTGTCCCGCTTCGACAAAGAGCATATCACGTCAAAGTACTGAAATATTCGGAACAAAAAGATAGTTTCTTTGGACACCCTGGAAGTTGCCAATCCGGTGGTGTTTGATGTCTGCAACCTGAATATGACATGGTTAAGAAAACTGGTGATGATACGGTAAGCGCCACTTAAATGTAAGCTGATTGACTCTATGTACCCGCCCTTGGCAATTTCGTAGTACACTAGTATCAAGATAGACGACAGCAGCACATTCTGCGCACTCTCGTCCTCAAGGCGGGCAGGAAGGTCCTCCAAGTGTGTAATGAGCTTCTCAAGGGCCGCCGTATGATACGACAGTTGTTGATCATCCTGCGCATTACCTAATGCATACGACTTGTGTACAGATGCCAGCGCGCATAATGACGATAGTAACGGCCCGGCAGGGGATGAAGGACCAGCACCGTGCCTGGATACCGGAATCAATAATGATAGAATGAGGCGCTTGAATGGCCGTTCTTGCCGATAATACGAGATAACGGACGCTATAGTCATGGTGAAATAGTGCACTAGCTCTTTCTGAGTCCGAGTGTAGTTCAGGATGGAAAGCGGATCAAGCCCATCTAAAGTTTCTATGCTCATAGACATGGACTTCAGTGTTGTAGCCCCTGACGGCGATGACAGGGTCAAGGAGTTCAGCGCGGCCGTGGACGGAGACGGCACGAGCGACGTTGATGGCGTCAACGGGTCTACCAGGAGTTGTTCGTCAAAGATGGGTACGTCAATGGACCCCTCGTCGCTGAAAGCGGTGCCGAATAGCGTATTGGCATACTCGGACTGTGCGACATCAGTCCTATTTGATATGCTGCTCGATATTATTCCGACTGTAGGCGACTTTGCCGGATCGGAGGCCTGCGCCTGCGTTGTTTGCGGCGGATATACGCAGACCCAGTTGCGGTCCTGACAACTCTTGCATGTCGGCCTCTCGAGATGACACTTCTTCCGGCGTTGGCGGCTACGATTTTTGTTAGCTGGGTAAAACCGATAAAACACCATCTCCATCGCATCCGAAGATTTACCATTGTAAACAGCCCGCCCGACTGCGCTTCAATCCCACCCGTCGGCGCTTATGCGACTTTGTGTTCTCGTCTGGCGACTTCTCGGGTGATTTCTCATTGACAGTCCGAGGCGACAGGCTTGATGTGCCCGGGCTAGACCTTACCGGACTAACAACCTCTTGCTCCAACTGCTCCAGGAGGTTCGCAGTCTCTAACATGGTGGGCGTGTCCATGGTGGAAGATTTCTGACAGCTCCTGTAGTACCAGGGTTTGATGTTGGCATTGCTCTGGTGATGCCACTCCCGAGATCCAGTGGGGACCTTTTTCCAGTGCGGAGTCTATCCCTAACCCTAAGAACGCCACCTGCGCCACTGTTGCCAAAGCGGGGATTGGGTAAGCGCAAGCGCTAGTGGCTGTGCACTGGGTATACTGCGGCTCTTCTTCGGATATTCGTCACCCACAAAGAGAGCAAAAGTGCTCCTCGTCACTCGTTTGTTCGTTCATCACCAGCAGCGACTTCACGGGTCAAAAAATAATTCCTATAGTCGCATTCTACGGTCGAAGAATGATTTCGGCCTCTATTCCAGCGCCGCCGTCGCCGTGGACGACTCCACATCCGTCTCCGCCGCCAACATATTCTCCTCAGCTCTCGTTTCCGCCGCCAGAGGACATTGTGCCGACAGTGAGTCGTCTACACGACATTTACTCTTCACCCGACCTTCCTCACCAAACAGCGCGATGGAAGGGGCTAGTTGCACGATTCAAAGCATTATACGACCGTCCCATGACCTTCGTGGCCAGGGCACCGGGCAGAGTGAACTTGATTGGCGAACACATTGACTACTCTTGGTTTCCAGTTTTACCAATGGCAACCGTCCATGATGTCCTAGTAGCTGTCTGTGTCTTACCCGAAAACGATCCTTCCACCGATGGCAGGATCATACTGTCGAACGTGTCATCGTCGAAATATCCAACCCGTGTGTTCAACACGCATGACTTCCAAGATCCATTTTTCGAAATCAATACGACTACAACAGACCTTGACTGGTCAGTATACTTTCTCGCTGGTCTCAAAGGTGCGCTCATGTTCTCGAAATTATGCTCATCCGAATCCTCACCATTACCTACCATGCGCATTCTTGTCGACGGCGAAATCCCTCCTCGTGCCGGCCTGTCAGCGTCTTCAGCACTTGTCTGCTCTGCCCTTTTGGCAGTTCTGGCGGCAACGACAACATCGGCGATAGAAAAGTCCTTTCTAGTCAACTCATCAGTCATTTCAGAACGAGTCCTCGGCGTGAATTCAGGAGGCATGGACCAGGCCGCATCGGTCTTCGGCGTGCTCGACCACGCATTACTTGTCGACTTTAGGCCACTTGTGACAGCCAAACCTGTCCGTGTGCTCGACACCGTGCCACCGCTCTGCTTTGTTCTTGCCAATTCACTTATCGTGGCCGCCAATCGAGCCGAAACCGGACCTGATACATACAATGTTCGCGTGGTCGAAACCGTTCTGGCGGCAGAAATTTTGGCGCGGAAATATGGCGTTGGACGGCTCGAGATCAGAGACGGCTTTGGTGGAACGTTGCGAGGGTTTTACGACCGTGTTTGCGATAAAGAGGACTGGACAATGGGCGATCGAGAAGCCGAAGAGAGAGCAGTGCGAGAAGTGGTTAGGCGAGTTCAGGAGACGTTTGACAAGGACCAGTACTCGTTGGACGAGGTAGCCCAAATGATGGAGCAAAAGACTGAAGACATGGTGCGCAAGTACATGACACGATTTCCTAGTATGTATCTTTTATAGCGCTTTCCAAATTTTCATGTCTATGCTAATCGCCAATATTAGTCCGAGCAAAGTTTTTGAATTTACGCGATCGGTCGATTCACGTCATTGAAGAATCGTTCCGTGTGAAATGCTTTTCATCCCTATTGGCGTCATCAACCAACCACCTTCGAACACTTTCCGCATCAGAATCTCGACCATATTTCGACGCGCTCGGTGGGCTAATGAACGCTTCACAGGCTTCTTGCGCGAACCTGTTCGAATGCACATGTCCAGAAATCGACGAACTTACTCAGATAGCACAACGGTACGGTGCGGCGGGAAGCAGGATGACAGGGACTGGATGGGGCGGTTGCACGTTGTCGCTCGTGCGTGCGGACAGAGTTGGTGATGTGATTGAGGGATTGAAGAAGGAGTATTATGCGGTCAGGTATCCTGAACTCTCTCCAAGTCAACTCGAACAGGCCGTGTTTGCCATTAGACCTGGGAATGGGACCGTACTGGCAAAGATAAATGCTGTTTAACTTTTTTTTATGGTCTTGCTGTTTTGTTCTTATCTATTTTTGCGTTTTGGTGCATATTATAAAGTATTTTTTGCTTTCTTTGCTACAATATTCTGGTGTTATTGGTTCCGCGTGATGCATTTTGGCGAAAATGTTAATTATGATGCGATATGGTGTTGACTGAATATAAATGTTTGCACCGGGTTACTGTTGAAAAAAAACTCAAATATACGATCGTTTCTATTTTTTTGACATTATTTATCACCATGCAAAATAAAAACGGCAACGAGCAATTAGAAAGCTAGGTCCTGCCTGG
The DNA here is from genome assembly GCA_030556285.1 of Lipomyces yamadae. NCBI lineage: Eukaryota > Fungi > Ascomycota > Lipomycetes > Lipomycetales > Lipomycetaceae > Lipomyces > Lipomyces yamadae. Next base: position 515,071 of record JAKTPU010000003.1, on the reverse strand, counting down.
CATCCCACCAACTTTACTTTAACAAGTAATGCACCTCGTCAACAGCCCTGATTCTGTCGGCGGCCTGTTCAGCTGTCAAGTCACGCTGGGGTTCACCCAACATCTCGAAGCCGACCAAAAACTTGCGCACTGTGGCACCCCGTAACAAGGGTGGGTAGAAATGCATATGAAAATGCGACAGGTCAACTTCATCTGCCACAGGATTGATTGGTGCTTGGTGCAAACCCATAGAATAAGGGAAAGACGTCTGGAACAGGTTGTCGTATCTGATTGTTAACTTTTGCATCAGATCTGCCAAATCATTTTTTTGCTTCGGAGTGAAGTCAAGCAAAGAGGCTGTGTGTGATTGTGCGAGAATCATTGTCTCAAACGGCCACACTGCCCAGAATGGGACCAGGGCCATAAAAGAATCGTTCTGAAGAACAATACGACTAGCCTCCTGTTGCTCTACGGAAGCATAGTCGCAGAGGAGACAAGTACCGTGCTTGGCAGTATAGGAACGTAAGCTCCTGAATTCTTGAGCCGGCTCGAAGGGTAAGCTTTCGGTACACCATGCCTGGCAACTTAAAAAGCTTGTTAGCTCTCACATAGTTAGACGAAATAAAAACAACATGCTACATACTGAGGATGAGGATTCGAGCAACCCATGACCGCACCTTTGTTCTCAAATATCTGAAGGTACCGAAACGGAGTCTCAGTCTTCATCTTGTAATACAACGACGTCCATGTGTCCAGAACATATTCAATTTCCGGCACACTCATCAGCGGCAGGGTGACATTGTGCTTCGGGCTAAAGCATATCACAAAACACGTCCCACGCGTGCCCTGGGCCTTTAAGAGTCGGGATTTCATGTCGTGGTCTGCATCAGACGGCTCGTACGGAGGCTGGTCGACTTTCACGGCCGCATAGTCATTCACAAAGACAAACGTGGATTCGTACTTTGGGTTCACCGGACCAGTAGCCCGAGTGTTGCCAGGACAGAGATAGCAAGTCGCGTCATAGTCTGGTAAGCTATCGGAGCTTGTCTTTTCTTGCTGGCCCTGCCATGGTCGCTGTGTTCTGTGAGGCGATACTAGCACCTGTGTTTTTTCATTAATTAGTACCTATCTTGATCATTGCTCCAAACTTTTATAAGTTTGCTCACCCACGAATCGGAGAGAGGATTATATCGGCGATGGGAATTGTTATTGAAATCAAAGGTGCCTGTCATGATGATGTGAATTGTAGTGTAGAGAGATTGACTGGCTCTATACCCCACGACTCAGTTTGTGCAGGAATGAACGGGAGCTTTATTACTCTTCGAGTAACGGAAACCCTGAACGGGTTCACATGTGGTGCGATGAATAAAAATCGGCTTCGAGGCGATCTCCTTCGAGGGCACCTAAGCGCAAGCGCAATGAAGCAATAGCCCATGTGGAGGAAGCCCTAACCGCGACTGAGCCGCACGGCGGCGTCGGCTTCATAACGCGAATTCGCCGTCCGAATTTGGCACGGGAGCGTTGATGCAGCCTCGGAGCAGCAGCAACCAGCGCCAGACGCTAAGCGGCCTCGACACCAACCCGTACGCGTACTTTCTCCTTCCTTGCTTCCCTCAGACACATAATTTTTATTTCCTCTTCCTCTTCCCGAGCCTCTCACTATCGTCTCGCCACAGCTAATTCATTCACATCTTTCACAATGACTTCAGACAAGTACGTCCTCGTCACCGGCGGCGCTGGTTACATTGGCTCCCACACTGTGCTGGAGCTCATCAACGCGGGCTACAAGGTCGTCGTCATTGACAATCTCTGCAACTCGTCCGAAGAAGCCATTCGTCGCGTCGGCGAGCTCACTAACTCGTCAATTCCCTTCTATCCTGTCGATCTGCGCGACAAAGAAGGAATGGACAAGGTATTTAGCGAATATCCCATCCATTCCGTCATTCATTTCGCAGGATTGAAAGCGGTCGGTGAGTCGACCAAGATCCCGCTCGAGTACTATGATGCCAACGTGTCTGGCACAATTGTCCTACTCAAGACAATGGCAAAGCACAAGACTCCGGTCTTTGTCTTCTCGTCGTCGGCAACCGTCTACGGTGACGCGACCAGATTCGAAAACATGATTCCCATTCCCGAGGAGTGCCCAACTGGCCCAACGTCTCCATACGGCCACACAAAAATGATCATTGAGGAGATCCTTACCGACGCTGCTGCGGCAGATCCAAACCTGAAAGTCGGTATTCTGCGCTACTTCAACCCCATCGGCGCCCATCCATCCGGCCGAATCGGCGAGGATCCTCGTGGTATCCCAAACAATCTCCTTCCCTTTGTTGCCCAGGTCGCGGTCGGTCGCAGAACAAAACTCCAAGTCTTTGGCAACGACTATCCGGGCTCTCCAGACGGCACGCCAATCAGAGACTACATTCACGTCGTCGATCTCGCAAAAGGTCATCTCGCTGCCCTCGCCAAACTTGACTCTGTCCAGGGCGAGAACGGCGAAGGTTTCGCGCGCCCATGGAATCTCGGCACTGGCAACGGCAGCACTGTTTTCGAAGTAGTGCATGCGTTCGAAAAAGCTACGGGGGTGACAATTCCGCTCGAAGTTGTTGGTCGCCGAAAAGGTGACGTCGTTAATTTGACGGCCAAGCCAATCAGGGCCAACACGGAGCTCCAGTGGAAAGCCGAGCTCACTGTTGAAGACGCATGCAGGGATTTGTGGAATTGGACCACAAACAATCCATGGGGATATGGTCAACCAGAGAAGTGATGACGCTCACTCTGTTAGAATTTTTGTGTTTAGACAAAGGTCATTTGGTAATTTTATATGGTAGTTGTTATGTCGAAAATATAATGTACAATGCTCGTACTGACCTTCGCGAAAGTCTACAATACGCACAAGGCGTTCGCAAATGTAGCGACGCCTCCAGGCGAATTAAACGGCGCGCTCATAAACAAGAAAGAGTATTTGCCAGTCGTCCCGCACTTTTCTGCCAAATCTTCGAGATCAAGCATCTCGCCAATCAGAACACCCCAGCACGCCAACAAATACTCATGCAGACACTCAGCCGTTCGCGAGGGCCAGGCTTCAAATGCAGGCTGATCGCCGCCTACTACGGAAAAGTACTTGTCGTGAAGCCAATACTTCATATCGTCTCCCTGGTCGATACCTACGGCAGTAGGTGACGCTGCTCCCGTCTGCTCAAGCTCAGCCATATTCCCTTGTGCGAGTAACTCGTTGTATTTCTTCATCCACCCTGTCCTGATAAGTAATACGTCGCCATACTCGAACTCAACCCCTTGTAATGCGGCCATCTCCTTCAACTGGGCCAGCGAAATTCCGTATCGCTTAAACGGATCATACTGGATCCTTTTTTGCTGCGCGTACAGCACAAAGTCAAGCAACACCCCGCGACCGACGATACCGTGCTTGCTGCATGCCTGCATTCCACACCGAAACGACCTATCTGCACCAATGATTTCGTCACGCGTGAGTCCGTTGTACATTACTTGACAAGATATGTGGCCAAAATGGCGGAACCCGTCAAACTGGCTGCCAGACTGTGTGTTCATAACCACTGTATCATCGTGGATCAATGCGTTCGGGTTGGCCTGGATTTCGTACTGGAGCGCAGGACGGCCGAAAGGCGGGTGCAGAGGGAGCGTGATGTCCCAATTCAGAGATGAGACGAGGCCAAATTTGGGCTCAGATTGAGACACTCTCTTGACCAGCTCAGGGGACAGTAGGTTCAATCGTCCAACCTGGGATAATCATTGTTAGATGTCTTAATCCGCTACTATATCTGAAATCGATATTCTGAACACTTTTATGGAATACCTCATCATCAGGGCCCCAGATCCAAGCAGCTTCTTTTGGGACGTCCTTATTGCGGTTGGAGTCAATCAGCTCCTGCAAAGTAGGCAGCAATTCCCCTTTCCTGGTTGGATGTGGAAATTGGACCGGCATTTTCTAAGCTATTGCACCAGTAAAAGGCGGTCGAGTAAAGAAGTTACTGTTTCAAAGATTTTTTCAGCCCTCGGTGCCCCGGGGCGTTCGGACCCTCTATGCGCAGGGTGAGTCGCCGGAGTCGATGACTCCGTGTAAGCGCTCCAGATAAGGGTATCGAAACCCTGAAGGCATAGAGTTTCGGCTCGACGGTTTAGAATTGACCAGAGTGGATCGACACGAGTACACTATATTATAGACATATCTATATGAGCGAATACGGATTGATAAAGAGGTCATATAAGATCAGACTAAAATCTTTTGCTTTTCATGTTGTATCGTTGGAAATGTCGGAAGTTAAGATTTGCCGAATTGATTATTTTTCGGGCTTCGGAATTTAAGATAATAGATCGGATTGTCAGAAGCTAACAGCAATCCTGATGTCAAGGATGATGGCATTTCTCATCCGTGTGCACGAGTTTCTGGCTTGTATGTCTTCGTACGCGTCAATCCTTGCGCAGGGATTTAAGTTGTGAGCTAGTGAGATATCCACCCCTGATAAAAGCCATAAGACCAATATGAGGTTAAATGCGAAGCCAGCTATGAACACCAATGTCGATTCTCTTGCAGTGAGACTATGGCGGTGTAGCTCACCCCCGGGCCGCTTCACCACTTTGGGTGTCATTTGTACTGATTCGAGCCAAGGCGATGAATAACCTAAAAAAAAGCCGCACGCTAGCGGCCGAAAAACTCGACATACATTTTTTAGGCTTTAAATTTAAAATACAATGCTTGGTTCAGGCGCAACAATCGACATGTTAATCAGCCAAATCAGCATAATTTTGACGTCCGCGAGTTTAGTACGGTCGACAAACCAGCATCAACAAATAGGCTTTTTTTTTTTTACAAATCGCCTTCAATGGCGTGTGCTGTGCTGTCGTTAGCGAGAAACTATTAATGATTCTGTAAGGGTCATGGAGTGGACATCCCAAATGCAGATAGGCCATGCTCGGCCATAATTGCAGTAATAGGACATGGGGCATTGGTGCCCAAACAAAGAAAAAGAAAGGATATCCAGAGCGGCTGCAAAGCGCCGCAATCCAATGACGTAAGAAGCCCGTCAATCGCGAAATTGTAAACTTTATAGTTTCGAGCAGTAATCCTGGCTACATTGGCAGAATCTGCATGAACTCCCTACCATAAGGCGTGCATAAATAGATGGGCGACTCCGCAGATGTCAAATCGGTTTACTTTTCGAGCCGAAATTTCATTAATTCCGACGTAAGGTTCAACAAAAACCACAATGCCTCTGTCCGATGATCCCCAAGTTGTTCAGACGTCAAAGAATTTGGTCTCAACTCTTAAAGCAGCTTTCGGCACACCACGAGGCTTTCGGCCCGCACATGCCAAAGGAATCCTTTTAACTGGATCCTTCGTCCCTTCTACTTCTGCTGGTATCCTTTCGATTGCCAAGCACTTCAATGAGGTCACTACGCCTGTGACAGTGCGCTTTTCTAGCTCAACTGGTATTCCAGAGATCCCAGATACCGTTCCAGACGCAAACCCACGCGGCTGCGCGATCCGATTTCATCTTGGCGAGGACGAGTCTGGCAAGCGCGTACACACTGATATTGTCGCCCACTCTACGCCTTTTTTTCCGACAAAAACTGGGGAGGAATTTTTGCAGTTCCTACAGGCACTGGGGACGTCTGGAACAGATGCGCCCCATCCGACTCCAGTCGAACAATTTTTGGACTCGCATCCTGAGACACGAGCATTCGTGCAGGCGCCCAAGCCTTCTCCACGTAGCTTCGCTACGGAAGCATATTTCGGTGTCAACGCTTTCAAATTGGTAGACTCAAAGGGAGACCCAACATTTATCAGGTATAGAGTTGTTCCCGTTGAAGGGGTCTATACTCTCGATGAGGCCGCCGTGAAGAGTAAGGATCCTAATTATCTGTATGAGGAGATTGAGAAGAGAGTACAAGACAAGGCTGTCGGATTTAAGCTGTTCGCTCAGGTTGCCGATGACAGTGACGTAACAGACGATGCCACAATTCATTGGCCCGAGGGCCGGCAGTTGGTAGAGTTGGGTGAAGTGACGTTAACGAATGTTGTCCCAAAAGCTCAGAATGCGGATGAACAAAAATACATCATCTTCGATCCAATCCCTAGAATAAAGGGCATTGAACCGTCCGGCGATCCTCTGCTAGACGTCAGGGCCAACGTGTATTTGATCAGCGGAAGAGAAAGGCGATCTGCTTGAAGACTGTTGGGCCACCGGCTTTTAGCTAAGATTTTCATTTTTTTGGGTTAATTTTGAACACCAAGTTGAGGCAGGAAGACGTAACTATATTGCAACCGAAAATAAACATTTACTACACAGACTGATTACTGGTATCGAGACGCGTCATGAGAATCCCATTTCCAAATCATCAATGAAAAACCCAATTGCTATTGAATCAACAGATCCCGAAGGCAGGAGACCAGTAGACTAAACTTAATGTAGTCCAATCATATCGTAGTCCAATCATATCGTAGTCCAATCATATCTGTCGCCTGGAACATAATTAAACATAGGCGATTGAAATGATTTCTTCTGGAATATGGCCATTGGTGGAAGACGACTCCATCCAGAGCAATCGCATTCGACGGTATTAGCCTCTTCGCGATGTGAATCGCAAGCACCCTTGTTTCTTGTCTGTTTTAGACAGAGGCATACTTGCTGCAGCATTATATTAATTTGAATTACAATAACTATTGGTAAACCTACGAATACGCACCATGCTTACTTACCGTAGTCACTCAATCTTCCTGAATACGTTACTTGCAAAGATATTTCATGCTTGGAAGACAGCAGTGATTCAGGATTCCTACCCTCAGCCGAAAAAAGTTTCAAGTTTCCTCCTTTTGTACAGCATAACATGTTGAGAAGACACTTTTCAACTCCCCTGCGTGCCTCTATGCTCATATGCTTAAGAACATCAGTCATCTCCATAGCATACGTGGCTTTCAACGATATATCCGGAATGTTGATAAAATGGTCAAAAAGGAGTAGATGCAAATTTCCAACCGAACCTTCCCATACATTACGTGATTCATGCAGGGACACATCAAGAACAGCCAAGCTATTGTTGGACGAGCCATAAGTATCTAGGGCTGCGGTGGAAGTGTATGATGAAGGCATTGATTCTTGCAACAGCACACTGATTAAAAATAGACACTCCAGGCGATCATATTCTGGCGTACCACAACCCTCTTCACGCAGTTGTGCATCACGTTGAAAATAAAAATGCAGGAGGAGCGCTGCATCATGTACAGCGTGGTATCCCCCCAGTCCCTGCTGATGTAACCGGGACGAACTTCTCGTTAACGTTCGCATATCTTGAATGAATGAAATCAGCCATAGACAGTGAACTTTATGTAGATCAATAATTGCGGCCAGTATAGGATGTACTGAATTACTGAAGGGGTGCCCAGATATCTCCCGTATATGATCAGTCGAATCAAACCATGGAGGTTTGGTCCTTAAGGTTACCCTAAAAGGTCTATTAACGCTACAGTCCATATAAAGTGGAAATAATACACCTACAAACATGCAACTAGTCCCACTCGCCAGTTATCTTGTAATTCAATAAGACCTCCTCGTGCTTCAATCATTCGTTGGAGCCCATCGCGGTGAATTCTCCATTCAGCTTCACTTCCCCAATGTCTCTGCATGAATACAATAAGTCAAAGTGTGCACTATTACTAACGTATTTGCAATGCAGACTAGAAGAATATTTTGAGTATCCGTACGACACAAATGTTACTCACCTCAAATGTAAGAAGTCGCACAACGGCAGCAAAAGCCTCATCACTTAATGACTTTATAGGATCATGCAGCCAACTATTAAGAATTCTCAATGCCTCAGCCTTGTATGTTAAGGAATCTAGAGAATCCACTGCTCCTTGAATATATGCCAAGTGTGCAGCAGAGTGTGCCATTAAGGTATTAAAGGACGAAGCATTAGATATATCAAGGGGAAACCACAAATCCCTCATGGGATTAAACCTTTTAATAGGCAGGTCTTCAAACATCATTGTAGCATGTGCACCTAGCCCTGCGGGAACGGATTAACTAAATGCCTCATCGAAGTAGCTTGATATTTCCGGGACCTACAGTGATGCAGTAGCTTCTGGTGTTGATTGGTGAGTCTAATAGGACACATGTCAAAGGGGTCGACCCTTGCTCCTGCCAGAGCATGGTTCATTCCTGTTAGAGCCTGGGAAGGAACGCCAACAGTGTTTTCATCATTTCTCCAGATTGCTGTTGCTAAATCCTCTGCCAACAGCTTAGGTTCAGTGGCACGCACTGGACTCAAGTCTTTTTGGTGCAAGATATCCGTGTATTGACTGTCGACCAATGAAACTGCAGGGGTTAGTTGCTTAGAGTGGTTGGTACCGCTTGCAACTGGAACTGGGTTGGGTAACAATCTCCGTGGAATTTGTTGAAAGAGCTTCTCCCGTCTCTTTTTATGTCGCTGCTTCCAGTACTCTCGCATAGCATGACTTCGAATACCAGCTTGGCCCCTTTCAAGTACAAAGACAAATCGAGGACCTTTACTGACTGTAGACGAGCTCCCAGTGTCCGGTATTCGAAAAGAACCTCTTCCTCTTCCACGGGTCTCGGTTTCTGATACATCCATGTCATACATATTTGTTCTGTGAAAACTAGGTATAATAACCTTGCTCCAAATGGACCGCTCGGGAAAATATGCAGTCAACGTAAATCCTACAGCTGCGATGATTCACCTTCTCTGGTCGTCGATTCTTATAATAGACGCGCTGAATATGAGCGATCGACGAAATGGAAGTCAAAATCTCTCGGATCGACTGTCGGTTCGAACAAGTAGTCTCTTGTGAGGGCCTGAACAACGGCAAATGAACCAACGTTCAACAACGTTCCATGCTAACGGTGACACTCGGCGAATATTGTGCAATATATTTTAAATTTTATCCTGACATCGCTAGCCATCATTTCCGCCTTGTCTGGTATAATATCCTCCAACCACGCGAACTGGCGCCACAAAAGTCTAGCGAATATGGTAATGTAGGACATAATAGGTTAATATGTCGTAGTCGTGTCAAATTCTAAATCTATTAATAGATGTGTTGGTTTGCGTAGATAATCGGGTTTCATTTTGTCGTCTATCCGGTTTGCTGTGTGATCGCTTCGGTGGAAAAAAGGAGCAATGGGGCTTTCCCCAACCCCATTCCTTTTTGGGACTAGCGTATATATTTACCTATGCACGAACAATAGACCAAAACTTTATACGCTTCTTCCTCTAACAACCGAATACCAAAGTTACCTATGGGTTGTAGATACATTATTTGTCCTCTGGTTTGTACATTTCCTTGCCCGTGCTAGTCCTAAAAAAGGAAATGTGGTAGGTTTAAAATCTAGATTCGTCGTGGTACGTTAACCTTAAATGACGCCGCACACTAGCGGCCGACGCACAACGTTATAAAAAACTTTAAAAATATCATCAAGTTCAGAGCAGCCCAGAATCTAGTCATAAGCAAAATTTCCACGAAAACTGCCGGTGGGGTTAGTACAAAAGCCGAATCAACCTTAACACTTAAGCGCTTTGTCGAGAACCCCGTTAAATTGGCTGAGCCCACCCCAGAAAGACGAATTTGCCGCTACTGCTTATTAGTCGCTGGTTATAGGTGCTATTTATTACCTAACCTAAATCGGACCCGGAAGACTTCACGCTTGTCTATAAATCGTGCTCGATGACGCCAATTCGTATAGGAATCCGTCAACAGCTATCAATCCTTGTCTGTATATGTCTTCTATTTGCACTGGGCGTGTTAGCTATCACCCTCGTACGCATCTTCTCTAATATCCGCGGTCTAACATCCGCTGAAGTTTGTCAAATAACTTACAAGTCTAGACCATTGTCACCCAGAAATATGTAGTAGGTCTTCTAGCGGAAAGGCTGGAGGCAGTCGCACAGCTTAAGTCATCCCAGGTGACTCAAGCTATCAACTTTTATAAATCACAAGCCGTTTCAGTGGCAACACGAAATCTTATACTGAACTCACTTGGAAGTTATAACTCCGGAAATCATTCGCCATCCAACTGGATTGACGCATCAATGTCGCTGCAGTTGTCTCTCAGCGCCAATACCACAGTCATCGCCGCATCGCTCTACACTACTGAGTTTGTCAGCGTGTTAAATGTGACAAATAACGTTACTGATGTAGAAGTTGGGCAGAATTTACCTGAAGCTCTGTATCCACTTGAACAGTCTCTCACAGCGAACCTCAGTGATGTTGGTAGCGGCATCCTGCGTGGTCCATTTAGTTCTGGTCCTGACATTGTGCTTTCCATTACTATCCCTGTCGTTAATATGTCACATGTGAAGGATAATGTTGTAGCTGGCTACCTTACTCTAGTTTTTAACGGTCATATGCTTTCCTCGATCGTCAGCGACACGTCGAATTTGGCCGATATTGTTCAATTTTCTCTGTTGGGGCCTTGGCCAGACAATTCACTCGAGCCGACTGGTTTTGTCTATCTCGTTCCGCCGACATACGACAGTCAGTGTTTCCGGGAGACGTTTGAGTTCGACACCTACCCTGCCGTTAGAAAAGCTTTACTCGCACATTCTACAGGTGCTCTTATGAAGTCACGTAACCCACTAAGCGCGAACGTGTCGGTCGGATACGCGCCAGCCAATGTAACCTTTAATGTATGGGCTATCACTGCTGAATACTGGACGTCGGATGTCTACGAACCAATTCATCACATCAGCAATATTACACTTGCTTGTGTATTCAGCTCGGCGGCTTTTATATGTGTTTTGACTTTTCCCATAGCCCATTTTGCGGTGCGTCCAATAGTACGACTTCAAGCTGCTGTGGAGCATATTGTAAAGTCTTCTAAGTACTATGGTGACGGTGGAGGTTACCAAGGGAGTGAAGTTAAAGCGGCGAGAGATCAGAACGGTCAAGGAAATGACAATATCGGAGGAATCCTGGACAAGGACACGGGCACCTATATCGGAACAACATCGTTCCGAATCCCAGGAGTGGTTGCTCAGAAGATGAGGCCACTTCTGTCAGACGAACTGACTGCGTTGACGACGACTTTTAATGAAATGGCGAGAGAACTTCAAATGCAATATGACCATCTTGAAGACAGAGTGCGCGAGCGAACAAGGGAATTGGAAGCCTTGAAGGTGCAAGCAGAAGCAGCAAATGAGGCAAAATCTCTGTTTATCGCCAACGTAAGCCACGAGCTACGGACTCCATTGAACGGAATACTTGGCATGACTTCCTTATTGCTTTCAGAGACTGATCCATTAAAAGCTCACAAAAGCTTAACGCTGATCTACAATTGTGGCGAATTACTACTGCGTCTGCTCACGGACTTGCTTAATTTCTCGCATAATCAATTTGGCAGGGCCACATTAGAGGACAAAGAATTTACTATGGTAGAAATTGTATCGCAATTAGAAGCCATTTTCAAAGATCAAGCAGCCTCCGCAAGTGTCGATTTTATGATTCACCTCCTGCCAAGAGGCATAGAAAATATAGTGCTTCTGGGAGATGAAAACCGCATCCTGCAGATTATTATTAACTTAATATCTAATAGTTTGAAATTCACTCCCGCCAACGGTTTTGTTGACGTACGAGTGATTTGTCTAGGCGCTAACGATGACCACGTCACCAACCTTAAGCGAAACGTACACACACAGTCTGATGGTAATCGAGCCAAGGAATCAGATTCGAGCGATAAATGTACGTCCAAATATGCGCATCCTATTCAAATGGCGACCAAATCTGTTACTACAGATAACCACTCTGAGGTTGAGAATGCACATATATCGGTGGAAATCCAGCAGTCGAAATCGGAAGTGTCAGCTACGCACACAATCTACGACGAATACAAAAGTAATTCCCTAACTACCATATCTTGTCTTTCCCGACAGACAATTCCTCTATCGAACAAAGGAATTGCATATGCAGCGTCGTCTATTCCCCCAAGTATAATGTCAAATCCCACGACTCCTAACGAATCACTCTTACAATTGTCATCGTCCTTGGATCGTGGTCCATGCCTCCTCCTTTTCGAATTTCAAGTTGAGGATAGTGGCCCAGGAATTCCGCACGCTTTACAGTCACACATATTTGAGCCATTCATTCAAGGTGATCAGGCGCTATCGAAAAAGCATGGCGGCATGGGGCTAGGCCTATCGATATGTAAGCAGCTTGCAGACTTGTTGGGTGGCTCCATAGAATTAGATTCCGTGGAAGGTAAAGGTTCGACTTTCACATTGCGAGTACAGTTGCGATGCGTGCATATTCTTGCTGCTCCCCTGGTCGAGAAATTGCCGTTTTCATCAAGCACAACTGGCCCCTCGCAAAAAGATTCCAGTACCAACTTTTGCACGCTCAGCAAAGCATCAACTTCGGAATGTCACGATGTCTATCAAAGCTCTTCCAGTGGATCACAGATTAGAGAGTCTACCATGCTCTCTCAAACTAGCTCTAGCACCTCCAATACTGCAGCCTGTGGCGATCTTGCGGGAGATAAAGTGCTACAGCGGTTACAGAAAAATATTCTAGTTGTGGAAGATAATAGAGTAAATCAGCAGGTGATTTCGCGCATGTTGCATTTAGAAGAGGTTGCTATGGTAGAGCTCGCTCAAGATGGCTATGAAGCTGTTGAGATGGTCCGAAATTCAATTGCCTCAGGACGTCATTTCGATCTTATTCTGATGGACATTCAGGTATCTTAGCTTAGTCTTTTGGATTCCTGAGAAGTCATACTAATGGGTCGTTCAGATGCCAAATATGGACGGTATAGAGGCAACGCGAATAATTCGTAGTGAACTTAGCTATCGATATCCCATTGTCGCGTTGACTGCATTTGCGGATGACTCCAATGTTAGGAAATGCATGAGAGTTGGAATGGATAGCTTTCTTGCCAAGCCCATAAAACGCGAGCAGTTGCATGCAATATTGGAAAAATATTGCAAAAGTACACTTGAAGCCTCTCCTGAATCATAGATCCAGGTTTGATGGGAATATATTTGTATGTCTTCACGCATTGTAACGTATTCTGCTGTTCGAGGCGCAGCTACTTACAACGTACGAAGTTTTCGCAGTCGAGTTAATAAGTTAATATAACCGGAAAGCTACTGGATTGACCGAGTAAGCCATGACATCTCATGTCATCTTCATGACTTCACTACTATTGGAATTAAGTTCATATACCTGGCAACCATGCCGCAACTAATAACTGAAGGAGGAGGAATTTTCTAGCAAGTGTACAAAAAGGGGAAAGTCGCACTGCGCGTACATGGGTTGTCCATTTCTACCTTCACTTGAGGACTGCCCCCATTGTAGGCGTCATCCTATCGTAAAGGGCCGAAAACTCACTCAGGTTGCGGAAGACGTATTCTGAACAGGATCCTTCCAATGCATGCATATTAGAGCTAACTTCCAGTAAGAGCGGCTGACGACAGAAGGCTCAGGAGCATGGAACTACTGATGCAAAGATGTTTCCAACTTTGACGAAAACAAGCTTCCAGGTCGTTGTCATCGGCACCGCAAAGATTGTCACGTCTGCCAAACAAAGAAAGGCGTTTAGACAACCTGGCCGATATCGGCCGAGACGTCGGCCGCTAGCGTGCGGCTGTTTATGGTTGATTACGTAGGGCTCATTGTTCAATCTGCAGGGCGACAAACTATCTCCGAAAATGATCTACGGCTGAGGACATTTACCACTACCATGCGCCGCGACTAGGCGATGACGTGACGGATGGACGGCGTCAGTGACTCAGTGTCAAATTCGATGTCATTGGTATGCATGGTACGGAAAAACATCAAGAGTTCAGGACATACAAACCTAATACCAGGTTTAGATCATAAGAATATCAAGTGAGACAAACCTACCCACGCCTTGGTCAAATACATATTTAGTGCCAGCGTCTAGTAACTGTATAACTTATTCGTCGAACATTTGCAGATTCAATTGTTTTACAGATCGTCCTCTATCAATTTTAGTTCGTCAGGAACCCATATCGCAATCAATCATTTAATCATTATGTCTCGTCGGCTCTCTGGGAAAGTTGCACTTGTGACTGGAGCATCGCGGGGTATCGGTCGTGCAACCGCTATTGCTCTCGGTAATGAAGATGCCAGCGTGGTCGTTAACTACATCTCTTCCAGCGGCGCGGCAGAGGAAGTTGTTAGAGAGATCGGTGCTGATAGGGCCATCTCAGTTAAGGCCGATGTCTCAAAACTTGACGAGATCGAAGAATTGATTAAACAGACAATTGACCGCTTTCAGAAAATTGATATTCTTGTCCTTAATGCTGGTCTTTTATGGCAGAATGGGAGTCTGGAAGCCGCCGATGAGAAAATGTTTGATAGGCTCGTTGGTGATATTACTGGACCGCTTTTTATAGTTCAAAAGGCAACACCTTACATCCCTGAAGGCGGACGGGTTATGCTTTTTTCTTCCTCCCTCACGAGCTTCAACATGATCACACCTAATTATCTCCTCTACGCGGCCACGAGAGGTGTTGCCGAACAGATGGTTCGTGTTTTAGCAAAGGAAATTCCCAAACGTAATATCATTGTTAACACTATATCCCCAGGACCCACCGGGACAGAATGTCAGTGGTGCTATATTTATATTGCGATTGGGAATGAAACATAATAGATCCGGCACTAGTAAACAATAATTAGTGTTTTAGACTTTCTTTTCATTTAAATATATTTGTTAGGACTCACAAACGTTAAATTTAAATTTCAACACACGCGTTTCACAAGGGTTAGGGGAGCTCGGTATAGGCGAGCAGCAGCAATTGTGATATCAAAATTTGTTCTTACTATGATACCCTCGCAGCAGCATAGGCATGGACGCTGCAAACGGCACATTAAGTTTACGTGCGGGGACAGCACCTAATGTGTGTACAGTTTGCCGGAGTCAGAAGAAGAAATGTGACAAGAATTTACCGTCGTGCGCGAGATGTCTGAAGTAGGTGACTGCGTTCTTCTTATGTTAGGTTGCTAACATGAGACCAGGCTAAACTTAGTGTGCGACTATACATACATATCCGAGCAGCATTTCAATAACAATCTCTCTGCGTCAAGTTTTCTTTTGCCCATAGCATTGGGGAATTTTTGGCTGCCGGCCCATTTTGAGGAGTTCCTGCAGCCCCACACTAATCTCCAGAGGAGAACTTCAGATATTGACCACTTTTTCGTGGGAACGGTCATGACAACTATACTGGAACAGAAATGGGACCTGAATGAGGACGTGACTGCTCACTATAGTACTATCCACCCCTGGTTGCCGGTGATACATGAAAGAAATTTCCGACGGAGGATATCACAGCTCCAGCAAATTCCGCGGGCAGAGACTGCATTGCTTGTTCTCGCAATGTGTATGATGAGGCATGCAAGTGCGTCCAATCCCCAGACTGATGATACGCAAAGCCATCTGTATCACTTATTCAAATACCTCTTCTCGTTACTGCAGCACTTGCGTCCACCTTCGTTAGAATTGGTGCAGAGTGGGCTGCTGCTTGTTGTCTTCGAATTAGGAGCTTCGTTGCTTAACGCGGCCTCTATGAGCATTAGCATTTGCGCAAGGCTCGCATATACGCTTGGTTTGAATGTTAATATTTTGCGCACAGATGAGCTGTACTTCACAGAGTGGATAGAAATAGAAGAGAGGCAGCGAGTGTGGCTTGGAATATATATGCTCGATCGGTAAGGTTCTAGTCGTCTATCCAACTGTAATGTCTTCCAATGATACTTAACCTTATGCAGAATGGTACACCAAGTCATTACCGACTTTAAGGCGCCGCACGCGGTAGAGGAACTCGACAATAATACCAGGCTTCCCGTGGATGACCGGCTATGGGAAAGACCGCCCGGCGGCCCTGTCAGGGACTTGTTTCAACCGACTTTATTGACACCGGTTGAAACAAGGGTGTGTTACTTTGCGCGTGAAATCCAAGCTATCCGATTGCTGGGAAATGTCCAGCAGCTATCGGACAAGAGCGTTGCCAACTTATGCCTGGAGGAGTTTGACAATGCTGAAAAGGCACTAATACTATTAGTGGAGACGCTCTTTGCCCAAACGCCTGGGACGTGGGTCGTCTTCTGCGGCGCCAATGCGTTGGCACTTACGTAAGTAGTTAGTTTCATAGCCGGGTCGGACCAGGCTAACTTAGTACATTAGAGCATTGGTGTGCCTCCTGCAATTAAAAGCAGAATGTGCCACGCGACAACTCTTCTTGCCGTCCGAAAATGACTTCGTGCTTGAGCGTTCCACACTTGCGCTTTCGTCGTTTGTTGGCATGACGTCCGAGATTTGCACCAGATTCAACGCTGTAGCAGCAATGGACAATGTTGGTTTAGTGCCGCTCGGGGCTGTAATATCGACGGCGGCGGCCGCCCTTGCCGCCGTCGAACTAAGGACCTGGTTGACGAATGGTGCTTCTGTCGACTATGAACCTCTGAAGATGACTCTTGTGTATTCCAGCCAGTGTTGGAAGTTATCCGGTAAGATATTGATTATGCTTTTGCGGTGCTGTGAGAGGTCAAATAATGATATGGTGATTAAGCGGAATATCTTCGACGTGTTGCAAGGCGTGAGAGGCCTTTGGCTTGCCCTAAATCCTCCGATCAACTTCTTCCCTAAAACATTCTAATCATTTCAACCTATCCAACGATGGTAAGACGCGAACCTGAGAGTAACTGGCGTGATGAAATTCGATGCACTCATTAAGTAGGTGGCTGCTGCGAAATGTGCAGATGAAATTCGTATATTCGGCTTGATGCGATAGCGGCCGCCGTGTGTGAATCCGGCTAGAACCTTGAAGGGCGTCCGAACATAGATATGGCTCTGACTCACAAGAGCTTGGTCCAAGTCCTGGCGTCAGCGACCTCGTCACGCGTAGAAGCGTCACTACTGCATCATCCGCTCGTGATTAAGAGGTGGTTCTATGGAATTGTGGAATCATCGGCGGCATTCAAGCGACAGGAATCAAAGGGGACAAGCATCATGGAAATTTTAAATGGAAACAACAAAGTACAGATATCTCCGTAGATTTCATAAGTGATAGTTGTGAATCCAGTTTATGTCATTGTAGAATAGAAAGTAAGTATGGCATCGCCTAATAAGTAGACTATCTCAAGTAATCATTATCCCACTGTCATTCCGCCATTAATTCGGATGTTCTGCCCATTTATCCATCGACTCTGATCGCTTGAAATAAATGCTACAACGGCCGCAACGTCTTCCGGCTCTCCCAAGCGACCTGCTGGTGCCAGACTACTCTGCATCTGGACCATCTGCTCGGTCTTGCCGACATAGTAAGCATCAGTCGCGATAGGTCCCGGGGAGATTGTGTTAACGGTGATCTTACGCTTGCCTAGATCTTTTGCCAAAACACGAGTCATCTGTTCAACGGCACCTTTCGTCGCAGCGTAGAGAAGATAATTAGGTACGATCATGCTGAAGCTCGTGAGGGAGGAAGAAAAAAGCATAACCCGTCCGCCTTCAGGGATGTAAGGTGTTGCCTTTTGAACCATAAAAAACGGTCCCTTAACATTTGTACCGAAGAGCCTATCGAACGTTTTCTCATCGGTAGCTTCCAGACTTCCATTCTGCCATAAAAGACCAGCATTAAGGACGAGAATATCAATTTTCTGAAAGCGGTCAATTGTCTGTTTAATCAATTCTTCGATCTCGTCAAGTTTTGAGACATCGGCCTTAACTGAGATGGCCCTATCGGCACCGATCTCTCTAACAACTTCCTCTGCCGCACAGTTGGAAGAGACGTAGTTAACGACCACGCTAGCACCTTCATTGCCGAGAGCTATAGCGGTTGCACGACCGATACCCCGCGATGCTCCAGTCACAAGTGCAACTTTCCCAGAGAGCCGACCAGACATAATGATTAAATGATTTGGATGTGATATTGTTTCCGTCAAGGAATTGTCACGCAGGCGAACCGGCACAAGTAGAGTACAAGACGAGGCTAAGGCTGGACTAGGAAGAGAATCCGAACTTGGTCTTCTAAGCGGTGAAGCAGTTGAGGATAGACCCTATCAATTTATATTCTGCTTGGCGGATCAACTGCACGAATACGAAGGGCTAAGTCAAAGGTGAAAAAGCGACCCCCCCGTTGATGACGACATAACTCCGGAAATAAGCCGCACGCTAGCGGCCGACTCGTCGCTGATTTACAAGAGGCTCACATGCAGAACAGCCAATTTCCCCTGCAAATTATGTCCGAGAGGTACTTTGCAAAGCGCGATAGACGAGCCAACCTCAATACTTTCAGCATTTTCTACGACGATCTATCGTATTGACTAGCTATTACATGGTGTAGCTTTCTCAGTATGTACGTTGCGCTCTCATTGCGGAGATGAAATAGTGCTGCCAATTGAAGCAATTCCGTCGGGGATGTCGGAGCCGAGTTAATAGTGCATTGGCAATCGGCTTCGGGTTGGGGGAATAATTGTTCGGGGATTTCGGGATAGCGCGTCCAACAAACCCTCCCTGCCACTAGAAGTCTATAACGTTCTTCAAATCCACTATTGGGTAATCTTAGTCTCATTATGACTATCGATTTCGGGCACAGCAGAAATATTAAACACCTCTCTTATAATAATTCGCTCAATATCCTCATTTATGTGCTTTATGAGTAATTTATAGTAAACGGAGATTCCCGGATATCCGCGGATATGACTAATCAAGCTAGTTTTATCCGTATCCGTATCCGCTACGCAACTTTTGACGGATATCCGCGTCTATATCCGTTATCCGTGTATCCGTGTCGATCCCTAGGGCCCTATGTATTCTTCTCGGCCGATGATCTTACTTGTTACCACAGAGGTATTTTGTTTGGCTATCGACAGTTCCGTATAGCACCGCCGAAGTCCAAGTCTGTCCATCCCTTCCGAGTTTAGCTTTCAGCGCTTCGTCACCGTCTGGAAACTGTATCCCCATGGCAGATATACATACTGAAGATATCATCAGCTGAAGGCTTGCGTATGCGAGCAAGAACCAAGGTTATCTCACAGTACCTTTGCCGCGGTCATTCCACACATCTCGTGAGGTCAATATATACTCTCGCCTCTTATGACCTGACAATAGCAATAACTGCCGTGCCACCGCAGCCTGCCCTGCCGACTCCGAAGGCGAGCGTATTCCTCCAGGTCTTCCAATGCACTCTTGTGACGGGCATGGTCTCTACGGGACGTTAGAAATTCGTGGAACAGCCAGTGGCCAATACGCTAGGGGAATCACTACTAAGCCTGGACGATTCGTGACGGCTTCTGGATTGCCGATGACAATTCTGATAATGGTTCACCAGCTTGGAATGGCCATGGAAATCTTCGAAAATCACAACCCGGCGTGGTAATTCCAGATTGGGCAGACTTGGTTGCGATTGGTTTAGTAACAGTTTGTGAATTCCGACACAACGGAAAATTTTATGATCCATGATCAAACAAATATATTAAACGCTGGGATTCCTCTCATTTTTAAACGCCGTAAATAAACAATAATGAATTCCTAACCGAACCATAACTGAACTAAGTGCAGACATCATCTTTTAACTTTACCATATCTCCTGCGTTCGTGACGACTTCAACTTGGAGAGAGTTTCGAATCTCATAATGATTTCAAGCTGTAAAACAATTAGCACAGACTACCCATTTCCCGGACTTAAAAGAAAACTTACTGTAGTGACCATCAGTGACAGCACAATCAACGCGATGATAATCCACGTTATTCCTGACAAGTGTTAGCAGATGATCTATCGCCATGAGTAGTACCGAACATACTCGACATATTGGATTCCGCGATCGAATCCGCAAGAATATCCGCCAGGTCTAAAAAGACCCTACACCGTTGATTCAGCACTTTAATCCGCTGCTTGATTTCCAGATACTGTCGAACCGCCGTATAAAATGCATGCATTTCCGGCTCCTCATCCCAGAAAAACTCGGGCACGTCTAGCACGCTACTGCTCAAGTTCACGTCCACTCGCAACTTGAATAGGCTACCTTCAATCTTCATGATATCTTCACGAGTAACTCTCCCAAGCGATCCTTGCAACGCCAGCTGTTTCGGTACGGATTCCAATTCAAACATGGTGATATTTTCCATTTTCGTCTCAAAATAAGATAACTTGGTTGATTGGGCGATACCATGTGACATTGTCAATTTGTGCTTGATATCCGCGTTTCCACCAACAGCCCTTAATGTCATCACGTCATTTGATATCCGCGGACTCTTGCTCGTGTGTGAATACTCGAAACTGAACTCCTCAGTCTCGCGCTCACCCTCCGGTATAGGTTTTATAACCATGCCCAAATTATTGTCACTATCGGCGAATGTAATGTCGGCGAGAATATCTCTCTCCTGGGTCTCACTAAAATTCCAAAACACAATCACGCCATACGCAAACACGAACAGTTCCGCCTTGCGTTGCAGTAGCTCGTTGTAGTCATAATAATCCTCTGCCACTTCCATCTCGTCAGATTTATCAATCAAAGACGGCATCGCTTCCTTCGCCTCACCACCGCTTCGAATTCTACATCCCGAGCGCCCTGGCAATAGGGGTAATCCGTACGGTACATATAACGCGGCGTCAGGACTGCCAGCTGCAAATACTCTCACGCCTTTCACGCCATGGTTCTTTGTTAGAAAACTTGTAATTTTGCCGAGATGATATCCTTCAGCTGTCAGGAAAGCTGTGACTCTTCTTGTTTCACTTGTGCTGGCAGATATAAGTGCGCCTGGCGAGCCAGGTACCGGTGTTGGCGGCAGCGGCAGATAGATAACTTTGTCATGTTTATACTCGTCATCTTCTTCATCCGAAGATTCTTCGTCAGATGAGACATCACGATATGAAGTCGCTGGTTCATCACTTGGTTGGAATTCCTGTCTTCGTCTCCGTTGACGTCGGGCCTTCGAAATATCTGCATCGCCACGCGTCGACACGACCATCCTCGGATCCCGCTGGCGCGGATTCGATCGCATCGGCATATCCTCAAATTGAATAGACCGTGGCGGGTTGGGCCGTCTGCCGAAAGTAGAGTAAGGAGCAAAATTTGCTACTGAGTTGGTAGGCGGCGAGTTGCGATGTCGTGACGATGGAATGTCGCTAGTGCCATGATCGAATAAGAGATTGCCGACGGAAATATTCGTGTATCGATGACCGTTCGTGCTGCCTCGAGCCGGAGGTGTTCGCTGCGGCGAAGGACCACTGGATAATGACGACTGTGACTGTGTCGACGTAGTCGTGGGCGCCGCCGTTCGCGCATCTGTGACCAAAATCGAAGGCGATCGGTTAGGCTGAGCGCGCTGTGCGGACATTTTAGTATCTAAAGCCGGATCAGTGATCGATCTGCGGCAGCTGATGTGGGAAACGTGGTGAGCCGTGTTGAAAAAAGGGTCGTTGGGAGGTTGGGCGTAGTGTGCAACCTTCCGGAGTCATCAATACTTAATTGTCTTCAGCAAATTAGATTAACTAAGTGAATGACGTACACACAAACTACTACAAACTATACACATTGCCTTACATAAGTAAACACAGCACATAGATGCAATAGTCGTCTAACGCCTACGGAAATATTCCACACTTGTTGGATATATAAATACTATACATAAAGTCATAAATGTATAACAACGTACAAATAAAAGGAATCAACGACAATATGCAAACCGTAAGTCGTACTAAATTGATGCAATTTCCAAAGAGCATTCCCACCCACACATAAATGTGATTGATATAACAATATCGGATATAGATCGATCAAACAAAATTCCCAAAGTCCTAAATACCCCAGGCTTTCAGATGCGGAAGATCATTACTATGCAGCATTAATTCGCAGCCGCCGGAGTCACATTAGATGACGTATTACTTTTCGCCTCCGCAACGCCAGGCGCGCGACAAAGTGGGCAAGAGTTCCTTCCTGTTGTAAGCCACTATTGGAAATTAGCAGCTATTTGTCGTTAACTTTTCTAATGACTACTCACCTCGTCAATACAATTCTTGTGGAATAAGTGTCCACATTGCCGCAGCTTTCTGCACTCCTCCCCTTCCTCGAAATCCGAGAGACACACAAGGCATCTCTCGCCCAAACTTTCTTCACTGGCTTCCACAATGCCACCAGATCTGTCAATATCTTCCTGAGTAGCCACGGGAGGCTTAGCTGGACCAATGAAACTTGATAACAAGAGCATGTCTTCATACGTTGGATTATCAGTGAACAGCGACGGCGTGGTCAGAATCGGATGATTTTCCGGATATTGTCCACCAAGGACATAGATAATCCACGACCGAACATTGTTCGCTCCAGCACTACCACTACCTCTCTCTGCGTCGGGAAGACGGCTACCATCATTGGAAGTTATATCACCTAAGTCAGAGCCCACCGTGCTACCCCGACGACGAGAGTACGCCGACATATGATCATCCTCTTGCCCGTCGCCTTGGTCAACACTGCCAACTGCAGCGCCTAGTCGAGTTTGCTGACCGCGTGAAGAACGTAATTCATCTCCATCGATTATGCTCACAGCATCCTCCTCATCGTCGTCTTCGTCATCCTCGGTATGATAATGCTCGTCGCTGTCGTGATTTTCGTCATCCTCAATCTCATTCTCTTCATTATCATCGAGGTCGACATCGTCATCGAACAATCTGCCACGCCTCTGTCCCGTACTATTTCCGCGGTCAGTGAAATCCGTGCTACCAACCGATCTGCGGCGTCGTCCGACCGCTGCACCAGTGCTTCCATGGGTCGATGCTTGCGTGTCGGCTATAGAAGGCAAAATGTCCGCTGCAAAATCGCTGGCATGTGTATGATTGCGACCATGCACAGATCTGATACCGACAATAATCACTGGAATCATTCTCCCGGAGCCACCGTTCTCGCCTGCAGTAGGATTGCGGTTACTGTTGACAGCCTCGGATGGGAACCGAAACATGCGGAAAAAATTTAGAGGCGCGACCGGCTCATCAGAACCTGATCTATCTCGATTATCCGATGCAGATTCTTGTCGCAGTTCTTGTGCTAATCTTCCAGTCTGAAGGGACCGTAGGAACTCACTGAATGTACCATCTACAATGTTATTGCTATCAGCCTCTCCGGCAACGGCATGCGACGTATTGGCACTTGCATCCCCGGCTGGATACTCTTCAGTACCGAAACTGTCATCCACGTGATTGAGGATATCGCTAGCCGAAAATAGGCCATCCGAGCCGTCTTCACCAACAGATCCAGATGTGCGGGCTCTTGGACGTCGGCGTGATCCCGAAGAAGCGCGGGATAGTAATTGCGAGGTCGACCCTCCAACTAAACTCGCCGCTGTCGCTGCCGCAGCTACCGACAACAGGCGGGAAAGTACTTGCGCCTGGTCCTCCGTTCCGCGTGGCCTGCTAGAGCTCTCAGCTGAAGCCATAATTTCATCTCCGGCGGATTCCAAAAAGTCGGAAAACGTAGTATCAGACGCTGTTGACCCGAAGGCGCGAGAACGAACACGAGAGCTACGGCGAGGAGTAGCTGGTGTTGGTGGACTGTGGCGAACTTCTGTCGGGGCGGTCCCATCGTCAGCACTTAGTGCTGTAGTCGTTGTAGCCGCAGTTGGTCGTGGCCGGCGACGGACATATGTTGGTTCTGGCACCAGAGAAAGATCGCTTGTATGAGCAGACGACGGCTCAGCCAAGTCATGCTGGTGGTGGTCCATCGCTGATGTCGATGAATGCGACGTAAGCGAATTTCGAACACGGGAGAAGCGAGTCCGAAAAAAGTCACGCGCTGCGTTCCGTCTTTCCTGCTGCTCTTCATGTGTAGGTGACTCTCTCCGCCTCCGCAAGACTGATACGGAAGATGAATAAGCATGGCCCGAGCTAGTGCCGCCACCCAATATTCGAGACGTTGAAGTTGGTATTTGTTGCCGACTTGCGGACTGAGAATTTCGGGAACTTCGAGTATCGTAAAAATGCGCTAAACTACTTGAACTTGGTAGCCTTCTCCTAAAGGGTTCGAAGGATGAATGCGCCCTCTCAGCAGTAGCTGATGAGGCGGAAGCTGCTGAGGCATAGCTAGGACTGTATGACGATCGCGGTTGTGCTTGTAATAGACCTAAACTAGATAGGTGTCTGGAAATACGACGAGAACGAGTTGAAGAATTCGCGGATGCACGTTGACTTGATGACGAGCATGGCAAGTCCTTATCTTCTTGGTTGTCCCTACCAGATTGTCCTGTACTCAACAAGCTTCTATTACTACCAGAGAGCGACGCATTTGAAATGTCACGTAAACCGTCATATGCTATCGGAAGCTCCCCATCCATATCGCATAAACCGTCGGGTAGTAGTGGCTGATCGGAAGGACTCGTCACTTGTGCCGCCGATGATTCGGCCGAAATGCGCGCGGCTTGTAATTCGTCAATTATGGAATCGTCGGATGGTTGTGTCGACACCGCTTGTCCCATTATCAAGCCACTGTTATCTGGTTGGTTTAGTAATGGTAGCGGTTAATCGCAGTATTCGTGTGACACCCTGGCACCCTGATAACTGGAGCTAATACGTGTAAGCATAAGTGAACAAGTTTCTTGACGCAGAAAATTCAATGCTGTAGCAATAATAACAACAAATATAAATGTCACAGATTACCGGAAGGACGGCGTGAGAGTTCTACAGGCAGTCCTAGCGGGCTACCAGTGGCACTGATATGAACCTCGATAATCATTTCG
Source organism: Lipomyces yamadae (assembly GCA_030556285.1). Lineage (NCBI taxonomy): Eukaryota > Fungi > Ascomycota > Lipomycetes > Lipomycetales > Lipomycetaceae > Lipomyces > Lipomyces yamadae. The sequence goes on along the minus strand of JAKTPU010000003.1, from coordinate 490,358 downwards.
ACTTAGACCCACTGTGATAAACGCAAAATCGAACCCACCTGAGTACTGCAAATCAAATTATATGCCAGTATGAATGCCTAGGACAGTTGAGACACCTCGTCTTTCCTTTGCGAAGAATCGTAAGAATGGTAAGGACAATACTGGTTACGAGAAGTGGGAATGTGCTGGCGATTTTAGCTGCGAAATTACCGGATGACGCCAGCCGATATCCCTAACCCTGGTCAGCGACAAGGAGGACGTGACAAAAATCTTGTTGGGAACCATTACCAAAGCACATTTGCCCTCGAGTTATATTTAACAGTGCCATTGTACGACTGCAAGATCGACGGATAGTAGGTGTGCCGTATAGATTTGCCAAATTAGCGAGGAGATAATGAAAATATTCGCTCTTTACATGGTGCGAGCTCTGGCTAAATATAGACAGATAACCATCATGTTACAGTACTCGTGCCCGTCTACAGTGCCTAAACTAATTGCATTTTAGAGCGTCGGTTCGACTCGGTGTGGGTGACCTATTGAGACTGAGAATGAGCTGTGATCTTTGGTGCTGAAGAAATAGTCGCGTCAACAGTTGAGCCTCGGATCATTCCTGAATAACTTGGACTGGAGATCCAAGTCATATAGCTAGTACTAGAAGTCGGTTGCCAAAGTAGACTACATGTCATCTCAGGACTCGAAATTACTGATAACAACACTGTAGATGAAATTAAAGAATGCTGGTTGCGACGACGTTGGGGACAACCAAAGTTGGCATATACCCTTCTCCTCGAATATTCAGTCGATAATAAGTAGAGTTATTACAGCATTCGGAAATACAGAGAGGCACGTTCCAATTACTTACAGCTTGAGTTCATATCCTACAACTTGTAGTGCACAGCCAAAAGTATTGAAGACGGACGTCGATATTAGTATATTAATAGGCCCAATAGGTCCGTAAGAGTACCACATGGGTACTCACGCGAACTACGTTCATATTAATTTTGACAAACTCTTATTAAGAATATGCCGTACTCAGTTGCCTGCAAGGATTATCACGCAACAGTGTCGGATGGCGAATCAATAAGAATGACTGATCCCTTTTCTTGTAAATCAGTGGGTCACGATAAATAGTGACTTGGAGCAAAAAATAAATGTGCAATAGGAAATTATATGTTACAATCGAATAATCGTCTATACATCTGGCACAATTTGACGTCCATCCCAAAAACGAACCCGGGATTCCTTTCTTTCTGTCAAGTTTTGAACTTCTAATACTCCATGCCGTATCTTCGGTTATTTGAGAGCTCCCAATTAGAAAGGTGAATCGTTCGGATCGACAGGACGATTCCAGTACGAGCCCAAGACAGGAATCTTCTGAAGAATGACATTACGAACGCGTGGAATCGGCTCTAGTAAGAACAGGGCACCAACTCCGAGAGCACCACCCCAGAGACCTAAGATGGGAACCCTTGGCATTGTCAGAATTGCTAGAGTTGCAAATCTCCGTAGCATAAAATGCTGGACCACTTACCATCGAGCGACAACCTGGGGAGTGAAGCCGAGAACACTGAGGTTGTATCTATACTGCACACGCATCGTTATAGAATATGCTGTAACACAGGAAGACGTCAGTTTGGGATATAATATGAAACTCAAGCGCCTTAATGAAGAGAAAATATTAAACATACATTCCGATGTAGATAACTGGAAAGTGTGTCTAGTTACGTGACGGTCGGAGGGGATTTCGTTAGGGTCGACTGTGTCAGGTGAAGTTGGCTGTCGTCGTTGTAGCTGCGCTTCCTGTGATTGGCTACATCGTTGGGAGTTCGACCTCGACAAGCCAACTTTTAGCGCTTTTGTCGAGGAAACTAAATAGAAAATTACTAAACAACTAGATACATGATCAATGCAAAAAGAGACATCTCCTGTAACATGTAACAACTACAACTACCTATATCTTGCGTATGCCCGGACCCCATTCCTTAACTGCTTACAGATCGAACAATTATTTATTACAGGTAAGAAACATGCGCTAATTTCCTTCCGAACCAAAATCATGCGTGAATTCATCATGCTTCTTTACATCATCGGCATTAACGGTCGGTCGAGAGCTCTTGACCGCTTTGACGAAATCTTTAAAGACCAACGGCGGCTCTTGTAGTTCATCCCCGGCTATATCCATCCATGACATTTCCGTTGCACCAGGGTCACCGGGCGAACAAGGCGTTAGTTTGCGCTTGCCATCGACATTCACCCATTTGAAATGCGTCGCCATCTGGACTTTTCGCACGGGTTGCATAAGAGCGTCACGCACGGCGACGGCTATATCGTGACCAGAGTATCTACAGCACATCATTGTTAGTCGAGTTGCTTTCTACTTTCGATTACTGAGCATACCCTTCCGTCATTTCCGCAAGCGCTCGGTAGTCAGATTGTGTCAATTCGCACGGCGTTGACCCGACGTTTAACGTGAACATCGTCGTTCGAGCTTCAACTTCTGGAAGTGCAATATATATACGCCGCTCAAACCTGTAATACGCAATTAGATGATTTTGTAAACTATGCCAACCTAAATTCCTTAGTAAGAATGCATACCGTCGTCGAATAGCAGCATCCAGCTGCCAAGGGATATTTGTAGCTCCTAGGACCAACACGCCACTAGAATCATTACCAACACCGTTCATTTGCACCAGTAATTCTGTTTTTATTCTTCGTGATGCTTCGCTTTCGCCTTCACCTCGTGGACCGCAGAGAGCATCTACTTCATCGATGAAAATAACTGACGGCTTATTCTCCCGTGCCATATTGAACAGTTGTTTTACTAATCTTTCTGATTCACCCATCCATTTACTCACCAGATCCGAGGAACTGACCGAAAAGAATGTTGAATTAGCCTCGGTAGCCACGGCCTTGGCAAGGAACGATTTACCAGTACCGGGTGGTCCGTAGAGCAAAATGCCGGAGACTGGCCGCCTATTACCGGTGAACAAGTGAGGAAACTTAATTGGCAGGATGACAGCTTCCTTCAGCGCCTCTTTTGCCAGTTCTAGACCGGCAACATCTTCCCATCGCACGTTCGGTTTCTCGGATAGAATTGCGCCTAAAAGAAGGTTACTTTTCAACAGCAGTTAGTGCACACAAGCCGAACGAACCTGAGAGTGCGCTCCGCAGCTTCTTGCTGTCGGCATCATCTTCATCGCTGTCGTCGCCTTTCTTTCTTTCCCGCATTTAGCACTCATGTTACTAGATATCCAGAGTAGAGGACATACTTTGCTTTGCCGCCGGACTTGCCTTGTTCCTTGCCATTAGCACTGATCGCTCGCTTGGATTTGCTCTCCGAATTATCAAGATGATTCTTCAATTTTTCAGCTCGATCCATATACTCCGCTGTCTTCGCCCGAATCATCTCTCTATTTCTTGCATTCTTTTCATCTGTAATATCAACTCATCAGCAACAAACTCGACTCGTGCGTTTAGTCGCATGGAGCCAAGTTTCCCATCTCAGGCTCGCTCACTTTGGCCAAAAAAATCATTCACGTACATTTAAGAGCCGTCATGAAATATTCCAATCCATTGGAATACAGCTTATAAGCTTCCTGAAAGTCCTCTGCCTGATCAGCGACAATAGCCTTCTGCACGATGTCGATGCCCTTGCCGAGAAAATCCACGTTTGTCATGCTGTCTTTTTTCTACTCTAACTGAAGATAATTTTCTAATGCAATGCAAATATTGTATTGCTGCAGCAGTATAGTAGAATATCCACAATTAGCTGGTCGACTAGTTGCGCGGGTGCCTTGTCTCTATTCGATGTTGTGATGTTAGATTCCAAGCAGTAGCTCAAGCGCCCGTACAAATATTCTATGGAAATTACTCGACGACAATGCAACAACAAAATTGTAGCTGACTAACTATATTCAAAGTACCACTGTACGAGAGGTGACAATGACATATAGTCAGGTCGTAGATTTGATATCGTGATAAGCCCCAAGAACACCTTCGTCGAGTTGCCTCCACCTAATTAGGGCACCTCGATCCTTCACCTATACCACGAGAAGGTTAGGGTTATCCATTTACTCGATCCTTCAGTAATTTTCAGCACCGAGTTGGCTTGTATTGCGCCTTATTCTGATTAGTTGCAAATCATATAACTAATAGTCTAATAATGCAATTACTTTGGTTGGATGTGGCCGAGGCACTGTGAATTTAATTACAGTTTCAATTATTATACTGGACCTATTGCATTTACCATATTAGCTTTCCGACAGAATGTCCAACCTTTTATATATTTTGAGACTCGAGATGACCCCTTTCAGATTATGTGATCTATTCTACGGGTTGTCTGTTCAGGCATAGATATCCTTACATCGTATGCTATTGACTTCGCCAGTGTTGTAGATATATCAATACATTCAATTCGAAATTGAACGCGACCAAGATCATGTTTCCGCGCCATAGATATATACATCAAAAATCTACAACTTCGACGGGTCAGACGCCAATTCCACAGCAGCCGCGGATATAGCAATGGCATTTCGTTCAACAACCGAAGCCTGGAAAATAACTTTGCCATCACTAACCTTCCACATTTCAACCTTCAACGTTTCTCCCGGGAAAACATGACCAGCAAACCGAACTTTAATGTTCTTGAATAGTCCAAACTTGTCATATATCTGTTTGCCAGATATTCCAAACGTGCAAAGACCGTGTAGGATTGGTCGTGGGAACTTGCCCATTGCTGCGAACTCAGGGTCAATATGGAGGGGGTTATAGTCGCCAGATAATCTATAGATAGAGGCTTGGTCTTCAGATGTCTTGACTACAGCAACGTAATCGGGCGCACGGTTGGGCGGAGTGTTGGCAGCCGTAGCAGCGCCTCGGTCTTTGCCCTTGCTAGGCCCACCAAAGCCACCCGAACCGCGAAGGATGATTGTCGACTCGTTATAGAAAACTGGCTTTCCGGTCTCGGCGTCTCTAGTTTCAGTACCAGTGATAACGCACGCGGCTTTGCCTTTGTCCAGGACTTCAATTAGATGAGCCTTGGACACGAGCGTGCCACCGGACGTGGGCAGTGGCCAACTTTTGATTTCTAGATACTGCTCACCATGGAGAAGCATCATCTATGTAAAGTTAGTATGAAACGGTTATGAATAGACGCGCAGGAACAATCGTACCGGGTTGAAGTTTGGAACAAGTTCACTGAAGTCAAATGAACCAGAAGCGCCGAAGTACGGGATGACACCATATGTAGGCAAGACCGTGAAATTATCTGCACCCTCAAACACGTATTTCAATTCGGACGACTTGGCACCAACTCCGATGTTGTACAAGATAAGATCTTTAGTCTCATAACTAAAATTGAAATCAGGACCAGTTTGCGTAGATTCCGAGGATGATGATTGTGAGGATTTATTTGACATATTGTCGAGAATCGCAGCCAGGCTCTCTTGTGCGGTCTTCGGGTGAGTCGCCCGGCCGTCGCTAAAGTCAACAATCTTGGTCCAATTCTCGGTTATTACCTCTGGCGTAAGCGGCGTGTTAACAGGGAATCCGACACCTCCAGTACGTTGCCATCTTGTATTGCCGATCCAACCGGAGCCGGTTTCAAAAATCTCTCCGGTAACAGGCGCCTTGTCAGAGGACAAGAGGACGGTAAGAGGCGCTACGAAGTCCGGTTTGAATGCTTGCACAATCTCCTCAGGTAAGATGGTACGCGTCATATTGGTGCCAGCATTAGGGGCAATCGCATTCGCGAGGATATTGTACTTTCTTCCTTCTAATGCAATTGTTTTAGTGAAGCCAATGATTGCGCATTTTGCAGCAGCATAGTTAGCCTGACCGAAATTGCCGTATATACCAGAGGTCGAAGTAGTGTTAACTATTCGTCCGAACTTCTGTTTCAAGAAGTATGGCCACGCAGCCTTGGTGATCTTATATGTACCACGTAAGTGGACAGCCATGACCAGATCCCATTGGTCTTCGGTCATACCAGCCAAGGACTTATCACGCAATATGCCAGCATTGTTCACAACAACGTGCACAGTGCCAAAGTTGTCAACTGCGGTCTTGACGACAGCGTCTCCTTCCTCGACGGAATGACGATCCGGGATTGCGGTGCCTTCTCCGTAAAGCTTGTTTATTTCATTAACCGTACCATTCGGGTCGCCAACATCATTAATTACAAGCTTGGCACCGAGCTTAGCGAATAAAAGAGCGTATGCGCGACCGAGACCGCCGCCGGATCCGGTGACGATGACGACTTTGCCTTTCACATCAACGGGGACGTTACCTTGTTTGTTAGACGGCAGTTCTCGGGCGGACTCGAGAAGGCTCATGAAGTCATTCGGGCCACTCGGATACTGTGGTGTTTTGGACTCGAAATCCATGATCTCTGTCCATCGCGCAAGTATTGCTGCGGGTGTAAAACTGTCATCAGTCTTAAAAAGCGCGCCTTCTGACCGCTCCCAGCGAAGTTTTGAAACGAACCCTGCGCCAGCTTCGTAGATGCCACCTGTTTCCTCGTTGTCCTTGTGTGCAAGATGCGCAACCAGAGGAACAATCCATTCTGGCTTGAGCATGCTTAACAGATCCTCGGGCATGACCGTCTGCGTCATTCTACTGGCGGCTATAGGTGCAATTACATTGGCCACAATACCGTACTTGGCGCCCTCCTTGGCTAACGTCTCTGTGAATCCGACTAATCCGAGTTTCGCCGCCGAATAGTTTGCCTGGCCGAAACTTCCATACAATCCCGCAGCGGAAGCCGTATTGATTATCCGACCGAACTTCTGTTTGCGGAATACTGGCCAAGCAGCCTTTGTGGTTTTGAAGGCGCCCTTGAGATGAACAAGCTGGATCAGGTCCCAGTCGGCGTCTTTCATATTCTTGAACGAGATATCACGCAGTATACCGGCATTGTTTATGAGCACATGCACGCTGCCGAACGCTTTGACAGCACTCTCAATGATTCGCTCACCGAATTCAACCGAGTCGTAATTAGCGACAGCATTTCCTCCAGCCTTCTTAATTTCTATATCGGCATTAGTATCGGCTCGTATGATATATAACTGCTATGTCGTGCCAACCTACCATCAACTACAACATCAGCAGCCTTTGACGAGTGACCTTCCCCTTTTGAACTAGACCCGAGGTCATTGACGACAACATTGGCGCCCCGGGATCCGAAGAACAAAGCGTAGGCCTTCCCAAGACCTCCGCCGGCGCCGGTAATGACGACGGTTTGCCCGTCAAACCTCATATTGCTAGGCATTAATGATTGATCTGTAATGCGCCTGTGTGATTCGTCTATTCACTATACAACGATAATGATAAAAAAGTAGATGCGATACTTTGAGCGAACTTTATAAACGCCGGTATCGAGCAAAGGGGAAAGGATATAAAGAGGAATCGATTGTGGGGATGCAGAGCGTGAAAGCCGCCGATGAGCCGAGGAATAATGTTACTCTAGTTATTATGGAGATTGATATCCGACCATAAATGACAATTAACAGCCGAAAGGAATGCCCCAAGATTAATACAGGGTTAGGGGCCCTCGGCATCGGTTTGCCCCACACGTCTGGGGATCAAATGACCAGATACGATATTGTCATACACAGCGGTGATCAAAGCCGAATCAGTGGCTAACCATTCCACCACTACATTCCAGGCGTAGAATATTAGAATCTCCTCTGCTCATGTGCTGCGAGGATCGCTATTCGTCCATCTGACATCTGACTCCAGCTGGGCAATTCTGGTCGTCGAGTTTGTGTGTCTTCTCGTGTCTGCGGCTCGTGCGGCTCCCTAGGCAGTGGGAGAGTTTACTAGCAGCGAAAGAGCGATGGTCCAAAGTCTAGAAAGTGCAGGATGTCGCCATCCAAGTCTTTGTTTACTTGCATGAGATCGCAAGGCTCAACTGCCGTCTTGCCATCTCCCGTTTTCAAAGCTGAAAAATATCGCATGCCGTCATGGTAGCCGCTTCGGTCCTCTTCTATAGCCGGGCCGCTACCCACAACACAGCTGGATTTCTCCGGGTTTTACATGCCAACACAGGCAACCGACGCGGTGCGAATTCGTATCCTAATCTTTAATTTGCTCATCTATATTCCGCAAAAGACCAATAGAAATGCATACCAGTGGTACAGGTGTGCATGGAACATTGGACCCACATCCAAACGCCATGTAACAGGTAAACGACAAAAATGGACCATAAGTGACAGGCATACTTAGCAAGTCACGAATAATAATACTATCAACACCAAATTCAACAAACTCACAAGTAGACATAAATCTAAGTCGCAGCAGGATAACAAAGAGCACAGTGCGGCCGTGTCTTGACCTCCAGGATCCACAGGTTGATGTAGCTTGAGAAGACGAAGTTGAGGACGGAGGCCCAGGTGATGTAGGGGCGACCTCGTGGGGGTGCGAATAAGAGAGGATCGAATCTGCTTCGAAAGTGTGATTGCTACTATTCACTTATCGACGATATATGGCCGGAGGTGCCCTAATAATATCCTCGTGAGAGAGAGAATTTTCTCGGTCTTCAAATGGATTGGCAGCACCCGCCCCGCAACCTGCGGAATTGTCGGTCATGGTATTCATTGGATTTGCCGTTTCCCAGTTCGAATTTGTCATGGACTGCAGATATATTGTATTGTCACTCGTCCCGTCGCTAGCTGTTTTCCTTTGAGGCCGCCAAATTGTCGATGTGAATGACTGGGCTCCGCTAACCAGTCGGCTAGAAGAGTTGAGATTGCTGGTCGACCTGACCGTGGCCCTCGCTCGCAAAGTCGTAGGACTTCTCGAAGAGAATAACTGCGTTATGCCGTGCGATCCTGATATAGTTCGTTTCGGGTAGGTAATTGCCGAATTTATGAACATCGATATTGTTCCGGATGTCCAAAGGCATCTGTTTGTAACATTAGCTTTTTCGTCGATTGCTACAGACTAATTTACTGCATACGCTTCCAATGCACACGAAACCACAAGTAGATTTCCCAGATGACAAACTGTCACATATGAGTAACATGTCTGTTCATAAAGACCGTGACACCATTTTTCTGCATGCGGAATCGCGCATGAAGTCGAGATGCCACCGGAAAGAATCATGATATAGACGAAAAGCGCAATCCAGATGAATGACATGGAAACCTGGGACGTGACGAAGACAAATGGCCAAAAATATCCCGGCGCCTGTATATCGATATCAATGGTACCCCTTCCGTCTTCAAAGTCCCGTTCATCCTCCAATTCGCACTCCCCGTCGTCGCGTAAGCCTGAATCGTCGTATACAGCGTTGCGGAAATAATAGAGTATCGCAACGGTCGACACCAATATCACAACGCTAGTAATTGTTGTTGCCGTAATTAGTACAACGTATTGCCTCGGAACCTTTGTGTGTTTATTATGTCTTCGTATAAGAGAAATAAAGTAGGCAACGACACCAAGTGGTATAATCGCAAATACAGCCTGCAGAACCGCAAACCAAAAGTACGATATGCACCACGCTGGGTAGTGAGCGCCAGGAACCATTATCACCAACTTGCGACTCGATGGCCAAACTCACTGGCTGGATGAAGCGCACTAGCTAATTTCGAAGGTATGTGGACAAGATATACCTGTGACCATAAGCTGGCGAGGATAGCGAGTTCGAATAGGCTTCAGTTTGAGCTGCATGCAGCACGGCGTATGTTGTTTACCACGAAGATGTGTTGAACCCACCGCTCAAGACCGCCGCACTTGTTGCCAAGAAATCCGGCGAACACAGGGCATGATATTGTTAACGCATCGCCACTTTAACAGCGTACGATCACTTTCAAAGATTGCTGATAAATATTACGCGGCTTTGTAAAATCTAAAATTCGCGCTGCTAGAATATCTGTCTTAGTGCTATCCTGCTGCTGTGTAGTTACTATTAATTGAGGCGCCAATGAATTATCTTAATTGGTGCAATTTGAAGTTCAGGATAGAATAGCAGGTTCTCACTATCTAAACTACTATTCAGTAGTCGTATATTGCACGACTCAGCTCAAAGTACAATATAATAAGTTGGATGCCTCGGACGCAGGAGCGCGCGGGAACTACAAAGTACACATAAAAGTGGCTCCATTATTTGATGACGACCCCAATTAAGTTGGTTGAAACTCTGACTGGGTGGATAGCTTGCGGCAGTGTTTTATTCAGACTTTAGTTTTGCCAATATCATTCTAATCCGGCAATCTATATCAGGCTGGAAGCTGGCCCCAGGGTCATTGCAACCCCGCAACCCCGTTGTTAGTGATATCACGTGACAACGTGTGCTTGTAAGATGGCCACCTTAGCTGACATAGAGAAGCAGGATTTGCGGCTCGGATGACATCATGCGTGGCAATCAAATATAGTAGCCCTAAGCCAAAATTTGCCTGTCAGTGCTTCTCACGCAACTGCTGGAGAGTATTGGTAACCCTACCATTGTGGTCTTCCCCACTCGACATGTGTATGGTTATGACCAGCTCTGAAGGTCTTCTCTACCTCTAATGCTCACCTGATCGTCCATTGTCTTTCAAACACAAAGCTAACGGATTGCTCACATTGTGGGAGTTGCTTCCGCTGACACAAAGCATTCGATCGCAGTGATCAGATCCTGTTGACCTGGTGCATTGTCGTCTCCCACTTGTCCAGACCCGACCATGACCATCGAGACAGCAGGGTATGCCATTACTCCCGATTCTTTGTATGTATTACTAATGAGTCCATAGAGATACGTCACGTCGAACGTCCTCTTTTGTTGACACCAACAGCTTTGTCTCCCATCCGGCGTGCGTGACAATTAAACACTGGCAACTGAGGGATCTAGTGTGCAAGACTGAGAATCTGCATGAAGTTCTTTACGTGAGCGAGAGGGTCGTCAAGAGCATAGACACTGACACTGGAAAGTCGTCGCACTGTGCCGAGTTCTCTTTTTATCCTCGATGTCTAGCATCGGCCTTCGGGATCGTCGCAGTTGGTGGCGTGCAGCGAGGGCAGCTAGGGTTCACGTATCGAAGACACGACGATGAATCCAACGGAGTCGAATTGCCTGTAACGACGGTCGAGCTCGGTGGATACATCAACAACTCGATCACTCTGTATAAGCCAGGTGCAGCGAGCGTGTCCGCCTTGGTCTGCAATAACGACCATACACTGCGTATGCTGGATATCAATGGGTCGTCGTATTCAGTCGTCGAGACATTGCAACTACCTGTTCCATTGAATCACGCGTGCATATCGCCCGATCGCAAGTCGATTATAGCGTGCGGCGATTCAGCCCACCTCTTCGTCTTCCATCCTGAGGAGCGCAAGCGCAGCGATGACGCATGGGATGAGACTACATCGTGCCTAGACTCACCGACCAATCTTAAGTGGACGCGGACTGGAACACTGGCAACCTCGGCCGATGCTGGCTTTTCCACAGCATTTTCGCCATCTGGGGTATTATTCGCAGTGGCAGCACAGGATGGAGTAGCCAGTATTTACGACTCAAGGTATCTGTCCACCTCGTCACCGAATACCTCTATAAGTACCCGAAACGCACCCAAGCCCATGAGGCATATTGAGTCTACGCGACCTCATGAAAAGGAGGGTGCTTTCCGCTGTTTGAAATTCTCGTCTGGCGCAGAAGATTTGCTATTAATATCAGAGCAAATGGGTCGCGTCCATGTTGTCGATACTCGGCGATTCGAAGACAGGCAGATCCTGGAAATCCCCAATTCAGTTAACTATCGCATAAGGAGTGCGCGAAGACGACGGGATAACTCTGGCAATGATAATAGCAACTCACAAGGTAGTGCTTCTGGTCCCAGTTCGGGAACCAGTGATGCCAGTGCATATTCTCGAAGACGAAGGTTGATGGAATTGGCCAGCTCGCGAATCGCAGCTGAGCTTTCACAGCAAGGTGCCGGACGATCGGCTTATAACCCTACGTCTCCTTCTGAATACGTCACGCACGATGAGACCGGTGAGATGCGTCGCCGGGTTAACGACTTCTCCAGTGATAGTGCGTTGGCAGAGTATTACTATCAAACCCAGGAAGGCAGACGTAGCCAAGAGAGGAGCCAAGAGGGTTATGATGATCGCAATGATGAAAACGAACTTGACGATGACGAGTTGGATGATGACGATCGGTACTGTGTGTTTGGAGACATGGTGGTATCACGTTCAGCATCGTCGTCTTCCAGCAATATCACTGGCCGACACAATAACACTATCGACACCTCCGCAACACGCTTAATTCGAGAAAAGGAAATATCCGGAATCGCATGGAGCGATGAAGATGGAGGATCAGTTATAGTTGGGTGGGATAGCGGCATAGGTAAATGGACAGTTGACAGGTGGGGCCGTCGTATTTTCCCATCGTACAAGATGCGATAGGAATCAGGCGTTTAATACCCAGAACATTCCCTTACTTGTACTGGTTACAATCTTACATTCGGTTAACTTATTTGATTATCTTTTTTTATTTCATTTGACGACTACAAATGCAAGGCGTTACGACTGGGGGGAATCTTTTTGATGATAGGTAGGGGGAACTGGAGTCATTAGGCAGCGGCAGGCGTAATAGTGCGTACATGATTGGCGATCATTGTGGAACTCTTTCTTTTACAATTGGTGTATATTTTTGTATATAAATAAAATGTATTAATTTATCTTAGTAGGTTTATCATGACTATTTGATTGCATATTTCTTCGTATTTCTTATGTATATACCCACATGAGTTGATGCGAGTGATGATGAATACAAATACTGACTTGGAACCCAGGCGGCCAAGCTTAGTCCTTTACGAAAGCAAAACTCCATCTATAGTGAAGTCGTGAGAAGTAGCCCGATGTGTATCGAAAATAAAGCTAGCAATGAAAAGGGAAAACAGAAAGCGAAATTTGCAGGCTTCGGCTTAAATAATTCCGACCTATGAGTGGCTCCAGCGCGCGTCTCCCCGATGCTCCCACAATGCGGATTGACGCGTCGAACGCGTTTGTATGGACAAGAAACGCGTTTGTATGGACAAGAACTTCCCTCTATGGGCAAGGCTAAATCCCGGCTACGGCGCTAGAGCTGCCAATACTTGTAAGTTCTTGTCAATCCCTGCTTTGGATGTTGATTGCTGGACAACGGTTTCTGCGGCTAATTAGTATGGACTGTCAATGAATGATGCCTGATCTAAAACGATTGAAGAACGCACCAGCAGCTTTATGAGATTGCCCAGTACCATGGGTCGTTTCGATTGTTTAAAATCGCGGATATACGTTTGGTCAATCGCTTTGATTCGAAATGCCGATAGACAGGTCGTTGGGGCATCGAGCTTGCAAATAACTTGTTCGGCATCATTCGGCTTTCACTACTTAGTGTTAGCTTCTCCATTAAATAATCACAAACAATTCTTGATTAGCCATGTACCGACTTAACGCGTTTGTCGATGGGATGGTACGGAGATGATTACTGGTGATTAGTTCCATGGGGGACGGGGATTGCCAAGAAGTGTTGGAAGGCTATCATACAGGGCTGCTCTTAAGAACGAGCCGCAGACTCTGAGGCGATGGTTAGGGTTAGAGCAGCGGCGTCATTTTTGCTTTGGAATCATCTTTATTATAGACAGCTAACTATCACTTGCAGATATATGACCAGCTCGATAAAGTATCATTCGATTTCGTAATTTAACCAAAATAATGCTATTAACAGCTGATCATAAAGTCAATAGTCGTGCGACCTCATCTACGCGATCTCCTGAAGACTGGCCTTATGACTGTACAGGTCCTGGTTGTCTCCTTTCATGGGGTATACATCTTCCAGTTTATAAAGTTCCGGACAGATCACCGATTTCCGACGCAACACGTATCGATTGAACCAAAACGGAAACACTTCGAACAACTGATAATTCATATGTCGTCTGGTAGAGACGCCGAAGACGTAGTCAAGTTCTTCCAATGTTCGCTGCTTCGTTTCTGGTACCCATAAAAATATCATCACAAATGCAATCATGTTCATTGCCGCGTAGAAACCAAACGCGCAAGGAGTTCCAAAGGATCTTAGCTGTCGTGGGAACGTGATTGATACCACAGTACCCCAGAAATTATTAGTTGCGACCGCCCAAGACATTCCCATTTCTCTATGGCTCAACGGGAAAACTTCAGCCGAATATGTGAACGGAACAGGACCCTCACCGGGTGAGTAGAATGCATCATAGATATAGATGAACAAAGTGACCAATCCCAAGTGGGCGTTGCTAGTTGATGGAATAAAATAGCACATTCCAGCACCAAGAAGAGTCCATCCCATGTTAGGAAATGTGAAAAGTAGAAGACCACGGCGACCGAATGTGTCGATAGTCCAAATAGCAGGCCAGGCGAATACAAAGTTCACAAGACCGAAACCAAATGAGGCGAGAAGCGCAGTTATATTAGATGCACCAGCTTGCGAGAAGATCGTGGAAGAGTAGAACGCGATAATATTAACTGTCATAAGATTAGAATGAGTTATTGGGGTTAAAAACAACGATGTAAACTTACTGCCGCACATCTGCTGCGCAAGCATGACAATCCCAGAAGCCTGAGTAGCTCGTCTAAGTCGGGGGATCGTAAAGAGCTCTATAAATCGCTTGAGCATGCTTTCATTTTTACTAAATCCAGACTGCTCCAAAAGCGTTTCCTCGTACTTCAGCTGAGCGTGGATGTAGTACAAATCCCTGGCAGCTTGAAGTGGAGTGTTTCGGAGACGTAGTAGTGACTTGTAAGCCTTGGTGACCTTTCCTTTCTTCATAAGCCAACGGGGCGATTCAGGACAAAAGAAGATTCCGATGAGAAGTGGAACCGCAGGAACGAAAGCAGACGCAAACTGAAATCTCCAGGTATTTGCGCCAACGTTTACGAACACAAGGTTGGCACATGTTCCAAGAAGGATACCAAATGCAGTCCAAACTTGCCACGACATTACTAAGCCTCCGCGAATGTTGGATGGTGCCACTTCCGCCGAATATACAGGTACAGTTACTTCTTTGAGTCCCATTCCTATACCAAGCAAGATACGATTTGCCACGATCTGACCCCAATGTTGGCTGAGTCCAGTGCCAATAGGGGCTAACAAACTAAATATGGCCGCTAGAAAAATTGTTCCTCGGCGTGCGAGGATATTATTCAGAGGATCCGACAGCTTAGTTGATAATAATCTGGTGCGATTCAACTTATGGGTACTTACAAAAATGTGATCGCAATGTAGGGACAAGAGTTGACGAAACCAGCAATCCATGAGTTCCTGTTGCAAGTAGCCGCATTCGCTAAGTCATTACAATAGTCACCACTGTACGGAATGCCCAATGCTGTAGCCCAGGTCAAGTTGGCGCCGTTTGACCCTTAGGTAAATAAGTCAATTCCAATTCATTAATCAAAAATCAGTTGATTCAGACCTGTTTGATCCCAGCCTTGGATAGCCGCAGCGATGGAGTTCAAAATGATAGTGAAATACACCATTTTTGGATGCTTCCAACGGTGTGTCGTTTCTTCCGCCAGGACGCGACAGTCATTCTCGTCCAACTCAGGAATATTATATATATTTGATGGATTCTGTGCAGCCAAAGCTCCTTTGATCAAAAGAGACTTTTGATCTTCGAGTCCATATGCCTCCGCGAACGACTCAACATCTGAGACCAGCTGGTCTTTCGGGACGCCAGCTAGTGGGTTCTTGATTCTTTCTAAATGTTAGAGTACAGTTGCTACGAGTACCTATATCGAACCTACTCTCCGCCAACATTATTTTCAAATGCTGCTCTCGCTTCTTTACTATGACCCTGGTCCGTAAAAACTGCGCCTTCCTGTTTTTTCTCTTTGGCGGTGGCAACCCTAGATGAATGTTGGAATGCTCCAACACACGTTGACTTATCGGGCCCACAGATTGGTACATACACGGTGGGCGTGGGTAAATCGATGATCTTCTCTGCGCGTTCAGACATGTGGATAACTAAAGCCGAGTAGAGATAGCACGGATATTTGCTAACTCGGAGAGGATAGTGTCGGGGATAAATACATTTTGACGTCTCAGGGATGTGGGCCTGGAGTTTCCTTTGGGATGCTTTGCAGTTCGCCTCCTCCGGGACTCAGTGCGGGGTTGAGTACTCGGCGTGATTCATTGGGACCGATAAGACTCTTCTCATGGGGGCTCCAAATGACGAGTCTTCTTCCTACTCCAGTTTCCTCCCCCATTGTTCATCTAGCCTGCAGTCACTGCCACCGTTCACAAAAAGTGGTGCGAATTTCGTCCCGTAACTACCCCGCCCAAGTGTAATATCGCGTTGTTAAACTTAAACCACATGTGCGGGGGATTGAATTCTGCCCATGTCCGTTAAATCAAATTAATCCGAATTTCGGAGTATGTCAAGGGGGCATTATTTTCCTTTGCAAACCTTAACTATAAATGAGCAAGCCATGGCTGATCGGGATGGGTCCATGCGGCGTGGGGTAGCGTAGGCAGGACCTCTGTGCCGCCAATCAAGCGAAAGCCTACTGCGATAATCAGCGAACTATTTGCACATTAACTTCCAAATCTGGCAACAAATACTCGCCTACGAGACCTAATCTTCGTTTGATATTCTCATGCACACAGCGAGCGGCTTCCAGGACCCACACCATAAAGTTTATTCTCTCGCAACTGCAGAAGAGGGAAGGTCTATTATAGTTTATCCCACACTATCGTTCATAGTGAGATTATTTGTCTGCGTGGATAAATATAGCGAATTTGTCTTGAAGACTTGAAAAGACCTTGTTGGCTGTCCCAAAAAGGCGACCAAAGCTTAAATATAGTTTTAATCGTTTACGGATTCTCAATTTATGGTGGTATCGCTGAAAAGCAATTTGTACAAAATAGATATTTTTAATAGGCATGGAGCAGGTCGGATTGATCTTTCTCCGAGAGTCGGGAGTTCCCGCAATCATCTCGCTCTTCAAGCTGTGCGGTCGTCTCTGGCCTTTCCACCGGACGCACCATTGAAGACGTTTCGTCGTATGCACTGCGGTCGTCGACTTTTTCTGGATTGTCAATCCACTATGAAGGTTATTCCAGTACAGTAGGCGTGATCCAAGTTGAGTAAGGAATCCCAGAAGCCAGGAGGCCTTGGTTCGTTCTATGGACCTGTGGATAATACATTTTACGAAGGGCGTTTGGACAAGTGTCAGTGCGGCGCTTAACAGCGATCGGCAATGCAAATAATTACTGCTGTTCGCCGAGAATCGAATAGTTTTTGATCACCGTTAGACCCGCCTAGTGACCGAACGGATATACACTCGCGTAAGTGCGGGTGTCTCCGGAGCAACTAGTACTTACGGAACGCCAAGAGGTACGTGCATAGCTAGTTGCAGGACGCAAATGCAGACTGCTGATATTAATAGTGAAGTCGGAGCCACGCCTCGAACCGTTAAGTGGATTCCCTTCGTGCGGGGACATGAACAGAGTTTCGGCACTTGGTCTACAAAACTAGAGAGAAAGAATTCCAAAAGCGGCCATAATTCGCCGCTTTTGTAATTCGCCGCTTTTGGAATTCTTTCGGACACAGGTTATTGCCGGCTTACGGATCAAATGGGAGAGGGCGCCAGCGTGCAGAGCAACAGTCGCCGGGACCACTTTAGTTACCAGTCCACAAAAAATTTAGTGTTAGTGCTGTTCAGACGTTAATGAAGACGCATGATGAATGAAGAGATATCACTTAATCACTACACAACTCCTAGATTTTGAATTATGTATAAAATTAATATTGAAAGCGTTTATGTGCCCAGCGCATGTGACGTGCTATTTTTGCAGATTTACCGATTCTATTTTCAATTACTTAATTTTTGGACAAAGTAGCCAATACTTGCGGTCCATTTGTGGCAGACCACGCAAACCTTTCTTGGTACCCCACTAATTAGGAGCGAATAGACTCGCCCGCTGCCCTGTCACGCTCTACAAGATCGCCAGACGTCAATATTAAATATTACTCGGCGCGATTACCGAAGGTACCGGCGAAAAGTGTTCTTCAAGACCTGGTACTATAACTCATAGTCGCGCTGCTTCGACTGAGAGGTGCGATCGATTTGTCCAGCGCATCATTGGAAACTAGACAGGTTTGCCCGGCGGAGGAAAAAAGCAGGGTACAATGTGGTAGGCTAGCCGGAGTACTGGAGCTACTGACTGACTGCGCACAACTCGGTGCTAATTTTAATCTCCAGGGCAAAAACAGAAAGCTCTTGAAACCCTGAGGCGAGGAGGAACAAAGATGCGAAAATAGAATTAATAGAAATCAATAATAGGCAACGCCGCACTGCCAATGCGCCATCCATGCCGTAGGTACGACAGCGAAACCGAACGTCCAGCTTCTCTAAGACGATAAAAGTAGGGAGAGACTGAAAATTTAGAAGTGTGATGATATTTATACAGTGTCCTCGAGTAAGCCATGCCGCCCTGGGAGCGTCGTATAGTTAGAAGTCCTCATCGCTACACGTATTGCTAGGGTTCAAGACGTATTGCCGCTTGAATATGATTTGCGTCGATCATCCGCGACGAGATTGGGTTGGCAAACAATGTTCGTCGCTCGGAGTTTCCGGTCCGTTCTTATCAGTATAGGAAGCCTAGAGCGTCCCGGGTCTCTCTCCTCGAGCATACAACAACTATATTGCGGCGTCCATCCATTGTGCGGGGTTATGGCGGGCACGCCACTTGCTGTTTTTAGAAACCAAATTTCAACGCGAATGCAGCAGTCGAATTGCCCTTACTTATGACCAGATGGCGGAGCTGCCAGTCAATGTAGGCGGCGTGGAGGAGAATTAGTTAGTTGGACTTCACTTGTAGCACTGGTCCCACCGCTATTGCGTTTCCCGGTCCGGTACCACTACACAACTTCCCAGCAGACGGAAGTGAAGGTCTAAGCGTTATATCTGCTTCCGTTCTCGACTTGTTGTTGACACCGAACATTCTTGAATCAGTTATAACCAAGAGTTCGCGTTTCGCACTCATATCTACGGTATGGCCACTGTCTCCGTGCATCCTCATCCCGCCGACGAAGTCATGACTCCTACCACCACATCACTCGCATCTTCTCAGCTCATTGCTGTTGACGAGTGCCGCGGCGCCATCGTGGAAACAATCGCCAGCACTGCTCCTGAGTCTTTAGAGACTGTCACCGCAGCTCCTAGCAAAAATTGGGTCTTCGACATGTTCCGACTTGATGGTCGCGTCGCTGTCGTTACTGGCGGTGCACGCGGTCTTGGATATGCCATGGCAGATGGCCTCTGCGCCACTGGCCTCTCCGGAATTGCCATTCTCGATCTCCAGAGTGACCTAGGCGAGGCCGCCTGTGAGCAGCTCCACTCAGAATATGGTGTGAGTGCGCGATTCTACCGAATCGATGTACGCGACGAGGTCGCGGTCCAGTGCGCCATTGACAGTGTCGTTCAGGACCTCGGAAAAATAGATATCCTCATCCTCTCCGCAGGTGTGGCGGACCTTGTCCATGCCGAAGACTACTCTGCTGCTAAGTTCAAGCGTGTTATTGACATTAATTTGAACGGTTCGTTTGTTTGCGCCCAGGCGGTCGGGAAGCACATGATCGCTGCTGGCCGAGGTGGCTCCATCATCTTCATTGGCTCCATGTCAGGATCTATTGTGAACTGGCCCCAACCCCAGTCTGCTTACAATGCGTCAAAGGCTGGTGTCATTCATCTCATGAAGTCGCTTGCTGCTGAATGGGCACAATACCATATCCGTTGCAATGCAATCTCCCCTGGCTACATGGACACCCCTCTTAACACCGAGTTTGAGGAAACATACTTTCGCGAGTGGAAGGCTCGTACTCCGATGAGTCGCTTGGGCCAGCCCGAGGAACTTACTGCGTGTGCCTTGTGGTTGGCTTCCGGTGCTAGCTCCTTTTGCACCGGCACTGACGTTCTCATCGACGGTGGGTATACCGTTCTATAAACACGTTTTGCTCCGGGTCTAGACACTGTGCAACACGGTCATGGCGTTCTCATGTTGCCGTCTGGTACGGAATACACGATAGAAAGTACTTTTAGTTTAAATGATGTATAAATCGTTTTTTATGTTTATTAGACGCTTTTAATATTTATGTCATGTTGTCGTGCACCTTTTGTCCACGTCTTCGAAATTTGGATACGCAAGCGTAAGCAAAAGTGAAGATATTTGCGAAAACAACTAGCGATTTCAGGGGTGTATTCTAATTTGTAAACCTTCTAGACCTGTATCATAGAATGGCACAACATGGCTCGTGCGCTTCGAGTGTGAAGCTTAATATGGTACAGAGTTTATGTTATTGTTAGAGGAAAACCCTTTTAAGGTTGAGTAGGATAAGGGTATGGTGACAGCCATTAGAGTAATAACAGGATAACTACAGGATTAGAGTTAAATGAGGGTTTATATACACAGAGAAGAACAGACCATCCACGTCTGTTCCCGGTCTGAATCTCCCATTCAGCTTTGGGACTAGCGGATTCCGGCGATTAGTGTCCTTACCTTTTTCTTCCGGTTCCTTCGTCCTTTTCCTTTCTATTCCCTTTCTTTTTTGATTCTATTTGTAGCAATACTTGTTGTTGCATTATAAGGATAGGGCTGTATCGGATGCGAATATCCGCCTTTTTTGACCGTATCTTAGGGTTAACCCTGGAACTTGCGGATCTAACCTCACACCATAGGATTATGTACGGAACTGGGTCGAACCATCCGGAGTTAATCTCTGTGGTAGCTGACGGTGACAAACTTGACTATAACCGCCTGCTATTGCACTCAGTCAACCTCGCTGTAAGGCGGTAATTCCAACCCTAGACAGATTTGTAAGCGACTGTAAGCGTCGCATGTATAGGGTTTTGCAGCACTTCTACCATACAAAGTTCAGGGTCCCATTGAACCGAACTGAACTGGAACGTTGCCTATTTCCGACAAGTTTTTAATTGCACGGAGCCGGGCTATCCACGCAGATTCATCGGCATTTGCAAAACCCATTTGCTACTATTTGTATAATAATTGAGGAACTCTCCAAATGGCGTCGCTATTCCGCACCACAAGCACTGCTGCACTGAATGTAAGTGGCTTCTAATTGAGGACATGCGAGGCTGGTATACTCGGGTTGTGATATAAATCTCCGTGAATGGCGCACAATGGCTTCTTTATTCCGTGCTGTTGTAACGCCCCCTGCTGCTCATTAACGTCCTGCGACCCCTCCCTCTGGAGTTATTGGAGTCAATAAGTGTATTGTGGAAGACGTAATTGACTGTTTAAATATATAGAACGCATCACGGTTGTTGTCCACTGCTGCTGGCGCAACTACCAAGGTCTCCGCGCCCATTTTCACGAACCGTTACTTCATTGCCAGCTCTATTGCCATTGCCGGCACCGCTTCATACTACGCATATTCTTCCATGACTACTCCTGTGTCAGCCTCGTCCCCTGTTTTCAACGGTGACTTTGTTGACTTGACCGTATGTTCGAAATGTTGAAGAATTGATGAACGGCAGGCGCGCTAACCAGTCGTCTAGCTCTCTGAGGTTACGAAAGTCAGTCAGGATGTATGTTCTTTCTCCGGTTTTATCGTGTAATTTATTAAGACCTAACAAATCATAGACCAGCGTTTTCCGTTTCGCATATCCAGGTGCAGACGATGAGAGCGGATTGATCACCGCTTCCGCAATCCTTGTCAAGTATATGG
Source organism: Lipomyces yamadae (assembly GCA_030556285.1). Classification (NCBI taxonomy): domain Eukaryota; kingdom Fungi; phylum Ascomycota; class Lipomycetes; order Lipomycetales; family Lipomycetaceae; genus Lipomyces; species Lipomyces yamadae. The sequence goes on along the minus strand of JAKTPU010000003.1, from coordinate 468,696 downwards.
GTGCCAACGGCAAAAATATCATCCGACCATACACCCCTATATCTGACCCTAGGACTAAGGGCTATCTCGACTTACTTGTCAAGGTATACCCCGAGGGCAAGGCATCCAAGCATATTCACTCGCTCAAACCAGGTGACAAGCTTGCGTTCAAAGGACCCATTATTAAGTACCCCTGGACTCCTAACAAGGATCCGTCCATTGTGCTTATCGGCGGTGGTACCGGCATTACTCCTCTCTGTAAGACGCACCCCTAGCTGTTTCTATTAGATATTTAGTGCTGACTTGTGATTCCAACAGACCAGTTGATCCATGAAATCACCACTAACAGAGGCGAAGATAAGACTGAGATCACGCTCCTGTTCGGCAACAAGACTGCGGATGACATCCTCCTGTATGACGAACTCAAGTCGATCGCCGCCAAAGACGACAAGTTCAAGGTGTACTTTACGGTAGAGAAAGACGCACCCGAGGGCACGATCCCAGGATTCATCAACGACTCGGTCGTCAAGAAAGCCATCGGTGACAAGGACTTCAAGTCACTCAAGTTCTTTGTTTGCGGACCGCCTGGTCTCTATAATGCGATCTCCGGTCCAAAGGTGTCGCCTACTGACCAAGGTGAACTGACTGGATTATTGAAGAGTTACGGCATTGAGAAGGAGCAAGTTTTCAAGTTTTAATTCCATGCCTGGTTTCATTTGTTGCCCTGGACTTTCGTTTGTATGGCTATAGATAGGTCCAGGGATTAGATCGTATTCTTTTGCTGTCATGAGCCCATTGAGTAGATGACCTAGTTAGACCAGTCAACATTTTATAGGATGAATCCACAAAATGGCCAATCTTTCGAATTTCTTTCCCTCTGACAAGTTGTCAAGCAAACCACACAGATTTTGAGTTATATATTTTAGTATGATCTAAAGGACCATATTTATGATCGCTGGAAAACTCTTTATAACATTGCTCGCCGCGCGATATGAAGATATTATCAGTTTCTGAATTCCTAAGTTTAGTGCAAATCCATCTCGATATAACCGATTGACTTCTTATTCAGGTTTAGCCACTTCGCTATAGTGATTGAAGAATTTATAACTATCGTTACAATGGAGTTTTGCTTTTCTAATATGCCGCTGCCTGTTGGGGGCCCCGGAAAGCAAACTTTGGGTGGGATGCGGGGTAAGAAACCGTGCGGGATAAGTAATAATTTACGCAGACCTGGTGCGAGCGAGCGCTCTCTACCCGTTCAGCCGATCCATAGAGAGCGTGTATTTCTCAAATAGTAAATGGAAACATACTGCAAATTTTATTCATGTGGAAATGTCTTGAACAACAGAGGATTGGTTTTTTGAGAGGGCAAGGGTAATTCTTTCTTCGTCCCGCATTTGCCTCCGATAACCATCCCGCATTTGTATCGCTGGGCCTCCGATAAACCGGTTCGGGCATCCGAGTAAAACTCGCAGCGATCTCCGACCGCTGGTTCCCTCATGACGTCCACTATATAACCAGCATCAAACCCGGCAGCAGAGGACAAGGGATAGTAGTGACTCAAGATCATAGTGATTGATTGATTGATCTGCCTCTTTTGTATTCCGATCGACGCCGAACAATATTGAGGTGTGCAAATGTCGACCAAACACTTTGTTACCAATATCGACAAGCTTGTTGTGGACGCTCTTGAGGCCCTAACACTCACCAATCCTGATGTTGTCTACTATAAAGCTGACAAAGGTTCGTCAATTGGCATCATAGCGATAACTAAATGCTAACGGAGCCAGTCATCGCGAAGAAGTCGCATGATCCACAAACCCACGTCGCAGTTATATCAGGCGGTGGTGCAGGCCATGAACCCGCCCACGCTGCGTTCGTAGGCGAAGGCATGCTCACAGCTGCGGCTTCTGGCTGGATCTTCGCGTCACCGTCTGTAGCCCAGATCGAACGTGCCATCCTTGCCGTGGCGGGTCCCAAGGGTGTATTGCTGATTATCAAGAACTATACTGGTGATATTTTCCATTTCTCATTAGCAGCAGAGAAGGCTAGAAGTAGAGGGATTCCGGCCGAAGTTGTTGTTGTCGGGGATGACGTCGCTGTCGGTAGGACCAAGTCTGGCAAAGTTGGTCGCAGAGGATTGGCCGGTACTGTGTTGGTGCATAAAGTTGCTGGCGCGGTTGCTGCCCGCCCAGAGAGCACACTTGGCGAAGTCGTCGCCGCAGCGAAGGAAGTTACGGAGAATTTGGTGTCTGTCGGCGTCTCGCTTAACCATGTGCACATTCCAGGCCGCAAGATCGAACAGGAGAACTTCATGGCTGAGGACGAGGCTGAGCTAGGACTTGGTATCCACAACGAGAAGGGGTGCATCCGGTTGAAGCCGATTCCAAGTCTTCCGGACCTCGTAAAGACTATGTTGGATCAATTGATCAACAAAACCGACGCAGATCGCGCATACGTCGATTTCGCGACGGCTGACAATGTCGTGCTGATGGTTAATAACCTCGGTGGTCTCTCCCCACTCGAACTCGGCGCTATCACGAACGAGGTCGTTGGACAGCTTACCTCGCGCGGACTACGACCAACACGTTTATTTTCTGGCACGTACATGACCAGCCTTGATGGGCCTGGATTCAGTATCACTCTTTTGAAGGCCAGTGATATCGTACTTAACTACCTCGATGCCCCAACCAAAGCTGTCGGGTTCACACCTGGATCTGTCGTGACTGCTGATAGTCCATCTCGTGTCATCGTTGAATCTATCGCGCAAAAGTCCGGACATGCGCATACGAACGGACATACGAACGGGCATTCAAAGCCAACTATACGTAAGTTCCCAGTTTTGCCAAACTTTGTTTCTCTGATTACTGACAAGCCCGGCCAGTTGATCCGGCCAAGTTCATATCCTGCGTCAAACTAGCGTGTGAAAAAGCAATCGCGGCTGAACCTCAAATCACTCAATACGACACGGTCGTTGGCGATGGTGACTGTGGGTATACCATCAGACGTGCGGCCGAGGCCGTTCTATCTTTTGTTACCTTTTCGTCAGAAAACATAACGCCCACCGTCTCAACAATTCAAGATCTGGCCGAAACTGTCGAGAATAACATGGACGGCACCTCCGGAGCCATTTTCAGTATCTTTCTACATGCGCTCGCGACATCTGTGTCCCGTTTCGACACATTGCTTGATGAGAACGATTGGGGTCGTGCTGCAGCTGACGCATTAAATACGCTATACGCAGCCACGCCTGCCCGACCAGGTGATCGGACGTTAGTTGACGCATTGGCGCCATTTGTGGACACACTGGCGAGCGGTAAAGGTATAAAAAAGGCCGCCATGGCAGGCCGCAAAGGTGCGGAGGGAACCAAAGGTATGACCGCGAGTTTGGGACGGGCTGTCTATGTTGACGCGAAAGGGTACGATCGAGTTCCTGATCCCGGCGCTGTTGGAATCGCCGAGCTAGTGGAGGGATTAGCGGGGCTTTGAAAAATAAAAAAAAGCAAAACGAAAGCTGTATTTCCAAATATATAATCTATCCAGCAAATGCATTTGAAGTATCCAAGCTGTTTCCTACACCATAACTTGAACCTACGCCAATATTTACAATAAAAACATCAAAGACACAGCAATAGATGACAAGAACAGACAATTTATCATAACTCCGTTTACCCACCCGACACCTTTGACGTTACAAACTCACTCTTATTGTACAAATATTCCCATTTAACCAGCCTTTATTTGAGACAACATTAATAGACAATCTTTCCTACTGTTTAGAAGATGTCCCCCGTATGCTGACGCCAGTATCAAATACCCCCCTCATTTCCGAAACTGCAGCGGTGAAGCTCTCTCGCTCATGATCCATTTCCGGGATCTTCACTTGCAACAGACGTTTCCAGGGAATAGCGACCCCTGGAGGCTGTTGCTCGGGTTCGATACCTTCTAGCCATCCTCTATAGAGATCGTCATTTTCCCACGTCGACGCGATTTGAATTCTGATTTGCTCAGGAAAGTTATAGCCTTGAGCCTGGATCTGCGCCATCTTGCGACGCATCCAACCGTGAAGTCTGTCAGGCATGAATGACGCCGCGAGACAGAGATAGTTGTGACCAGCAAAAGGTGTTCCTGGGTGAATTTTTTCGATGGCTTCAAGCCCAGAGAAGATGCGTGCCATTAGGACGGCTATTTGTGAAGTGCCACTAGGGTCTTGAATGGTGCCTGTGGTCGACAAGGCCGAGTACGACGAAAAGTATAATTTCCATGAGTTGAAAATGAGACATAAAAATCCGATTTGCCAGTACTTGTAGCATATCGGTGGTGCCAACTGCATGTCTTCTAGCGTTAAGGAATGGTGGTCTGGCGGCTCGACTGTCTCGAACAGTTCAGGGTCCAGTGATTCGAACCAGGTCCTACTTTTCACTCGGAGCATTTCGATCTGACGTGTCGCGCGAGTGCCGGAAATTAAATTTTTGCGCACATTAGCGACGAAATCGCATAGCTCGGAATACAAATTGCCGACAGCAATTACTGCAGTGTGAATACGCCAGTCAATGTCCGTTAAAAGTGTTAACCATCTAGCGTGTACAATTTGCCTGTGCACGCCATGCCATTTTCTGTCGAGGGCCATATATCGACCCGAAAATATGGATCGCCGGATGTCGATCAACCGGAGCCAGATGAAGAAGTATATATGGAGGTCTGTCTCGAATGCAGTTTCAGGAGTGTATAAACTTTGAAAGAGGCTGAATACCGCATCTTGGTGTTGGATTTCATTGGAAACGTCGCCGAGGTACATTTCCAGGCAAGACAATATCAATATCGCGATCATGACATTCAGGTCGGGATTTTCAATGGCCGAACGCAGAACTTTCACGCATTCTTCGTAGTACCCGAACATGTCCTCCAGATACCGTTCGCCATGTCGTAATGCATAGTGGTATGACGTGAAGGCGGCGAATGCATACATTAGCGGTGGAGAAGTGTGCGCGTTCATCAATAAATTGTCGAAAAATTGTATTGGATCCGTAGATAGAAAATAATGACAATGAGTGATGTTCTCACGATGGTACCGAAACAGATGGGCTATATCCGGGGGTACGTTGGGGAAGTCGTCGAATGTGCTGCACGCTACAGGAGTCGTGCATGTGCCAGAGATTGTACTGGCCGTGTTTGGTGTGGAGGTTGAGGTATTGCTGTGTGGCGCCATTTGTATGTACAAGTTCTGGTCCTGTTCTGGACATACTGTCGATAGTTCTAAATCCTCCTCGGAAGACACTGACAATCTTTGTTCCTCTTCTTCCTTAATTACTTCTGGCAGGCTTTTATCAAAACTGGAGCCGTCATCCACGATTGCCTCATGAGTAGTAGTCGCTGATGATGTCGCTGCAGCAGCTGTCCGCAGCAGCTTCCTTGCCTGCTGAGCTCTATGTTTCTTTGACATTGTCAACCGTTCAGGCGGAAACTGGCACTCGCGATCACCCTTTCGACACCGATTGCAGATTGGCCTCGACTCGTCGCACTAGACCAGGTTTGTCAGCGCGACCCAAACTCCTACTCACTGACATCAAAAGCAAGCAGCAACACAAACCTTGACTCTCCGTTTCCGACACGTATAGCATCCTGACCGCGTGCGTTTGTGCCGTGCATGTGGTCTATCCTCATCAGGAGCTTGCTCCCTCGCGGACGCGTTTTCAGACGCAGCTGCTTCGTGAACTCGAGGCGAAGGCGACCGACCGGGGGATGTCCCAAGCTCCCCCGCCATCTCCACTATAGGTGAATGGACGGCAAGCAGGTCTGGGAGTTGCAGGAGAAGCGATATAGGCCGGTGGCGGCGTTGATACCGAGCAGAGTGCAGAAAAAGCTAGGCCGGTGTGAGCTCGACATATGAAGTTGACGTACTGATTCTGCTTTCCAGAGCTACCGCTTGCCAAATTGCGTAATTATGGAGATATATCTGCGAGTGGTGATATTGAAATATAACGCGCCTTAAGCAACAGAGTTAGCGTATTTTACTGCAACGCAGGAGTTGCGCGATGAATTAACTGCTCACCGCCCTACTGGAGGAGTGGAGCCTACAGTGTGTATTATAAGGTTTGGTCATGCGTAAAGTAGCCATATGCGGACTAGCTGTGGTGACTAAGATATCACAAGCAATTCTATATGGTGGCTCACAAACGCTCTGGGCCAACCAATTAGAGTAGGAAAATCCCCGCACTGGCCAACACAATACATTACAATTCTCTAATATAACAAAGTACTGACAAAAACGGGGCCACAATAATTGGAGCCATTCACATGAGCCGGTGGCCCCACTAGCGGCGAAAACGAGGAAACGAGGAGTATTAACGTAGAGAGAGTCAGCACTCAGCAGAGGCTGGAGTGTGAGTCACTGGGCGTTCCACAATAACTTATATTGGAAAATGGTCCAGTTTAGAGTAAGTTATAACTTATTACAAATCTAAATCTTATCGATATAGCTAAAGATATCGACTTTACACCTAATACGATCAGCGTAAAGTAGTTTTCCACTCATATTTTCAGCCTCACCTAAGGGAAGTGAATAGGAAGATAGGATTAACAATAACTTTACCAATTTACCTGTTACTGTAGCTTAAGCGCTTAACTGCTTAAGTACTTGCTCCACGTCTTTGACTCATCAGTTTCCGTACTAATTCCATGTGTGCGATTCTGAATATTTTCAGCCGCACGTTATCAAATCCAAACTGTAACAACGGGCATTGACATATTCAGTAGGCGGCGATTAACGTTGTTCTCCTTTCTCCGTACCAGCTAGTGACTATGGCGGATTCATCAGATCCGGTAACAGTCTCACTAGACGACTTAAGGTCAGGTGCGGCCGATAAAGTCCTTCCCGATGCGTTCGGTCCGAATACCCTGGGCTTCATTCTGGTAAAAGGTACAACGGCGGCCAAGACAAGATATACCGATTTTTTGTAGTGTTGACGATTCTAGATCTGCCTAAGAAATACGTGGAACTACGTTCTCGCGTCCTATTCTACTCGTCAAAATTGGCCGCACTCTCACAGCAGGAATTGTCAAAGCTAGAAAGTCCGGAATCCAATTACCTCGTCGGCTGGTCGTGCGGTAAGGAGAAACTCATGGACGGCGAACCCGATACGTTGAAAGGCTCTTATTATGTCAATTGCTCCTTCTACGTAGATCCCAGCCTTGAAGGGGCCTCAGTTGAGAACGGGCGATTTGATATTGACGATATTAAGGGGTATGTAACTGAGAATAAGTGGCCGGCCGAAGCCTGCTTGGAGGGATTCCAAAGATGTATGAAAGAATTGGTGAGTCGAGCTATTGTGTTACATGCGCTACCTACTCACAATAGCAACATCAGTGCACCTTCATAATAGATACTGCTTCACTGGTTGCGAAAGCTTGCGACCGGTACTGTCTCGTGAATATAAAAAATTACACGCCAGGATATCTTGAACACATAGTTTCAACGTCAACGACCACCAAAGCACGGCTACTGCATTACTTTCCGCCGAGCTCCAATTCCAGCAACAATAATTGGTGTGGTGAACATATAGATCATTCGTGTTTGACCGGTCTCACATCCGCAATGTACCTTGACGAGGTCAATGACCCAACCCAAGAGCTTGATAAGTCGCCTGATCCAGAAGCAGGGCTCTATATCCGTAGCCGGAATGGTGAAATAGTCAAAGTCGCGATTCCACGGGACTGTCTTGCGTTCCAAACCGGTGAAGGTCAGTTTCTACCCCGCTCCCATATTCTACGCGTTCCAAATCGCATTGACTAACGTGCACCAGCCCTCCAAGTCGTCACAGAGAACCAATTTCGCGCCGTCCCGCACTTCGTGAAAGGGTCTAACGCCACAGGCATCTGTCGGAACACGCTCGCCGTTTTCTGCCAGCCATCGTTGCACGAAAAAGTGGGCAATATTGATTTCGCCTTGTTTGCGAAGAACATCGTGGCGTCGCATGTTATCGAATCTTAGTCCAAAAATGTACATAGAGCATCAAGAGGCTTATAGAAATACATCATGACCAATCTCCATAGTTGAGAACAGTGTAATGTCAAACCAAGTTTCGGGGCCTTTTTCCAATACGGCGGATGCCGCGCGTCGAGAAATTTCGCTCGTTAGATCGAAAAAGGGGTCCTCATCCGCTTTCCATTCAGGTGTCTTGTCATCACGACATAGTCTTTGTGAGTCACATTTTCGACGTGGGACTATCAGATCGTTCTCAAATAGTTCTTGTACCGGAGTCACTGTATTCGGTAATGCCTTATGCGTGGGTGCATTTTCGATGACAGTACTCGACATCTTCCGTTTCCGAGCCGCCGTCATCGGCCGGGGAGACGGCCTTTGCCAGCCGTGTGTCCTGCCTAATTCCAAAATCCTTATTTCATCAGTTTTCTGTACTTTCTGCCTCGCGGGCACAATCAGTACTGCCATATCCAAATCCTCTTGCTTGTTGTCCTCTTCGCCCATGTCGAAATCATTCAAGTACTTAAACCTTTCTTTTTCGTCGAAGGAGAAATAAATATGCTGAGAACAATATTTCCCGAATAACTTCTGAATAGCGTGGGGATGAGTAACCATCCAAGCGCTCACAACGCAAGGGTACACATCCACAGGTCGGAATAACCCTACCAGATTGCAGCTTTCCTTGTAAGAGGAGTGACGGGAATATGGGATCTCGATGAATGATGGCAAAATCTCTCCTGTTTTGGAGAGAATTCGATGCGTAGTGATCTCGGGGAGAGAGTCCGTCGAGTATGGGGAGACGCAACTTGTCGTCTCCTTGTCATTGGGATCACACTCCTCTTGCTTGACTACTCGCGTTAGCAATCACTAATTTACAGAGTAAAATGGAGAAATATTACCATATTTGTCGCTATATCCATGGCGAGGATATCCAGCTCCTGGTTCGCGGATCTGAGAATTAACAGTCGGATGGATATACACAACCTGCCTCCCTGCACGTCCCTCACACACATAGCCGCGTTCACAGGAATGGAATCTCGTGCAGGTCGGCTCAAGGGTCAAACAACCCCCCGAAATCATCATCCTGTCGCGTCCGTCCATCGTCGCCACTGAGTATCCACTTAAGCACGGTCCGCATTCGTATACAGACGGATCGCTTATAGCTTGAAATATGTCATTTCGGTATTTTTCCACATGGATTTTAGTATTCAAAGCAGATGCCACCGCAATCCATATGTCTTCATAACCGTAGGTCCACGCATTAAAGTGGAACACGGTGTCTTCTGGATATTTCTTGATTTCACTAAGCAACAGACATATACCTTGAGTCTATATGCAAGTAAGCCCACGTCGTCAGAATTAGATAATACAGATACAAACTTTAGACGGAAATTCCTCATATCCCGCACTCGGCCCGCAAAACGTCGTGTCAAGATATAAGCAATTCAAGTTTTTCCACCCTCGTGTATACGGCAACAGAAGCGGATTCCGTCTTAAAGATTCTACCCACCAGTCCTCGGCGCGGATATCGCCAGTGTACAATATCGCTTTTTGCTCATTTTCAATAAGGAACATGGTAGATCCGGGACAATGGTTTGCCTGTTTGTAAGTTAATAGCCAATTATTAAATGCTGCCAGAGTACATGCGTACATCAAGCAAAGTCACAGTGATTTTCTGAGATGGATCTAGCTCTATCGTTGTTGGTGTATTATATGGAACCGCTCGCTGGTAATGTGTTAACAGTCAGCTTAATGGATACCTTAAAATTTCGCCTGCGTACTAAAACATCGCGACCATGCTCCGGGCCAAGATTGCGGTATATTCTCTGTGGTTCAATTTCAACTTCGTTACACAATCTCGTTAATCTGGCCGATTTCTTTTCCAATCGCAAAAGCAGCTGTCAACCTGTTAACTTCATGATACCTGATCGGATCGCATACGTCAGCAATTTTACCCTTTTAGTTGCAGGAGAGCAGTATATCACCGGCCCCATATAATTATCGAGGCCTAGTAGATGGTCCGAGTGGATATGTGACAGGAAACATGCTTTTGGTGGTAACGCTCCGGCCTGTTCTTTAAAGTAGTCAACTATGTCTGAGTCAGCTTCTGCGATGTCCATGTAGAATCAAGAATAACCAACTTCGGATTTCGGGAAACTCCTTTGGAATTCCTAGGAATGTGCTCTGCATACGTCGTTAGCGCATAATATATCACGCAATTCACAACTGCAACGATGGTACCATATCCTGAAGTGGCTCGGGAATAACTATACCAAGACGCAATAACGAGAAGCGGGCAAAGAGATACGCCTAGGTTTTGTTTACCAACGCGTTATCACGTTATCGCGGTTAGGGCTGGCTCCGAAATAGTGTAGCGAATGGAACTTTTCGTATTTCTTTTTTTTTTTTTTTTTTTTTTTTTTTTTTCATAAATAAATTTGACATCTTTATGTGTCAAAATATTTAGAAGATAACAAAGAATTTATATCGAAATATTCTATTGATTTATTTATTTTTGTGGAATCAATAATAGTTATCTGCCGCAGAACAATCTCTAGCTGGACAGGAGAATAAGCATGGTAACTACAAGTAAATTTACATCTTCTCAAAATTTCCCGTTGCGATAGCCTCCTGTATCATATGATTGGAGCAATCGGCGAATATTGATGCTTGTTTTGCAATATCACCCAACCGGGAAATAACCTCCTTATTTCCATCCACGAACCCATAAATACAATATTGCACTCCAACCTCATTGCAGAACTCGATGACATATTTCTGAACCGCTCTGAAATTATGCCGCGGCATGCGTGGGAAGAGATGGTGCACTGCCTGGAATTGAAGGCCACCGTGGACAAAGTCAAGCCAGGCTGGGCAATCCACATCCATTGTAGTTCGCAACATTTTCTGCGCGAACGACTCCGATGCACCAAGGTCGGCCGTGGACATTGCAAAGTGCGAGAGCGTGATTTGAACATGTACTGGCATTGTGACAATATGGCTGATTAGAACGTATCCAATTCGAACACCAGGGGAGGGGAGCTGTTGAAATACCAGCCGATATCCGTACCAGTACCAAAACACAACCATGCCGACTAGCTCAAAGTACCTAAGCCATGCAGCTTGTCCCTTTCGTGGTCCTTGCCAGAGTAACAAATATTCCCATGACCGTCTGTACAGATTGATACGGCCCAAGCATAGAATCGGATAGTACGTCCAGTGCTGCACTTGAATCATGGCTTTCGCCACGGCATCGTATTGCAACAGCTGGTCGTAATACGTTGAAAACACGCCACCGAATAATTTGGTCGACACGGCGAAGAACGGGAGATGCTGAATGTCAGGATCATGCACCGGGTCGTTGGTGACAACATGATGAACGTTGTGGTTCCGCTTCCACCAACCTAAACTCAGACCGCCAATGTAATTTGCGACAATTATGCCAATGACGTTGTCCCAGAAAAATGAATGTGTTATAGCATGATGTCCAGCATCGTGAGCTGTGAATGTGAGCTGCTGCCAGAACAAGCCAAGAAAGAACGCGGACAAGAAGTACCACTTCTTATTGAGAAAATAATATGATAGGCTAGCCAGGGCTATGTATCTAATGCATTCCCGACCATAGCCCCAATAAGTGCACTGGAAGTATCCTTCTCGAACTAGCCTCTTCTCAAGCTCACGATACTTGCGTGTTATTGAAAGTTGCGTATCATAGTCAAGAGACGGGTATATCTCTAAATCTCTTTCCACCAATTTGCGCTCGTACTCGGCGAAAAGTTTTTGGTTAATTGGAATATCCTCTAGCTTTGGCGCATAAATATTGTCGTCGATCTCCTTCCTTTCGCATGTCTTCTTTGTCCGCAAAATAGTCAATTCGGCGGGAGTAGATGCTCCGGTACTATATACGCCTTCATCGTCAGAAGATCCGCATGCGGAGTCGTCCGTCAATGACACCGCCTCGTCTATCTGTTTAGATTTCTGAAACTTTCCACCTTGGATCGGAGGAATAAAATTCATCCACACGCCTTCCACCCGTCCGATCTGGTATTTCCTCACTAGAGTCCTGGTTTCCTCAGAATGATACCTACGCCATTAGCACTCATTGCGCAATTCATGAAGAATCGTACTCACGCATTGATTTCATCAGTCGCATCCCGCCCTACCATATGAAAAACGACCTTATCTCCTCCCGGATGCCGAGGTAACCATGAATCAACGCGTAACACAAGATTTTCGTATATAACGATGACATTGCCGTCAGCGATCATCCCCTCAATCGCTGCTCGCGAGAGAATCCTGTCTTGTGCTCCCATTGCTGCTTCTCCAACCGTCCCCGATTGTCGTTGGAGTAGTAAGGGAGTGGTCGGGTATTCGGCTCGCATTTATATGAGCTCTAGGCAACAGGGTTAGATTTAGTGGCTTGGGCCGCGTGGCCGCGGTGCCGCACTACGCGCACTGTGAGTGCAACACCTCCGCAGATACATCAGAATTCAATAATACAGGTAATGCTTCTTACTTATAATACACAAAGATTTCGCTGAAATTTCTAGACTCTAGTTTTTGAGGGGACTAATTGAATATCTGGCTTTAGGTGTCTGGCGTAGATGCTGTAGTAATTTAAGTTTGTCGGGTCTGTCGGCCTCTCGAGGGTAAGGGATCGCCACGTGCAAGGCACAAGAACAGTGTTACATAGTTATCATTTCGGATCCCATAACTATTAGTATCTTCTATTTACAATGAATTTACAATTCATATGCTCTCATTTGACCTACTCATAACGAGCCACTGAATCAATAAAAAATTGTCTGACATCCTCTATCTTCTTAACCACAGGCGACCCTGTCCGCGGTCGCAAGGCAACCGTGCCATCTGTCATCTCCTTGTCGCCGACAACCCCAATATAATTATAACCCTTCTTGATTGCTTCTCGTAGTCGATGCCCAAGCGTGCTTGCTCGATCGTCAATGTCAACATAAAACGTGCTAATATTGAAATCCAGTATATCAGCCCGGTCACCACTTGGCACACCCGATATTTTCTCTTGCACTTCACGCGCATAGTCAACGTGTCGATCTGCAATAGGGATAATGATAGCTTGACGTGGACTCAACCACAATGGCCAATTCCCTTGAATCTGCTCAATAATAACTGCCATAAACCGCTCCACCGAACCAAAGACTGCTCGGTGAATCATAACAGGTCGATGACCGAGAGTGTCATCTTCACCCCGATACGTCAACTGAAACCTATGTGGCAGCTGAAAGTCAAGCTGAATAGTGGCCGCTTGATGTTCCTTGCCGTTACTATCTTTGACTAAAATATCGATTTTGGGACCATAGAACGCGCCGTCACCATTTTTCACTAGCCACTGTTGCCCTGACTCATCGAGGGCTTCCCGGAGGGCCGATTCGGCCCTGTCCCATTCCTCGATCGTGCCAATATACTGTTCCGGTCGCGTGGAAAGCAATAGTCGGTAAGAAGGGATCTTGAAGATCTTGTAGACATTGTCGACGAGTTTAATTGATGCTTTGATTTCTTCTTGGACTTGATCGGGGCGGCAGAATATATGCCCGTCGTCTTGATGAAACCGTCGAACACGCGTCAGACCAGTCAAAGCACCCGAAGCCTCGTTCCTATCCGCCGTCAGTGGATGTGAATGTAAGAAGCTGTTTGCCTTATGTGCTTACCTATGCAACGGTGAGAAATCTGCATATCGAATGGGTAGCTCTCGATAAGATCTCTCTGCAGCATCATACATCAAACAGTGCCCAGGACAATTCATTGGCTTCAGACCATATTCCTCCTTTGTCTCTTCATTGCGACCGCCGACTTCAAACATGTCTTCCTTGTACTTTTCCCAGTGCCCACTGGTCTCCCATAACGACTTTCGGTAAATGATCGGAGAAACAACTTCCTCGAACCGGAACACTTTGAGTTGTGCCCTCATAAACTCGAGAAGTTTGTTGTAAATCCGGGTTCCGTGTGGTAGGAGGAATATTGAGCCTGGAGTCAACGGGTTTATCATATACAGTTCTTGCTGGGCACCAATCTGTCGGTGGTCCAAAAACACTTCGCTGACATCGTCGTCATCTTCCGTGGAACGGGCAGAGTGTGATGAACAGAACCGCGTCGAAACCCGTCCACTCGGGTGCTCAAATCCGAGACACGCGATTCGGACACAGCGCAAAAGTACGGGTCGCATTAGATCGGGATGGATCCGGTCCCAAGCCTGCGGCCGAGGGCGGTGTGATGCTGGTAGTTATATAAACTTTACTGTTGGGAGTTGCAGCTGGATTCAACCTCACGAACAACGCCTTCAGCATCGCTCAGGACAATGGTCTCGAAACTTACATTTAAAAATGACAAGACGAAGAAGCGAAAACGTGAGAAGACAGGAGAAGATGAGAATACAGACAAGGGTTACACAAGCAAGCAAAACATTTCCTCCGAGAGGCAGGAAACTCGACTTGATCAAGATGATGATGAGGAAGGATGGGTTACTGCAAAGACCAAAGATGATCTTAACGGTCCCTGCATGATTATAGTAGTAAGTACTGGTCACGTACTTGCACAAGAATTTCGCTTCTAACGATCTTAGAATGACACGCCGCCCATTTGTATGTCCAGTGATGGCGCTGGGAAGATATACTCGACCGTTACACAGTCATACGATCCAAGCAGCGTCCAGCAAGTTTTCGTTCTGGGAAATATTGTCCAGTCTGAAAAGTATACTCTAAAATCGTACCTGGGAAAGTATTTTACGGTATCGAAATACGGAATTTGTGAGGCGACTTCAGAAGCCATCGGGCCCGAGCAGGAATTGTCCATCGAGAGAAAAGTAGATACGGCAGATGGATGGGTCATAGCGAGCGCATGGGATAAGCATTTGTGCATTAGTCCCAATGACGTGCGTTGTGATTCTGAATCGTCTGGGTTCCAAGAGACAATGATGTATGTTGCACGATTGCACACCCTAAGCATGTGGGGAGAGCATACTGACTTAGAGCTACAGGATTCGCGTACAAGCTAAGTTTAGGAAACGGCCGAGCAAAACTGTAGATGAGAGCCAGCGAAAGATACACACGAGAGAGCTTGAGGAGAAAGTTGGCAAGCCGCTGGACTACGATACCATCAAAGTGCTAAAGGAAGCGTATAAAGGTCCGATTACGGACTGTTAATCAAATTGTATGAGATCGTACTGACGTTTGTAATAGATGGACGATTGAACGAAGCGATTTTGGACGTGAAAGAAAAGATGAAAACAGATCATCGGTGTTAGGTGGTCCTTACGTTGTACGATAGAGCAGATGCAAGAGAAATATGGTACATGTTGTGCTTGGAATACGTTGTTAGTGATTTAGGCTTCCATCTCCGACTGCTGTAACTGAATGTCTCATTTAATGATCTCTCGAATTAGTCCGTCGACACTAAAACCCTGATCTTAAGAAATTGTGATTCAATTCATTGGTCACTCAATATGTCGATATGTTACAATCATGATATATTAATACTGCCCATATATCTAGTATACCCAACTGGTCAGAAAGTGACAGGTAACCTATGTCCTAAACTTTTGATAAAAAGACAAGATTTACGCAAACGCGGTTCGGGCAGCGGCCTGAGGAGTGATCTTCTTTCCGTCCTAAATATAATCACGTTAATAACGAACCTTGCACAGTCAGAAAGTATAAATAAATACCCTGTTGTAGCGGACACGGACGGGAGGAGTTCGCACACGACGACCCTCTCGCGAACGAACGCGAACAATCTTGCTGTGGATAGCGCAGGAGACGCAATAATGGAGCTTCAAGTAGAGCTTGGGAAGAGCATATTCAGAGTAAACGGAGGCATCAGAAATGTCACGAATAGCTATTCAAAGGAGACAATGAGTTACACTACGCCCATCTCGCAACTGTCGTTACAACTAGTACGACCAAACCAGTGACATACCTGCACTCTCAACAATGTTTCGGATAGTGAATCGCTTTATGCTCTTATCCTATACGAAGGATTAATTATTCGATGTCAATACGCTGGATCACACATGAGATATTACCTTAGGCGTGCATCTCGAACAGTTGGAGCATCGAACAAAGTTAACGTGTCCACGTCCCTTCTTGTTACGTCCGTTGGATTGGCGCTTCTTGGGCATATTGATTGAATATAGTACAGGTGTTGCAAGCAGCTGTGTAATTGGAACAAGCGTTGGACTATCTTCAGGAAATCCGACACTCGTCGCCTTGCGTCTCAATGGGATGGTGTCATTGTTCCAGTGCGATGGCAAAAGCAGTCACGCAAATTCGGTTTGCTACGTAACCCTAAGAGACAATTCTGTAGAGACCTAGGGTACAGCATAACTGCCTCAGCGAATTTCGTTTAGGGCTGAGTCAGGTTACAGACAACATTACATCAGCGTAAGTTCTGGTGTTTTGTTTACTCGCCGCATTATATCACTTGCTGGGGTCGCGTTGCGAAGGCTCTAGCCACTGTCGAGTAGTCGATTTTATCCAACCAATTAATTGTGTGCTAAGCAGCGAAGTGCAAGTTTATTTACGTCGCCCTGTTGTCAGATTATCGCGGAATACAATCAGCCGAATCTGGAGTAATCCGGTACTACTGTTCACAGCAGATTTATTCTTGACTGTTACATGTCAACGGTACGGCAGCCAACTTCTGCTTCACTTCGACGGCAAGCGAATCCAACCTATCCTCCAGCCAGTAGCCCTGTTCCTTCAGCTACTACCAACTTGACTTCTCACTCTACATCAGTTGTCGCAGTTGAGAATTCATCGCCCTCGCCATCCATGAGCGACAGCAGGAAGAGACAAAGTCGTCGGGACGAGGTAGAGTCTTTCACCAAAAGCATTATCAAGATATTTGAGGCGGGATTCGTTAACTGCCTGCTAGGCGATACGTCGAAAGAATGAGAGCGATCTCAACAAGAAGAAGGTGGTCCCGGGAAAGAATCGTCAGATACGACGTCCGCCACCTGGGACCGTTCTGTCTCTACGACCTAGTCCAGCTTTACAGATAAAGCCGAACACTACCGTGGCAGAGGCTGCTCAGCTCATGTCGGCCAAGCGCGAAAACTGTGTTCTTGTTACGGACGACGACGATCGAATCGCAGGTATTTTCACAGCCAAGGATCTGGCTTTCCGAGTAGTTGGCGCTGGAATTGACGCTCGAGATGTTACGATCGAGCAGATTATGACTAAAAACCCTCTTTGCGCAAGGACAGATACTTCTGCTACAGACGCTTTGGATCTAATGGTTCGAAAGGGTTTCAGGCATCTTCCTGTTATGGACGAAAATCAAGATATTTCCGGTGTGCTGGATATTACCAAATGTTTCCACGAGGCCATGGAGAAGCTCGAACGTGCCTATCAGTCATCAAGAAAGCTGTACGACGCCCTTGAGGGTGTGCAATCCGAACTCGGTGCCTCTCAGCCGCTCCAGATCATCCAGTATGTAGAGGCTTTGAGGACGAAAATGTCCGGCCCCAATTTGGAATCGGTTCTGGACGGTAATCCACCAACGTTTGTCAATATTAGAACGTCGGTCAGAGAAGCTGCACAGCTGATGAAAGAGAATCACACTACGGCAGTACTCGTCACAGATAAGAATGCAATTTCCGGTATCTTTACCAGTAAAGACGTCGTTTTACGTGTCATTGCTGCTGGACTGGATCCATCTCGATGCAGCGTTGTACGCGTGATGACTCCGCATCCTGATTTTGCGCCAAAGGAGATGAGCATTCAGGCTGCCTTGCGAAAGATGCACGGTATTTTCCTATGTACAGCAGTTATATTTGCTGATCCTAAAGACTAATGCCGATGTTAGATGGTCACTATTTGAATTTGCCTGTGATGGGAGACGACTCTGAAATAGTTGGCATGGTTGATGTGCTCAAGCTGACGTATGCTACGCTCGAGCAGGTACAGAATAGTTTCCTTCTGGTAGCGGAATTCGACTGACTGTTCTACATGTAGATCAATTCAATGCAGACATCGGATAATGAAGGACCGGCATGGAATAGGTTTTGGTTGTCATTAGACAATGACACAGATTCCGTGCATTCAGACCACCTGAGTCACCGTGCTGCGACGCCTTATTCTGATTCCATTCTGCCTCCACCTTCTTCCCCTCCAGTTGCCACTCAGTCGGATCTACAGTACTCCGCTGACCTCGAACCTGGTGATTCGGCCTCTCGCTTCGCGGAGGACACAACTTTAACAAATCCATCACTCTTGGGAAAGTCAGCAGAAGCGTCCCCATTCACATTCAAGTTTAAGACGCCGTCTGGAAGGGTACATAGAGTTCATCTGACGGCTACTGAAGGGTTTTTATACCTTCGAGAAGTAATTGCGGCGAAGTTGGGATCGGAGATTGCGGGTCTTGGAGGTATTGGAGAATATGACGAAGATGGTACCGTGGTGAAGTCCGGGTTCGCCGTTAGTTACCTTGACGACGAAGGCGACGCTGTACTTATAACCTCCGACGTAGACCTACTGGAAGCCATCCAACTCGCTCGACGAGCTAATTTTGACAAGGTCGATATTTTTGTTCACCACCCGGACCATGCAGTTGTTGTGCCTCCCCCGATATCCACAGTTTCGACCGCTTCTCAAATTGAAACGCCGCCTAGTAGGGCATCCAAGGAGAAAGAGAAGATCATCGATGACGTTGAAGGGGAGACTGCTAGTGATACGTCACCCGCAGCGAAACCGGCCGCGGCGCAATCCCAGTCCTACAGGCCACCTCCACCTGCGCCTGCGGAAGCTATCCCAGGAATTCCAAATGAGTTACTGCTCCCAGGAGCTCTTGTCACGTTGGCAGCTTCTATATTGACTGTATTCGTGTTGAGCCGCATTACAAGTAAGTAATGACCGATAGTTGTGGTGATCCGTAACAGTTTTGATTGATGGAAGTGTCTTGGTTAATGGCATAAGCACAACGTTTACTCCCACCACAATTATATAAGAAAATAATTTGTACTTTTCTGTTTGAAGTAATATGCTATTGATTGCGAAATCGCATAAAGAAATATACTAGATAGAAATATATTTGGGATCATTGGTGAACAGTCATCTATGCCAAAATCTTCTTGTATGAGGTTTGTGGAAAGTGCGCGCGAGTTTGCTGTTGCCAGGTCGCCAAAATATTCTGGGAGGGAAAAGTTTTGTTAACCCGACGCGATTGGTGTGATCGCCCTAAAACAGTCGCAACATCGCTTCCAATCTGATCTGTACGCAGCTCTGTGGACAGTGCCGGTAATTTGCTAATTTATTTTAGCTCTGTATCAAGTCTTCTAGTTTTCGTTGAATTAAGCTGGTGTCCACGATGTCGAGGCTGCCTGCAGAGGCTACTGCTGCACTGCTGGCTTTGTTGCAGTCGCTGACCTCCCCTGACAACAATACGAGGTCTACAGCGGAAACCAGTTTAAACACAGAATGGATTTCACAGAGACTAGATTATCTGATGCTGGGTCTGGCAGAACAGATGTTGTTGTCGGAAGATCAGACGGTAAGTGATCATTCAAATGTTTCTGTGCAGTTTTTGCCATGCACCCACACGTGCTAATAACTAAGTACAGCTGCGATCCTTTTCTGCGGTTCTTTTTAGGCGGATCGCTGCGAAACAGCCAGATGATAGCGAAATTTTGACTAGCAGGCTTGTTGACAAGGTCAGCTCGGATGTCAAAGAAAAGATTAAGGAGATCTTACTGCAGGCCCTCAGCAACGAGCAAGTGAATGACACTCGGCATAAAATATGTGATGCTATCTCAGAGATGACATTTGGAGGTTCAGGTATTAACATTAGCAATATATTGGCTACATTCACGGCGAACTTTTATTAATTAGTTATGGTAGATCGCTGGCCGGAACTTCTGGAAGTTTTGTTCCACGCAACGAAATCACCGTCGCCAGGTCTACGTGAGGGTGCATTTCGCATATTTGCCGCCTCTCCAACTATAATTGGCAAGCAGCATTTGCCCGCAGTTGTAAATGTATTTCGCGTGGGTTTCCAAGATCCGACCGAGGAAGTGCGCATCGGCGCCACAGTTGCCTACACTGCTTTGTTTGAGACATTGACCAAGTCTTCATGGTCGACCCTTCAGCCTTTGCTGCCCGATCTTCTTAATGTTCTCCCACCTTTGAATACTCCGGAAAAGTCGGATCAGCTCACATCGACTCTTTCTCCACTATTAGATCTTGCTGCTTTGGCACCTAAGATTTTCCGCCCGATGTTCAAAACAGTGGTGGATTTTGGTATTTCCGTCATCAAGAACAAGGACATGGAATCGACTACCAGGCAGACGGCACTAGAGTTGCTTACCACATTTGCGGATGAGGCACCTGGTATGTGCAAGAAAGAGCCAACTTATGCTACATCGATGGTGGTTCAGTCCTTGGCTATGATGACGGAAGTCGGCGAGGATGACGACGATGCCGCTACAGCCTGGAGAGAAGATGACGATCTTGACTCCGACGATGCGGACTCGACTCATGTTGCGGCCCGTCAAAGTTTGGACAGATTGGCTGTCAAGCTCGGCGGGACCACGTTACTTCCTCCTTTGTTCCAATGGCTACCTCAAATGGTCGCGTCGAGTAACTGGCAGGAACGGCATGCCGCACTTATGGCTATCTCAGCATTTGCGGAAGGGTGTAGAGACGTTATGATCAGCGAGTTGTCGAAGGTGCTAGATATGGTCCTCCCGCTCCTTCAAGATCCTCATCCTCGTGTTCAGTGGGCAGCTTGCAACGCAGTGGGCCAGATCAGTACTGATTTTGCAGATGATCTCCAACAGCAATTTGGGAATCGTGTTTTGCCCGCTTTAATTCAAGTTCTTGAATCACCGGAGCCACGAGTTCAAGCCCATGGTGCCGCTGCGCTGGTTAACTTCTGTGAAGAGGCCGAGAAGGAAACACTGGAGCCATTTCTCGACAGCTTGTTATCGCACTTGATGGTACTTCTTCAAAGTCAAAAGAAGTACGTTCAGGAACAAGTGCTCACAACTATTGCCATTGTCGCCGATGCTGCTGAAACGAAATTTGACAAGTACTACGACACTATGATGCCTATCCTGTTCAATGTCCTGCAAGCTGACACCGGCAAAGAGTATCGTGTTTTGAAAGCCAAGTGCATTGAATGCTCATCATTGATTGCCCTGGCCGTGGGGCGGGAAAAGTTCAGTGGTCTATCGCAACAACTAATTCATACATACGCTACTATCCAGTCAAGTATAACGGACTCGGACGACCCAGCTGCGTCCTACCTCATTCAGGCATGGGGCCGCATCTGCCGCGTTCTTGGAAGGGATTTCTTACCATACCTTGGTGGAGTAATGCCTCCCTTGTTAGAAGTTGGAAAGACTAAGCCCGAGCTTCAACTAATTGATGACGCGGCTGATGCTGAGAACTTCGATCAAGAGGGATGGGATCTGGTTCCAGTCCAAGGTAAGCATATCGGAATTCGCACCAGTTTATTAGAAGACAAGTGCACGGCTATCGAGCTCCTCAGTATCTACGCATCTGAACTAGGAGGTGGATTTGAGCCTTATGTAGCAGAGATTTTAAATGACATTGTTTTGCCATCACTCAGCTTCTTTTTCCATGATGGAGTTCGAATCGCCGCTGCCCAAGCTATTCCTCATTTGTTGTCCGCAGTCAAGGATTCCGGGCCCGCGAATACGGCGAAGTTGGCTGAATACTGGCGCCAGATTGTCATAAAGCTGCTAGAGGCACTGACTAATGAACCTTTTGTCGAGCTCTTGACTTGCTTCTACACTACTCTTTACCAATCTATTGAGACCATCGGCGTTCATTCGTTGACCCAAGAGGATATGGAAAAGTTTGTTCAATCTATTATCAGTAATATAGGTGATTATCTAGAGCGTGTCAAATCACGAACTGGTCAGGAGGATGAGTATGAGGAGTACGGAGACGAGGACAAGGATGAGGACATGGTTATTGATGAAGAGCTTGTTAGTGAGGTGAACAAGGCTATCCATTCTGTATTCAAGGCACAGCGGACATCATTCCTCCCTAACTTTGAGAAACTGTTGCCGTTACTGACTGAGCTTGTTGCACGGCCGGAGATAGAGTGCCGGGAATTTTCGATTTGTGTGTTTGACGATTTAATTGAGTTCTGTGGCCCCGACGCATGGAGATATCAGGAAGTGTATTTGCAGCCTCTGGCTGCGCTCCTAAATGACCAAAGTGAGTTAATATCAGATCTGAATTTAATAGCAGTGGTACTAATCCGGATCAAGGTGCCGCGCTGCGACAAGCGTCCGCATACGGATTTGGTGTGGCGGCCCAATTTGGCGGTGAAGCGTTTGCGTCTACCGTCGCGTCGGTTATTCCGCACCTTTTTGCAATCATTGGAGTCCCTGATGCTCGCAACGAGGAGAATGTGCATGCCACCGAGAATGCAAGTGCGGCTATTGCCAAGATTCTGCGGTTCAATGGTTCACTGGTCGCAAACGTCGACACTGTGATCGACGCGTGGATACAGACTCTTCCAATTGTGAACGACGAAGAAGCGGCACCATATGCGTACTCGTTCCTCGTGGATTTGATTGAGCAGCATCATCCGGCTATTCAAAATCATATTCCGCATATACTTGACAGTGTCAAAAAAGCCTTAGATGCCAAGTCATTGCAGGGTGCAACTGCCGAGCGTGTAATTCGTGCGGTGCAAGGTTGATTGATGAGCAAACGATGCATACATAGAGCGACGCGAAGCTTGAATGTAGTTGCAGCATTAATGTCTTTACTTTAATTAACAGATCTTGCCCTTTCTACTCCTTGCTAATGAACGTCTTTGTTTGATTATGTTGGTATTTTTTGCACGGGTTCACCAAAATTGGATGTGTAGTGTATTAGCTTGTATTATGTGTATGTAATGAATCATGATGAATATCAATATTTGTTTCAAACTCCTGCAAACGGCGCTATTGTATCGAGATGCAAGGCTAGGGTTGTTATGACCCAGCTGTACCCTGACATCATGCTAGCTCGCTTATCTTTGCGTACTATCATGCATACCCGGCAACACAATAATACCAGTGTTTTGCTGTATTGCAAAGAATCTTAACCTGCTCGGGTATTTAAATTAGCGGCTACTCACATCTATCGAATCTTGGCTGAGGCGAATTTCAGGCCAAATTATTTAATGGCCTTGAAGCCATCCGAATTGGTTACCCTTATCGACGACTAACAAGCAGATCCCATCTGTTCCGACTCCGGGACGTCCCTGCTGGCTCTTGCCCAGATATCTTCGAAGTCGTCTAATGAGAAGTATTTCTTTTATCGTGAAGAATGGCTGATTTTGGAGGCATGTCATATTTATCTCATGTTACAGAATACGTAGAATGCATTCGCTGACTAGCACACTTATCTAGGGTTCCCCCAGATCTTGTCATTGTTCTACACGACTTTCCATCCGACGGAAGGGACCAAGGTCCTATACCAGGTACCACCGGGCAGTGTTGTCAAGTCAACGGATCCTTCGGCTTTTAATGCACCTTTATTCGACTTCGAGTCTATTAACAGCTACATCATTCCGAAACCGCAACTATGTAATAAGTTGCTGACCTTACGAGTGAATAACTACAGGATAGTATCACATCCGGTTCATATATGGGGTTCCAGTTATGCTCGCAACTCCTTTCTTTTCAACTTTTGTTTTGTCTTCCATAAGGATGCGGACATATCAGCTTACAATCCGGTGGTGAGGAAGCTATCGAAGATGTTTCAGGCATTGGAGGAACAGAACAAATTTCTATCATCCGCACAAATGAGCGAAGGTTTAAAGAGTATTGTCGATCAGGTATATGAGGACCTAAACAATTATTGCGAATGTTTCATTGCAATCGACGAAGCCAATAGCATAAATATAAAACTCTTTCCACTGCATCACCCACCGCCACGTATAAAGGCGTTTCATGTTCCAATTAGTACTGTCCAACTGAAGGCAGTAATGGACGTGAACTGGGATCCTACAATGGAGAAGGTATGTCGGGCTATACTCTTCGACTAAAGTTTTTGTTAACATGCGTGAATAGATTGTTGAATTCATAGATGGGATTAATTCAGTCCGCAAAATTGCCGAACTCGCCGACACAGACTACAAATTGACCCGTAAATGTATTCAGCATCTAATGTACTACGGCTGCGTCATAGTGGTGGATATTTTCCAATTCAGCAATTCTTATGCGTGCACTGCGGATATTTCTACACTTGCGAACGATCGACACGTTGGCGAAGAATGCCAGTCATACGTGGCTTCGCCTGGGGCAAACAAGCGAAATGTATGCGATCTACTGGAACTCTATTGTTCATTACACAATGGGCAGACGGTGAAGGAGTGGTATATAGCCAATCGAGAGCATTTGCTAGGGATCGACATACGACGGTTTATATCATTTGGCATCATAAAAGGCATTATATATCGCGTGAATGTGTTTCCCGTGCTGGAGGATATTAGCGTGGCCCCCACTGATCCATTGGATAAACGGTTATTGCGTTTAACCAAAAATATTAAGCATTTTGATGACATTTGTACTGATACGCAAACTTCTCGGGTGCAGAGTTTGCAGTCGTTGGAGAAATATGGGGACGTGGTGCTAATTCGGGCATGATTTGGTAGGCGTTTAGTGCTTGGCTCCAGGTTGCATTTGCTTGAGATGTTCGTATTGTATTGTACATAAACGTCCATCGCCATGTGTGATGGACATCAAGGTCATTGTAAGTATGCGAAGAAACGCTGATTCAGTTGCAAGTAACTTGCACGCGAGAAACTCTGTTGATTCCATGGGTCTAGAAGCCCAACCACAGCTAGCGCTAAGTTTACTCCCTGTCCGTAAGAATGTCTTGGTTCTTTAGTGCAACTTCGCAGATGAGTTCTCGCGTTCCGATGTAGAACTTTATGCTAGGTATGGCAATCATTCTGGCAATTTCAGGATCATGTAGCACAGGTAATGTCGATAATTGCCGATTATTTAAGTCCTTAGTCTTAGCTTCGAAATTACGCTCGATAACCGGTCCGAATTTGCTGACAGTATCTCTGTCCATCTCGCTGAACGGCCTAATAATAATCGGTCTGGAGGAAGCTCGTTGGTTCGCCGTGTCCCACCGCAAGCGGAACCACATTCGACCATCCCATAGCACCCAGTCTGACCAACCGGAAGAGGGTATCAATACAACAGCTACTGGTTGTCTATTTCCGGGAATTGGCTGTCGCGTAAGCGTCCAGAAATGTTCTACTCTGGGTTCTTGCTCTTCTTCGCTGGACCTCGATCGGTTCACCGTCAAACTAAAGCGGCGATTCTTCGCATTTTTATCTGACTTTAATTTTTGGTCGCCAAATGGTGATGCACTCAAATTTCGGACGTTTCGTTGTGGTTCATTGCGCGCTTGTCGCACGATCTTAGACCGTATGACTGCTTTGGTAGTGTGCGTCCAGTATATATTCATGAAAGTGAACGTGCTTTCCTTCGGATCCAGTAACTTCGTCACAATCTCTCTATATCTCTGGCTGGAGATATCGCTGATGTCAAGAGGAGTGACCATATTCACTAGCCGTTGTACAAATGACACAAGAGTGTTCACTTCCATTCCCTCATAGGTTTCTGGCCTCATCTTCCATGTAACACTCATCGAAGGCCTTGAAAACCTGATATTACCATTTTCCATTTCACTCTTAAATAGGCGCATACCTAGCCGCTCAGTTCGAGATCTCTGAACTGACAGCTTCTCACACAACAATGCAAGACTCCCTGGACGCAATGCTTGCGGTAGCCTCTCAGGTTGGCTGAGGAGATACCGGACTGCATTGCGTTTTGTGTAAGTCGGATCGTGGTTTGTCATATCTTCAAACCACTGAAGCTGAGCTTCAAGGCAAGTAGCTATCAATCGAACCTATTCTTGGTTAATCTTCTGTGAAGCTTAAAAAATCAAACCGCATTTACCTTTGAATGCGACAAGAGAGGTCTCAATATTTTGACATGATGTGCACCATACGTTGAATGCCCTTCTGGGATCCAACATACCCTTCTCATTCCGGCCAATCCTCGACATGTACTACCCCTCAGCAGCCGAATCATAGTCGTCTCGACTTGATCATCCAAATTATGTGCCAATAATAAATGCTCAATGCGATGCTTTACACATGCCTTTGCTAACGCACGATACCGTAGTGTGCGGGCAGTGCGCTCAATCATATGTGACGACTGATCAGCGTATTTCCAATCCAGCTCGAGAATCTCATGACGAAGGCGTGGACGGATGTCTCCTAATTGCGTTGCCAATACATTGGATATTGACTTGGCCTCGATCGAACTTCCGCCACGGAGCTTATGGTCCACTGTGAAAGCAAAGACCGTGGTGCCATACTTTCGCGCAAACGCGTCAGATAGGTATGCAAGACACATCGAATCCACGCCTCCAGACAAGGCAATGCCTGCGCTGTATTAGTGGACACTCGCCCTCTAATGATGAACCTTGCCTACCAAATACACGAGGGACCTTGAAATTAAAGAGGCTAAGTAGAGATGATGCAAATTCTGCTTGCGTTATCGGCTTCGCTGTTTTAGCGGCTGCCAGTAATGGCCGCATGGTTACGTCGTAAACCGACATCATTGTGCTGATATTGGTGGCAGCAGAAATGTATTCCAGCGCTTCGCTTATCGATCCTTTGACCCAAAATTTGCTCGTTCCGTCCTAGAAGCGACTAGTGATCTGAACATCGGAATATCGTTTCATACAATTGTAATTATGGGGTAAATTCCATAAATGAAATTATTGCTTTAATTTAGTCTTCCGGGTTGTTGACCTCGGTGAGGTGAATGCCCAAAAATATTCCCAAAATGCGGCTCGGGATCTTTATGAACTGAAACGTGTAACTAATTGTAGATTTATATTGCAATTGTCACCATCAGAACTACTGAAGGTCATTGCCCGATATGGACCCGTTCCTGTCTTCATAGAAAGAATTATCACCAAAATGATCAGTCTAGCGTCACTTCAGACGCTATTAACCGTCCTGGCCCCGTTCTTACTACCACAGATACTCGGCTCTATTCAACGGTTTCGACACACTGGAAGCTTTACTGGCAATGCAAACCGCGTCACTCGCGTATCTCTTTCTGCGTCGCATGGGAGCATAATTTTTGGATTTGTCTTGGCTGCTATATTTCATCTTGCCCACGTCGCCATAGTTTTGACTGCGAATGCTCATAGCAAATTCAACAATAATATATTTCAAATCACTGGACTGCCAATCCTTACTCCGATAGAAACGGTGGCCGCGATATTATCACGACTTGGAAGATATAATGAACGCAATCAACTTGTACTCTCGAAAATCACGTCAACCAAAGCAAGAGCCATATACGCAGCGTTCGGTTGCGCTTTGGCAGATTGCACTTGGTGTGCAATAGCTGATGATAATTCGTATAGGTTATACCTCTTACCGACGCTGCTATGGCCATTCTTCGCACAGATTGGAATGATTGGAGCGAGTACAGCTGCCAGCAAGAAACTCCGTGCCATTAGGGTTCCTGCATCTGTCGTTCTAATCATTGGCATGGTCTACGTTGTGTGGAGATTGTTTAACTTTGACGTATCTGCGAATATAGACACCCGGGGTCGGGTTCCAACGCAATGGCTCTCGGAGGACTTGCTAAGACAAAGGGATGAGGTTTTAGCCACTTTTGACATCGTATTGGCGGGAATCACCTGGGTTGTTGGTACCAATCGGTGGGTGTTGGATGATAACGCGACAGAATTTGTATCGGAACATGAGACAATAATTCGGGATTTCCATGAGCTGGAGCGCAAATTGGATAGTGTCCTGCAGAAGGAACGCGGTGCGAGTGTGGTGAGAGGAACCGTCATTAATGACGACAAATTGCGACTTCAGTATGCACAGTTTTGGGCGGATATTGCCCGGGAGGAGAAGAAGCTAGTGGAGGATGCTGGGGTTACAACAGCTTTGCATGAAGCTCGAACGGCTGGAGACTATGCTAAATTGAACGAGGATGCGGGCAAGTATGCAGAAGCGATAATTGGAGTCAGTAAACTTAATTTGCCGAGGTAACTTTTGTTCATTAAGTTAGAGAAAGAACCAGTCCAAATTTGATTATATGTACAAACTAATATTACAATAGCGAAGCTTACAAAAATTCACAGAGCACTGCCAACATTTCTGCCAGATCTGTAGCTTCCTGCCTTTGCTCTTGCTCCTCCTCAGTTGCGGCGTCGACACCGCCATTGTCGGTAGAAGGAGTCTTCGGTAAGATACCTTCACGATATGCTTCTAGCGTATTCTTAACATCGTCCAACGTGGCCTTTGTCTCAACGAGCTTGTTCACGATATAATTTTTAATACCCAAATCTCCTTCATCATCCTCTGCGACAAGCCATGCGATGACGGTGTCAATGAGCTGCAATCTAAACAAGCCATCTTCTAATCGGCGGATATACCACTCTGCCTCACGTGCCTCCAATTCCGCTTCCCAATCCTCAACTGCCTCCTTTTGTTTAGGTTTTGTTGCCGTGAAAGTTGAGCGTTCTGCACCAATTATGATATCAACACGATCTATTCGTTTGACAGTCAAATCGCGAAACAACAATAAGCGATCTAGCTTTTCAAAATTCTTTTCGACGAATCGAGCCAGCAGCTTGACTTTCTGAGAGGACGAATCCGGCAAGTTTCGAAATAGAGAGGCCACAATTCCAAGGACAGCATCTATGGAGACAGTGTTGTTCTCGCGAGCCGCCGATCGGTGATTCTTTGCATCTGCAAAACGTGAGGACATGAACAACTTGAATATGACAGCAAGGCCGTCATTGTTCACAAAATCGGTAGCTAGCTGAGACGATAATCCGGATGACAGTGCATAGTCTACGACCTTAACTGCTCGTGCTTTGCCACGCCTACCACCATTCTTGAGGACAAGGATTAGCAAATCAATACCTTCGTATTCCAACAGTTTATCCTTTCCGGTAGGGTCTTGAACGATAATAGCTAGAGAATCAAACACATTTTCAAACATTTCCATCTCCTCGGGTTCCTCTGCAGGCGGATCAAAACGACGATAGCCAGCCAAAATGCGAAGGAGGACGTCGACACCAGATAGCTCGCCAAGATCTTTGTTGGTATACTCGTGCTGACAAAAGTGCATGCGAGCTATCCTTGACTTTTGAAGAATAATCGATAGTACTTCTGCTGCATATTGCATATTTTGAGAAACTGGTTTTTCTTTCACAAGAATTCGTTGCAAAAGCCACGGCAAAAGGTCGGTATCGCCAACACGGCGTTTACTAGCGCTGTCGATAAAAAGAACATCTGCCGTTTCCTGATAGCTGCTAAAGTTTTCAATCACATTAAGTATCTGGAACACCCCAGACCTTTCGGGATCTTCAATTTGAACTTCATCAGGCTGCTTCTGGTCATTTTCGTTCGCACCTTTACTCTCGTCCAGCCGACTAAGGTTGGTGATCAAAGCATCAAGCAGACCCGCATCAATTGCACCATTTAGCAATACTTTCATGTCAGTATCGTCTGCTTTTGTATCTTCATCCGTAAGCTCCTCGAACACTTGCACAGCGTCAACCACGATGTCTGAATTTTCATGAGCGAAGAGGTCACCAAAGATCTTCAGACCATCTTGTTCCACAAACGACGGATACAGCGCCGAGTGCTCTGTTAATGCGGACAACGTCTTCACTGCCGTGTCTAATTCCTCTTCCGATTCCAAGAACTTTTGAGGCTTGTCATAGAACTTTGCGCGAAGCTGAGAGTTACGTTGCATGATTCGACGGAGTTTAGTGATCTGCCGACGAACCCATGCTGCATCATACTTTTCATCTTCCACTTGATTCTCATGCATATCAATGTAGTCCAAATACTCGTGTTGCTCTTCAGTTAGGCCGCCACCGAAAAAGCGGCCTCCCTCGTCGTCTTCAAGAGGTTCGTCTGGCCGTGAGTCAATCAAGTTGACGTCTTGTTTATCATCATCATCATCATTAACACCAGATGTTTCTAAGCCACTTGGCTCATCGTCTAAACCACTTTTATATCTTTTGACTGAAATAGAGTGTTAGTGAACCTAAAATGTGTCAATGAGCGCAAATGGCCTCTCACCGAGATTTGACAGGTCATCCAGACGTCTCTTTTTCGAATCTCCAGGTTTCTATAATTGCCAGAGTCAGTCAAGCTATTCCATACATACAAATTATATCATCTGCCTATGACATACATTGAAGATCGACTTTACGTCCGTCATGATCGGGGCACCGGGCTGCCAAGCTTGGATCTCGAAATATAGAGAGAGAGATATTCATGATTTAGAAGTCAATAATCCGCACACACATAACCCTTACCCATGACTTCAAGCTGACCCAGATAGCTGACCCAAGCATGATGCTTCGCTGCCAACACTACTTTTGACCTCTGCAAGATTCTCGGGTCTGCCGGGACCCCTGCGCCAACGTGGCGCCTAAATCAGTGCGGCGCGCTCAAGTTATAAATACTGTACCGCGATGCCCTCGAAATCTTCTCGGCGACCTTAAATCACTGCGGCTCAGCGCATCCAACGGACTCCTATCGTTCTTTTACCAAAGAGCCCGACTCTAGGATTTGTTCTTTTCAGGATTAGAAACAGCAGTGACCTTAGTTTTTCGGGGATCACTTTTTCTTGGTGATCTCAACATTGACTCAGATGGACGCCAGTGACGAATACGTCTCGGCGCCGGGCATTCAGCCGCAGCAGCCGTTGCCTATAATAAAGACCCGATTCCCGGTGGTATGTTTTCAATATTTAACGAATAAATTGATATTTATTCGGTGGTTGCTTAGTGTGAATGCTGACCGTGAACTTATAAGGCACGCATTAAAAAGATCATGCAAGCTGACGATGATATCGGCAAAGTCGCACAAGCGACACCATTAGTTGTTGCAAAGGCACTTGAGTTATTTATGATTTCTCTTGTGCAAGAATCCTGTAATCAGGCTCGCTTGCGCAATGCCAAACGTGTTTCTCCGGCACACTTAAAACAGGCAGTTTTAAGCACTGAACAATTTGACTTCCTTGCAGAGACTGTTGGAAAGTATCCGGATGCAGTGGCTGTGTCAGGTGATAAGCCCGAGCCTGGAACCGGTCCAGGACGGGGACGGAGGAGAAAGGTGGTTGAATAGACTGTCCGACATTGTGCTGGACTAAGAACGAACTTTGGGAGGTCTGTACAGTAGATATGGCGCTATAAGGATATGGTATTACTGGGGTTCGTTTACGATATATGATTAATAACGTGGGGATGTGTAATTGGTACAATATGATGATGGCGGCCTGTATTTATAATGTATGATGTACACTCATTAAAATAGTATTTACATTGCAATCCAGTTGGGTATTACAGATATTCCAGCAATAGACATCATGGCGGTTCACAGATATCTAAAAACGCCAGCGTAGCTTGAAAAGCTGTCGAAATTGGATTAGTAACGACTTTGGCCCATTAGTCACAAGCACTTAGTGCTCCTTGTTCACGTTGCTCAGGTGTTATGTCTTTCTTTCGGATTTCGCACAGATTGAGGAGTCGACTCTCTACCTGCATGTCACAGGATAGTGGCACACTAAAGAATCGCAATATGTTTGCAATTGTTCGTAGACTCTTGGTCTACAGGAGCAGCGCTGCGAGTCGGATAGCTTGTAGAAAAACTTCATAACAAGGAATGCTGCTGCATTCGAAAATTAAGAGAACATCGAACTAGACCAATGAGCCCTAACCGGAGATTGGCTAGAATTGGCGTAGCGCCATCTACGCGTAAGTTTCAAACTGCGCGTATAGATAGTACCGATCATACATTTTGCGTTCCACGTCGATTTGGATTTCATCCGCAACATCGTATTACCTACGATCACTCATCTTCGATCGCAATATTGATCCCGCCTCGACATATCTCTTTCTCTGGTTACTGGATTTGGGTGTTTTTGGTAATATAGAAAGAGAATTTGGTGAGAAGCGATAGGCGGCTCCAACGAGCTGGAAAAAACTACTCTCGAAGTTTTGTCCTATAGCTACTATCAACATGAGTGGCGTGTTGTTTCCGTACTCTTCGGCTCCGCTGAAGACGGTCAAGGAGGTATGTGTTTGCTAACAAATTTAAAATAACTTGCTACATCATAAGATATTTTGATTGGTTGGATGCGAATAAACGGCTAACAGTGATGTCTGCAGATCCAATTTGGAATCCTGTCGCCCGAGGAGATCGTAAGCGCCACCCTTGTCACCACGCTTAATTTTCGCAACTCCTTTTAATGGTATATGCTAATATGACAAATGTAGAAAGCGATGAGTGTTGCGAAAATCGAATATCCGGAAACAATGGATGAAACTCGTCAGCGTCCTCGTGTTGGTGGTCTTAACGATGCTCGGCTGGGGTCGATTGATAGGAACTTCAAGTGTGAAACTGTACGTTGTGATGCGCAGCAATCACATCTGAATTGTGGATAATTAAGATGTGGATAATTTGAAACTTACAAAATTATTATGTATAGTGCGGTGAGGGCATGTCGGAGTGCTGCGGTCACTTTGGTCACATAGAGCTTGCGAAACCAGTTTTTCATATTGGTCAGTTTAATCCGGAGCACACTTGTGGACAGAATGAGCAGAGTTGGTGAGACTAACCCTGCAATTGTAGGCTTTATTGCGAAGATTAAGAAAATATGCGAGGCTGTTTGCTTCCACTGCGGAAAGTTAAAGCTTGACGAAGTGAGTATCCACAATTTTATTTCTCCTGGTTAATTGCAAATTTACCATTTTGCTATGATATAGAGCAACCCAGCATTCGCCCAAGCTATTAAAATCCGCGATCCAAAGCGCCGATTCCAAGCCGTTTGGTCTCTTTGCAAAGGCAAGATGATGTGCGAAACCGATGCGCCTAACGACGAAGACGAGGACTTCGGTGAGAAAAAGCCAAAGAAAATTGCACACGGTGGCTGCGGAAATGCCCAACCTACGATTCGACGTGATGGATTGAAGTTGTGGGGTGTGTGGAAGAAGGACAAAAACGAGGAGTTGGACCAACCAGAGCGTCGGCAGCTTAAGCCTCAGGAGATTCTCAATGTTTTCAAGCATATTTCAGATCAAGACTTGGAAAGATTGGGATTGAATGTCGACTACGCGCGACCTGAGTGGCTCATTATCACAGTTCTGCCTGTCCCTCCTCCACCCGTGAGACCTAGCATTGCAATCACTGAGGCTGCCAGAGGAGAAGATGATTTGACCTACAAGCTGGCCGATATTCTGAAAGCGAATGCAAATGTCAGACGATGTGACCAAGAGGGTGCGCCCGCACACGTTTTGAACGAGTTCGAGGCATTGTTGCAGTTCCATGTAGCCACTTATATGGACAACGACATTGCCGGACAGCCGCAAGCACTTCAAAAGTCAGGACGTCCTGTCAAGTCTATCCGTGCCCGTCTAAAGGGTAAAGAGGGTCGTCTTCGAGGCAATTTAATGGGAAAACGTGTTGACTTTTCGGCGCGAACTGTTATTAGTGGAGATCCTAATTTGGCTCTCGATCAGGTCGGTGTTCCACGCAGTATCGCGAAGACACTGACCTATCCTGAAATTGTCACTCCATATAATATTCATAAGTTGACACAACTTGTTAGGAACGGTCCCAATGAGCATCCTGGTGCGAAGTATGTTATTCGAGACACTGGTGAGCGTATCGATCTGCGTTATCACAAACGTGCTGGCGAAATTACTCTCCAATACGGTTGGCGCGTTGAGCGGCATATAGTCGACGACGATCCTGTACTTTTCAACCGGCAGCCATCTTTGCACAAGATGTCTATGATGGCTCACAGAGTCAAAGTTATGCCCTACTCGACGTTCCGGTTGAATTTGTCAGTTACGTCTCCGTACAATGCAGATTTCGATGGTGATGAGATGAATCTTCACGTTCCACAGTCTGAAGAGACTAGAGCTGAGCTGACCCAGATATGTGCCGTTCCTCTTCAGATCGTGTCGCCGCAGTCGAACAAACCTGTTATGGGTATCGTGCAGGACACGCTTTGTGGTATTCGTAAACTTACTAAGCGTGATACCTTTTTGGGTTTTGACCAAGTCATGAACGTCCTCTACTGGGTGCCTAATTGGGATGGCGTTATTCCGCAGCCTGCCATACAGAAACCAAAGCCGCTCTGGACAGGAAAACAGATGCTCAGTATGGTCATTCCAAAGGGTATTAATTTGCAACGTTTCGATGACAAGAATACGTTGCTTAGTGTTCGTGACAATGGCATGATGATTGAGAATGGTGAAATCATGTATGGTATAGTGGACAAAAAGACTGTTGGTGCCACAAGCGGTGGTCTGATTCACACTATCATGCGAGAGAAAGGTCCTATCGCTGCGCGTGACTTTATCGGGGGGACCCAAACTGTTGTCAACTATTGGCTACTGCACAACGGTTTCTCCATTGGTATTGGTGACACAATCGCAGATGCGAAGACTATGCGGAATATCACAAACACGATTTCGCAGGCCAAGCGCGAGGTACAGCAGATTATTTTGGACGCTCAGGCGAATAGACTTCCTCCGGAGCCCGGTATGACTCTGCGCGAATCCTTTGAACAAAAAGTCAGTAAAGTGCTCAACACTGCTCGTGACAGCGCCGGTCGGTCTGCGGAAACAAGTTTGACTGAAGCCAATAATGTCAAACAGATGGTTGTCGCTGGTTCGAAGGGTTCCTTCATCAATATTTCGCAGATGTCTGCTTGTGTCGGACAGCAGATGGTGGAAGGTAAACGCGTTCCGTTTGGTTTCTCATACCGTACGTTGCCACACTTCACGAAGGATGATTATAGTCCTGAGTCTCGTGGCTTCATTGAGAACTCATACTTGCGCGGCTTGACTCCTCAAGAGTTCTTCTTCCATGCTATGGCCGGTCGAGAAGGTATTATTGATACTGCAGTGAAGACTGCAGAGACTGGTTACATTCAACGACGTCTGGTTAAGGCACTGGAGGATGTGAGTGTTAAGTATGATGGAACGGTTCGTAATTCTCTAGGTGATGTCTTGCAGTTTGTATATGGCGAGGACGGTCTTGACGCTACCTATGTCGAAAAGCAAAGCGTTGACTCGATGTCGGGATCCAATGATAGGTTCGAGCAGCGTTACAAGATTGATCTAATGGATCCAATGTGGTCGCTGAACCCATCACTCTTGGAGTGTGGCAACGACATCATTGGTGATGTCGAAATTCAACAGGTTTTGGATGAAGAATATGAGCAACTATGGAAAGATCGCCGATTCCTTAGGGGATTTGTGTTTAAGAATGGTGAAGATGCTTGGCCTTTGCCAGTTAATATTCATCGTATTATTCGCAATTCTCAGCAAATTTTCCATCTTGATAGGCAAAAGGCCAGTGATCTGACTCCGGTTGAGGTGGTGGAGAAGGTCCGGGAGCTGTGCAACAAGGCCATTGTTGTACGCGGAAGTGATTCTATTGTCCAGGAGATTCAGGATAACGCGACCAGTTTATTTCAGTGTCTTGTCCGATCGCGGTTGGCTTGCAGGCGAGTGCTTGAGGAGTATCGACTGAACAGAGTTGCGTTTGAGTGGGTTGTGGGCCAGATTGAAGCGCAGTTTGCGAGAGCGGTTGTCGCGCCCGGTGAAATGGTTGGCGTGATCGCGGCACAATCGATTGGAGAACCAGCTACGCAAATGACATTGAATACTTTCCACTACGCTGGTGTTTCGTCCAAGAACGTAACATTGGGTGTCCCGCGTCTGAAGGAAATTCTCAATGTGGCGAAGAATATCAAGACACCCAGTTTGAGCATCTACTTGCTGCCCGAATACGCAGCATCCATGGACATGGCCAAGACGGTCCAGAGTGCCATCGAGCATACGACGTTGAAGACGGTCACCGCTGCGACGGAGATTTATTACGACCCTGACCCCCACACCACCGTCATAGAAGAAGATTTGGATACCGTCGAGGCGTACTTCTCTATTCCAGACGAGCAGGTAGAGGCGAGCATCCATAGACAGTCGCCCTGGCTTTTGCGTTTCGAGCTTGACCGTGCAAAGATGCTTGACCGCCAGCTGACTATGAGTCAAGTCGCCGAAAAGATTACAGAGGATTTCAAGGACGACCTGTTTGTGATCTGGTCTGAAGACAACTCTGAGAGACTGATCATTCGATGCCGAGTCATGAGAGATCCAAAGGGTCTGGAGGAAGAAGTTGATGCTGAGGAGGACGCAATTCTTAAGCGAATCGAGGCGCACATGCTTTCCTCTATCTCGTTGCGTGGCGTGGAGAGTATTTCACGAGTGTTTATGTTACAATATGAGCCTAATCTGCCAAATGCGAATGGCGAGTACCAAAAACAAAAGGAGTGGGTTCTCGAGACGGATGGTGTGAATTTGGCAGAAGTTATGGCGGTCGATGGGGTGGACTATACAAGGACGTACACGAACTCGTTCGTCGAAGTGTTGTCGGTGCTGGGCATCGAAGCTACTCGTGCAGCGTTGTATCGAGAGATTTTGAACGTTATTGCGTTCGACGGTTCATATGTAAACTACCGGCACTTGGCGTTGCTTGTTGACGTCATGACGTCGCGCGGCCACTTGATGGCAATTACGCGCCATGGCATCAATCGTGCGGACACAGGCGCGCTAATGCGTTGCTCATTCGAGGAGACCGTGGAGATCCTGCTGGAGGCGGCAGCTGCTGCGGAATTGGATGACTGTCGCGGTGTGTCAGAGAATATCATGTTGGGCCAGCTTGCACCCCTGGGCACAGGCGGTTTTGACCTCATGCTGGACGAGAAGATGTTTGCCAGCTTGCCGGCTGACTACAGTCGCAGAGCAGGAGTCATTAGTGGGCCCAATGGAGTTGCGGAAGGAGCAGCGACACCGTACGACGGCCGGTCGCCTGCATACTTGGAAGGCGGGTACTTGGGTTCGCCGGATCCGATGGCGTCGTTCTCGCCTGTTGTGAGCTCAGGTGCTATCGACGATCGTGGCGGACTGACGGAGTACGGTGGCGGATTTGGAGCGAGTCCATACGGGGCAGGTGCGCAATCTCCTGGATATAGTCCGAGTTCGCCATTCTCGTCGTTTGGAGGCGCCTCTCCGATGTCGTTTGGCACAAGCCCGACGTCGCCTGGTTACTCGCCGGCGTCGCCGACCTATAGTCCGTCATCTCCAGGAATGGCCGTCAGTCCCGGTTTTGCTAGCTCGCCGCGATTCTCACCGACGAGTCCGGCATATAGTCCGACATCGCCGCGGTACTCGCCGACATCGCCAGGATATTCTCCGACGTCGCCAACGTACAGTCCGACATCTCCGAGTTACTCGCCGACGTCACCGACGTACAGTCCGACGTCGCCAAGTTATTCGCCGACGTCGCCGACATATTCACCGACGTCGCCCACGTACAGTCCGACTTCTCCTACGTATAGCCCAACGTCACCGAGCTTCTCGCCGACCTCGCCAACTTATAGTCCAACATCTCCTAGCTTCTCACCAACGTCACCGACGTACAGTCCTACGTCACCTTCATTTTCGCCCACATCGCCGACGTACAGCCCGACGTCGCCGTCATTCTCGCCGACATCTCCGGCGTACAGTCCGACGTCGCCTTCATTCTCACCGTCGTCGCCGCGATATTCGCCTACATCACCCAAGCAAAAGTGAGAAAGCAAACCGGAATTGAAATATGGATTGATTATTAGTCTGAAAAAATAATTTTATCAATTGTCATATTTTGCATTTAAAATAGTAGTTAGCCCTCCGTGTTGTGATAACCACTCGTTTCTTGTGTGCGCTTTGTATTTTTTTTTATTTTTTTGTGGTTGTTGAGTCGAGCTCGGAGCGTTTGAAATTTTGTATAGTTAATCTATTAGAAGATTATTTGGGATAAGCGACATATTTTGCAAAAAGAAGCTGTTATTTAATTTATATAACAAAAGAACAATGGATAACCTGATTTATACGTTCCGTTGGCTGACGTGGCCTGTCAGTCAGTCAGTTATTTATTTATTTATTGTATGATAGGTTGGCTCGACGTAACCATACATATTATTGGGTCCCCCGAATATGCTTAGTTACGCTTAATCCGGGAAATGCGAAACTGTATCAGACCATTGCGGATGCAGGCCGCTCGCTATCCTCCCCGATGGCGGGCAGCAGCTGAGTCGAACAGGCAAGTCGCAGGTGTGCTTGCATTGGAGACGTCAAGCGGCTGAAACGTCATGGACCGTGATGGCAGCAGGGGAAGGGGGGTGCAGGCCCAGCCATTGATTCAAAGAAGGCAGCCCCTTGCAGTAGCCCGGGTAGTTGATGCTATTTATTGTCTATTTTTGATGGCCCGTGGAATCGGCATTATCCGCTAAACGCAACATGCCATCCTGTTGCTCTCTTTCTTTCACAATTCTGATGCCGGCAGTTACGAACTTGAATTAAATGTCAAAAATACATAAGATTGAACTTTATAGGCAAATGCGCCAACAGGAACGCGAACACGAAATGGCCAACAACTGTCGGTGAGGGGTTCGACTTTTTTTGTTGTTTCGATACACAAAATGTCGACAGTGGGGGTTGGTGACGAGGAAGCAGGGCGGAAGCGCCATTTCTCGACAACAGACTAACTTAAGCCGTATATTGCACCTTATCCGCCTGCCGTGAGTTTATTATAGTCTTTGGCAACCACGTCATCGGCGACTTAAAGTTGGACCATGCACGAACAAGCTCGACCAAGCCTGCTGCTGCTGTGTCGACCGTAACAGGTTCGTGAGCTTCCATCCTAGTCAGCTGTTCTCTCAGGCCTCTCTCTGGTCGAGTTGGCTATATATATGTGTTTTCATGCTCCTCGTGTGTGGGTTGGTGTCTACTCTTTGCTCAGATCCGCGCCCTTCCCTCCGTGGTGGTTTCTGGCAGACACTGATCAGATATGTCCGATGAGCAGCTGTCGCATGTCCCCGAAGAAGAACTCACGCCGTCAGTCTCGAGGTCGTCCTCGGCCGGATTATCTCCATCGATACCATCCGTCGTCCCCACCCTCGCGAGGTCGCAGACTTGGCCAGTGCCGTTGCGGTTGCCTCCGGCATCGACCTGGCAGCAGTCACCGCCCGTACTACTGCCCGTGCAGCAAACTCTACCATGGCCGTCGTTACAGGGGCCCATCGTCGACAGTCAGATGAGAACGGTTCAGTCGCCGTACGGACATCCACCATACCATGGCAGTCAACGCTCAGTGCAACTACTGCCTATGCTGACGGGAGAATATATGACGGGCGACGGTTTGTCGCGACGACCGTCATTGCCTCCTCTACCATTATTCGCAGAAAGCCATCATCATCACGCCCAGTTCATGATGCCGACGCCGTACCAGCCTACCAGCACCACGCTATCCGAAGAGCAGACAAGTCATCCGGCGGCATCGTCGTCGTTGACAGTGCCGACGTCGCAGCTGACACGGCAAGTAAAAGTCAGACCAACGAGACGTCCAAAGTCGAATGTGATTGCCGCATGCTCGAACTGTAAAAAAGCGCATTTGGCGTGTGATGGTATGTCTAAGTTTTTTTCCATTTTTGAGTTCAGATCTTTTGGGTTTACATGGCTTTTGAATTCAAATGTCCCCTGCATCTGTTTGCTTTCGCTGTATCTGGCATTGCTGCTACTTCGAATATCACGTTGCTATCGTCCTGTCGTTACTGAATATTACTGCTTCAGACGGACGCATATTGCCTGTCTTCTTTGACATATCCTTATCATCTTTCATTGGCGCCATTACATCATCCCTTCAAATTAAACCTTGATATCAATTCCGCATCAGTGACCTTTCTTTATTTGTTGCGAGCAGTCATTATTCGTATTCGTACTAGTCCAATACGATTACTATACGAGTACATGTAAAGCTTTACGATTAACTATATGACTGCTGAGGTTGATTATTCGCAAAAATTCGTATACTCAAGCACGTGACTGGCATTATATGATCTAAAATGCCCACGCTGAGGACGCTCGCTGGCAAGATATTTTCAATCGGCTCATCTCCTTCGAAACCATCATTCAATAATAAAGAATCAACCGCTTCCTCTGGGTCGCGTCGGAGGATCCGTAATTTCTCAGTTGTCAAGCCGGCGGCAAATCCAGATGGCTGTATGTTTTAAGACGAATGCGTCTCAAGCGTTGTCAGGGTAAATTTAATTGACGCCATACCTAATTAGGAATTCGATTACTATACGATTACTTATTGCTTTGTTACGATTAGGTTCTCGGTTTTGCGATTAACTTTATGAATAATATGAAATTTTGACGGTACGTAATCGTATCCACCCCTACTTGAACTTTTTGACAACCATTGCATAGACACACCTATGTCGACAATTACCGGGTCTCGGACTGCAGAAGGCTGGCACGAGATCGCTTCCTGAGCCTAGTTGTAGTTTGCGCAAAAGAAGGCCCAGAAGAAGAGTTCGGCGCCGCGCCAAGTCCAAAATATTCCGCTACTGCACAATCGAACCGAGCTCTAAACTCGAACATAGTGGGAAGTAAAGGCATAAATAGCCTGGTGCGCGTGAATTATGCGCCATCTGCGACTGTTTCTTGGTCCACTGTCACGGCGCGGCTGATCCTTGGCGCACAATTTTGTGCTTTGTCGCGTGTCGACAACCGTC
Organism: Lipomyces yamadae; assembly: GCA_030556285.1. Classification (NCBI taxonomy): domain Eukaryota; kingdom Fungi; phylum Ascomycota; class Lipomycetes; order Lipomycetales; family Lipomycetaceae; genus Lipomyces; species Lipomyces yamadae. The sequence goes on along the minus strand of JAKTPU010000003.1, from coordinate 428,026 downwards.
TAAGTTTATAGATATGGCCAATTAGAATAATAGTTTATTATTAAACTGTCACTGCTAAAAAGCACGTCGGCTATCTAACTCGAAACGTGCTAGGGCCAAAAGCTTGCAACCAACTTTGATCATGGGCCAACTTTTGAAACTGCGGGAACAACACGCATATGGTTAAAATTTAGACTATGATACCTACTCCAGCTATTTTTATCCCAAATGTGCTTCCTAATTCTGACTACTGAAAACTCAACAATGCCATTGCGGCCGCTTGTTCAAAGTCTTTCTTATCTGCTCTCGAATAAAGCTTAGTGACTGCTCTGGCTGAATTTAATGATATCATTGTGCCCCCGGTCAGGCACAACCAACTTGCCCAGCCGCCAATCAATATCTCTTATATCTGCACTTCTGTTCTTCTTATTTTCTGTTTTAACTGGACCTGCTGTACTGGCCGAGTCATCCTGGGTCGGATTGAAGATCTGTCGTAAGGTTGTGACTTGACACGCGTACATACCTGGGTCATATCACGTTTCCCAGTAACGCAGCTTCCCAGATAGATATCCTTTGTGAACGTAATCTTTTTTGTTACCTTCTGATCTTGTTGGCGTTGGGCGTTTTACTATCGTTTTGCTTTTTTGTTCGTTTGGTCATTGACTTCAATCGGGTCAGCTAACAATCTATCCAGTCGGCCGACCTTGCCAGCGATGCATTCATCTCAGGAAAGAAGTATGTCTCTCAGCTTGTGGCAGATACTCTTTACGCGTACAGCACGGTAAGGACCTTTTGTAGGCTAATAATAAACACAGGACACTTGCGTCGACGTCCGCCACAAAAAGCGTGGACGACCAAGGATTCACGACGAGTCCCCTTCTTTTACTACACGATCATCTTCCGGATCCGCGTCCTCGTCAGCAACCGCGTCTTCGTCATCATCAACCCTCGCACTCGATGTCCGGTTGTCACCGTACCCGATAACGACGAGTGCGACCATTTCTCAATCTGGTCCTCGACCTGAATACGTACTCCATTATTCGCCTAATTTCGCCCCTCCTCCTAGCCCTGCGGTGCAACCATTACAATTATCGCAAGGGCCAATACTTGCGCGATATAGTTCTCGTGACGAATTATACATCATTGCGCGCTCGAGTCGACAACTGCAGGTAGTGCAAATGTCGGACCCGCTGCGGACTCGCTTTGGTTTGCCGCGAAAACTCACCGAGGTACTGCCAAGCAATCCGGCACGAGATCAGCAGATTATACAAGTGGTGGAAGAACTTGGCAGCTCCTCTGACATGGACGATGAAAGTGCGATAGTCAGTCGGATACTGCATGACACGTCTTTGGAAGACCTGGTTTTGCCGGTACTCATACCTCAGCAGCCGAGTACGACGACTCCGCTGGCGACCGTTGCGCGCGAAATAAATGCAGACAGTGGATGCGTCGTGTTTTTTGTACGAGCAAACCTGCGCGGCAGAATGGTTGAATATATTGTCGCTCGGGTATCCGACGACGTCTTGGACTCGCGGCCGAGGCGCCGTGGATTCGGATTAGGAGACATACTGGCATAGATATGGCGTTCTTGTATGATTATTTATGTACAAAACTAATAATATTTTGTAAAATATCATCATGATGGTATTTCTCCCACAAAAACTCCCAAACGCCCTGCCCATAAGCACGACAAATGTTCTATCCCAACACGTTGGTCTTGGCCTTCTTCTTCTTCTGCTGTTGTTGATGTCCGACACCCTTTTTAAAATCCCGCCAGTTACTAATCCGCTCATCCCTGGTCTCCTCCCACTTTTTTTCCATCTCTCGTTTCCGCTTCCGTTCCTCAGACTCCCTCTCAACGCGCTCTCGCTCACGTCCTTCGGCTTGCATCTGTGCCTTTGCTAATCGTTCACGCCGGACCTTGTCCTCTTCAAGCATCTTGCCCACCATCGACCTCCATTCCTTGACAAACTCCTCTCCATCAACATCGGGATGATCAATGCCCCACCCTTTACTTCTCATGACAACCCGGCGGGCATCCGAAAACACCGAATCAAGCGCATCCCGTTTCTTCTCATCAAGCAGTTCGTCCTGGGCCTTCTTTAACAGGTCAAACGCAGTCGGCGCATCCGGGTTTTTCGTCTTGTCTGGGTGAATCAGTAACGACTTGCGACGATACTTGGCCCGGATGTCCCCGGCCGGACATCCAGGCACGAGATCCAGCATCGCGTACGAGTCAAGTGGATGGGTCGCCATGATCCGCGATATTTCTTGGTCACGGGCTAGTTGGGCCGACTCCCGTGATAGCAGCGCGTCAATATCAATGTCGTCAGCCATTTGTTTTTCGATCGTCTTTTCTGTTTTTCTCTCGCTCGTCTATGACTGTCAGGTCTGGGGGGGACAGCGGCTGCGCACTCACGATTTGATACAGTTGTTGGGTTAGGGCCCACAGTTTTGAATGGATCAGGAGATCCCACACAGCACCCTGACTACGTGGTCCAAAAACAAGTCCAGTTGCGCCAAGGACCAAGTCTCTGGAGAAGTTATGGGCCATGATAGATCCATGGATGACGATAATTTCCGACCAGCTCGAAAGTGCAGGCTGCAAAAATCAGCAAATACAGTTCTTTTCAGTGGGAACTGAAACACGTAGAAAGAAGAGGGAGAAAAAGAGAGAGAGAAGTGGAAAATACGAAGGAACGAAAGCAACCTCTTTTATTCAAATTCAAGCTGGTTTACCTGCTAAAGTAATAATGTCAAGTAGCTGTTTGATTGGGTTCGAGATCGAAGACAAATGGGACAAAAAAATACGACACATGCGAAATAAAAGGCAGATTAGATTCTGTTTAAAACAAAAAGAAAATGAACAAAAACTTCTTGGATCTCGATCTCGCCTGGATTGATACAACATCGCCATGGTGATTTTGTGAAGAAGATCGGGCAAGCCATGCGTTGTGTTATCTCGGTGGAAGAATACAAACACGCGTAAAAATACACAGTGCCCTCCCACTTTCATAGCTATTTGTTTTGATCGACTGCGAACCTTGCTTGAGTTTGCCCACCAGCAACGGAAGGAGCTTCGAAGTCCTGGTCGTCCTTCTTTCCATACCATCCACCAAGATCGGTGCCCGTGCCAGCCTTGACCATGCTCGTGATGATTTCGAACGCGACTTGAGCGGCAGCAAGCGCGGTCGTCTCGCCGACGTTGTCATAAGAAGGGCTGACTTCAACTATATCAGCACCTACCACGTTCAGCTTCTCAATGCCACGCAGGATGCGGATCATTTCGCGGGTCGTCCACCCACCGGGCTCTGGAGTGCCAGTGCCGGGAGCGGTACCGGGATCAAGCACATCGATATCAACAGATAGATAAACAGGTTGCTCCGGATCGAGGCCGATGCGGTTGATAATGGAGTCGATGACACCAGCAGGCCCGATGTCATCAATGTCGTCTGCGTGGATGCGCATGAAGCCTTGCTCCGGACCAGGATTGGTGTAGTCGCTATCATCAACGCCGGTTAGTCGCGTACGGATGCCGGCATGGGCTGACGTCGTGTTTGAAATGAGCCCCTCCGTGCTGGCGATATGGAAGAAACTACCGTGGTTGAACCGGGACTGCTCCGAGAGCCAGTACGAAGAATAGCGCACGGGATTCCAGGTGTCAAGATGGGCATCGAAATGCAGAACGGTAATTGGTTTCCGATAAATCTCATACAGGGCGCGCAAGGCTGGCAGGGCGACACTGTGGTCGCCTCCCAGAGTAACTAGCTTGGGCTTGCCGGCTGAGATGCCCTTGGCGCCGTACTTGGACTTAGCCGGAGTCTTTGCTGGACGAGAGCCCAGTTCCAAGAAGGCCTCGTACATTTGACGCTCAGCAACTGCGTTGTCAAAGGGCGTGACTGGGATGTCGCCGCAGTCACGAAGAGTGGCCCATGACAGATGTGGGTTGATGGCTGCTCGGGCATTGTAGCTTGAGCCGGGAAGTTGGCGTGCACTGGCAGCGCGGATGGCGCGAGGCCCGAAGCGAGCTCCTGTCAATCACAATGAGATAAACGATTGTCACATGTAGTTATCTACGTACCAGGTCTATAGGTAACTGCTGTATCAAATGGCGCTCCAATGATAGCAATATCATACAGCTCATCAGGCTCAACCAGACACTTGACGGTCTTCATATGCGCAAATGTTGAGATACCAGAGAAACCCCACTGTTAGCGCTAGATGTTAGCATATCACCCGTAATTACTCCTACGAAAGTCTGTCTTTGCCTACCTCTTGCTCCCATTTCTGTAAAAGCCCTTCCCTCTTGTCCTCTGGCACAATCTCATTGGGCTCCTCCTGATGATTGTGCACGTGGCCGAGCACTACCGGAGAATTGCTCAGAGCCAGGAGGCCCAACAAGAAGGCAGTCTTAAAGCTGGGCATCATATATCGATCTATATATATCCCCACGTAATAAAACGTTCTGCTGCTAGACAGGGACGGAAAGGAAATCAGAAAAAAACTCGGATATCGCAGAGACAGCAACTCTTAAGGCCCTGCCACAAACCAAGGTCTACTCCAGTATAACGAGAGCTGGGTAATACTAAAAAGTAGAACTGATAGGGCGGTATATATACGTTCAACGTCTCCGACTGGTCTGATGTGCCAATTGGCCACACTTTTCTTTCTTATCTTTATTTTCTCCGGAGAAACATTGGAACCGTACCTGCAATTTCTCTTTTGGACTAGCTCCTTTTCTACCTTATTAGCCATCGGAGTAAGACGGTCTTGAGCCTGCTGAGTTATCCCAGGATGACAGGCATTTGCAACTGATAGCTATGCGGAAGCTGTCAGCGAAGTTGGTTCGTGCGTTCGCACTTTTGGCTTTTTGAAGGAAGGCGGAGGCGAAGCTGGCAGAGGTAATGACGTAATTTCAATCAGGCTCACTTTCCCATGTGCTCCAGTAAAGGTTTTAACTTACGAGGCCAAACTGAATTACAGGGTCCAATTTGATAAGACTATAAGTTAATCTCTCTCGGGAAGGATTCAAAGTTAAATATCAAAAATGCCACTGAAATGTTTCAAAATATACTGGCAACGAAATTTTGTCGTACCCAAAACAATACAGTTTGCACTAAACCTTACATTCTATGCTTAGATTTGGAACAGTCCGACCAATTGTTGTTGGGTTAGGGCAAAGAGTTCGGCATGCCCTTCAATAATCAGCCATAGTCGCACTCAGCATTACGAATTAGATAAGAAATAGCAAGCACATTAAATTCTAACATCAAAAAAAAAGTTGATACATGCTAATATTCGCCGCTCGCCCTTTCCCCTTCCCCTACCCATGTCCAAAACGAAAACACCCTTATCCCAACTGTCCTAGAGCCGACTTTCAACAATCGCAACCGGCCGCACCGTCTCTGGCCAGAACTAGCAAGACCGCGTCAGCGAATTTAATATTTCTCAGCAAAAAGAAAAACTAACTGACCTCATTCAAAACGTCCCACATGTTTCCTACATACACAAACGTGACCTCGGCTTTGACATTTGATGGCATGTCATGCTCGACGTCCTTTTTATTCCGCGCCGGCAAGATAATCTTTCGAATTCCCGCCCGATGGGCGGCGAGTACTTTCTCTTTAATCCCTCCCACAGGCAAGATTTGTCCCCGAAGGGTTATTTCGCCAGTCATGGCCACATCCGCTGGCACTGGTCTCATTGCCAGCAGCGACACCAAAGCGACCGTCATCGCCACCCCAGCACTGGGTCCGTCCTTCGGGATCGCCCCAGCGGGTGCATGGATATGAATGTCGCTATTTGCGAGTGGATTCTCTGTGCGAGCGTCGACCAATCCTAGTTCGAAACCGTGCGCGCGGACCCATGTCAGAGCGATCATGGCGGACTCTTTAATCACGTCCCCAAGGTTGCCGGTAAGTTGCAATCCACCACCGCCACTTCCGCACGACGGATACTTGCTCGCTTCGATGAATAACAGGCCCCCATTGCCACTACCCATGTATGCCAACCCAGTCACAACGCCGGGCCGATTCTCACGGGAAGCAATCTCAGACTCGAATTTCTCCATGCCGAGGAATGCTTCGAGATCGTCAACAGTAACAATCGGATTGTACTTCTTCTTCGCAGCACCACTGCCTACCGGTTCTAGAGATTCAGCATACTCAACCGCCTTCCCACGACACACCGTCGCGATCTCGCGCTCAAGATTGCGTACACCAGCCTCCCGCGTATACGACACGGCAATCTTGAGTAGCACATCGTCCGACACGTGAACTTGTCCGATTCCAAGTCCGTTCGCAGTGATTTGCTTTGGCAAAAGATATTGCTGGGCTATATGCTGTTTCTCTAGATACGTGTATCCAGATAACCGGATCATCTCCATTCGATCCAGCAAGGGCGGCGAAATCGTATCTGTCGAATTCGCGGTCGCGATAAACAGCGTTTTCGAAAGATCGATCGGGATATTAACGTAATGGTCGTTAAATGCATGGTTTTGCTCTGGATCGAGAACTTCTAGCATCGCTGCTGATGGGTCGCCGTGGAAGTTGTTCTCACCAACCTTGTCGATCTCGTCGAGCAAAAACACCGGATTCACGACGCCCACCTTGCGGAGCCCTTGCACAATGAGACCCGGCATCGCACCGACATATGTGCGCCTGTGGCCTCGAATTTCGGCTTCGTCACGGACACCGCCGAGACTGATTCGATGGAACTTGCGCCCTAACGCAGTCGCGATGCTTCGGGCCAAACTAGTCTTGCCAACACCGGGTGGCCCGACCAGTAAAAGAATCGGAGCCTTTTCAATAACGCTGTGCTCTTGCCCGCGGGACTTGAGTCTCACGACCGCCAGATATTCTAGCAACCGTCGTTTGACCGACTCGAGTCCATAATGATCATGATCGAGCTGATCTTTCGCAGCCCGGATCGTCTCACCATCGATTTTGTCGTCTGTTGCTGTCGACCAAGGAATCTCTGCCAAAGTTTCGAGATACGTTCGACAGACTTGATACTCTGCCTGTGTCGGATGCATGCGCTTGAGCCGTTTCAATTCCCGCTGCACCACTCTGCTGGCTTCAGAAGTAAGTTTTGCTGCATCGAGCTTTTTGGCGAGCTCTGTATAGTCATCTTCATCGTTGCCGTCGCCATCTTTCTCGCCGAGCTCATGCCGGATTCTAAGTTTGTCAGCCAAATAAATTTAATAAAAAGATCACATGAAACAAGTAACCTACGCTTTCAGTTGTTGTCGAAGTAGAAAATCCCGCTGCTTCTTGCTCAAGGAAGAGTCAACTGACGTGTTTATTTTCTGCGACAGTTTGATCATCTAGATTTTTGTCAGCATCTCACTAAACACGGTAAACATCAGAAAAAAATTTACTGACATGCAACTGACGGGACAATAATTCGACCGCCTTCTCCAACCGACTATTGATGTCATCTGTTTGCAAAAACTGCAGTTTCTCCTCCACCGGCACGTCGAGCGCGAAAAGCATAAGGTCTGCCACTTTGCCTGCGTCCTGAAATTGGCTGTTGTTGATGAGAGCTTCGAGACGACGGAGAGCGCCAATGTTGTTTGTCAGTGGCGAGCTCCCCGATGGGAGTGGCGTAACTGCTGACGACGATGACACCGATTTGAGAACAGCAATGAGTTCGCGGGAGAGGCGCTTCAGCTGGGCGACGACAGTGTAGGTCGGGATATCAGATGAATCGAGCGCTGCATACTATTATTAGTCTTGACAAGTCCAATAGAGAAAGCTCACGCAATGCGTACATGTCTCTTTAAAATGTTCCACTTCGGCGATATAGTACGGTATCTGCTGCGTAATCCCGGTGATATGAAAACGAGACAGTCCCTCCAACACTACCTGCAACCCGCCGGTTACAGTCCGGTCTAATCGTATTATTCTTGCCATACACCCGTACTCCTATCATACATCAGCCAAATTGTTGCACACCAATACTATCCCGGCCCAACTAAAACATACACTTACATAAAATGACCGGTCGTCGTGATTCTTGGCCTTGACAACCGCAGAGGAGTTGTTAGCCTCAGTCTGGCGATCCTCCAGTGCGGGAAGGTCCCCGCCGGCATCTGCCTCATCGACAGAAGATCGCAAGGACACGCATCCAACAAGGATATTTATTCGGTCGCCAACCCCTGCCACGTTGGCGGCTTTGGAGAGCTTGGCCACGAGTGCGGCATTGTCTGGTCGTGATACTGCCAGCGCGAGCACGACGCCGGGCAATACGACGGTCGTGTGCGGAAGGAAGAAGAGAGGAAGTGAATGCGGCTTTGGCACCATAATTGAACAAGCAGCACTCTGCACTCGCGAATTAATTTGCAAAACTAATCACCAGCAACCGGGACGTCCTTGATGGTGAGCAGGACCGAAAGAAGATGGCGTATTGGTTATCGGCACGAGGGCTTCGGCTAGCCAGAAATCGCGGAGACGAACCGGTCAACGCTTTGTGCGGAGCGCGCTAGTCTTCTTTCGGAAGTTACATCCAATTAGGATTAGCGTCATATGTCCGGAGACTACAGAAGCGGCACCATTATTTAATTGAACTTCGGCAGGCCACTCAAATGATGTCTGTCATTTATTTATTCTTTGCATTCGCAGCTATAGTTCGCGACACCTAATTACCAACCATAATTTTTAGCGAATTGACAATAGTGTCATATGCTACGTCAGCACACCCGAAACAATCGAACGCTCTCTGGCAGCGTTCCGCGAGTCCTATCGCCAACTGAGGCGAAGAATATTCTATTTTCGGTGTCGATGACACGTCAATTGGTGTATCTTGTTTAATTGGACAGAGTGTGATAGAGTTCAGTTTCTGCAGTCGCGTGAGTATGAAGATAAGGCGGTGAAATGTATAAGCCAGAGAGTTTCATACCATGTTCGCATTCCAGCCTCCCTGCATATCCAGCGAAATAGTGATGTCTCTCCATTCATGTCGTCTGACGTCGGTCTTTGGAACATTGATACAGCCCATCTTAACCTCGGTTCCCTGATGGTCTAAGGTCGTGTGTTCGTATATTCGAGTGACAAGTGCCCGTGGCAACACAGTCTCGCACAACACAAGGCTTTCGGTTTTGGCAGCGTGACGTGCTGCGTCGTTGGATGTCTCTGTCGCATGCTCGTTTGGTCTTGCAGGTTCGGTATGACCGTCGGCATGCTCGATCAGCTGAACGTCGTCCGTTTTATCTTCTTGGTGAGCATGGATAGCTGTTTCTTCTTTAAAAGACTGTTCGCCATCCGTGGTGACATTAATCTCGCTGTCATCGTCCGTCGTGACCCGGAAGCGGATTTGTCCAAGACATTCCTCTGTGGTTTCGAGGTTCCATCTGACGGCATACCTTCCAGGGGGGACTCTCATTCTCCTGCTTATTTGCACCCTACAGTTTGTTGTTCGTCAGCTTACTCTTGTTGATTCATTAGCTGGGTCTGAAGGGATGAACCGACCAGTACTCAGGTATGGAATGCTCGCGGCATCGGCGGGGACTCTGTTTAAATCCCACTTGCCATGTGCCTTCCCTGCATGATGTCGACCAAGCTGCATGTAAAGCTATGCATATTTGACGCAAGGTGATATTCCACTGGTGAGCTTGATTGTAATGGTTCAGGATCATGCGGGCATAGAAGATGCCTTCGTTGCAGTAGTCATGGCGGATACGGGAGTCCCATTGGGACGAGCAGTTTAGTGATTTGTTGAAATTCGAACATGCCAGTGCGAACGAAAGCAGATCCTGTGTAGGGACGTAGGATGCTATGACCTGGAGGAGCTCGGCCGGTAAATCTAGTATTGCCATGGCCGCTTCAATATTGTTGTGCAAGAGCGTGCGGGGATTTGCTAATGCTATAAATACAAAATGCATTATCATCATACCAGGAGGAAAGTACCTGGTCGGTTAGGAACGTGACTACGCTACAACCGGATTCGGTAACCTTGGCGGCTAATTTCATTGCCGAACTTGGAAATCCCTTGATCATCCTCGATACTCTTTGCAATATTGTTATGATGCTGACATGGAATGTACGCAGAGAACTATTGCTTCATAGGGAGCCGTATACTATCCATCCTTCTTGCATCTTGCATGCACTAGGGTGATCGGACATAAAGCGTGAGATCAGCCCGGGCTAGCAACGATTGGCCGCGCCTGGCCTGCGGCTTTAACGGCGTCGTACACGATTAGGCACGTGATCATTGCAAAATACACCACACTCCCTTTTTTGTGATAGCCTCATGACTTTGATGGTTTGAGGCCGCGGACGAACTTGTCTGTTGTCACGAGTTCATAGTATTATTTCGTATTTTGAATCTGTGCGATTGTCCAACAACGCTGGACCCTTACCCTCATGAATTGCGTAAGAATGAATATAAATGTGTTCTATAAACTTGCATTCGCAATGAAATTTCTGCATATTTAGACAGCATACATTAGGAAGTCTCCTTAATTAGGGCTCTTGGCGGATGGCGGAAATGGTGGAATTTAGCGGATTCTCATCCGCCTCGAATAATAAATATCCGCCGTGTAAGCCATCCGCGGCATCAACCAACTGCATAACTTAAAAAATAGAATCCTCAACGAAAGTACACGAAACAAAGTAATCGTCCACAAAAATGTTTGAGTTGGTCAGAGTTCACCAATAATGATTTAAAAGACAGGCAGTTCGGGATGGTAAGGGCTTTGAATCCCCGCAACTATATAACCCATCTCGACGAGAGCTAGCTTACTAATTACTTACTCATCATCCCAACTTGTCTGAACTCTGACAATAATTAGTTGTGGCACTAAATTTTTTACGTATGGCAGGCACTCTTCACGCTCTGCAATATTTGCATGTTAGTACAGCGACTGCCGATTAATTGGTCCCTATACATGCGATGAATTCGACAGCATACTTAACTTCATACGGTTGGACCCCCGGTTCTGGGTTCAGGAAAGACAGCATAGCAAAACCCATTCTTGTGCACCATAAAAAAGATACAAAAGGTCTTGGGAATAACGCGCTGGATCACGAAACGTGGTGGGAACGTGTATTTGATGGACGATTGCAAGAATTGGATGTTTATAACAGTAAGAGTGGGAGTGAGGACGAAGCCCAGAATGTAAGAGGTGCGCGCGATAGTCCGCTTTACAAGATGTTTGTGAAAGGCGAGGGTTTGCGTGGTTCGATAGGGTGTCTCTCAAAGAGTGGACCCCAAGAGGTGGAAGTAGAGATGGACGTGGTCACAACGGTGAAAGTGCAGAGTGACGGTGTCACAGTCGAGAGAAAGATCACTGAAGTGGACAAGGTCGTTACCATGAATAGTTCCAAGAAGCGGAGCAAAGACAAAAAGTCGAAGGATAGGATCAAGCAGAAGCGATCTGGCCAGTCGAAAACGCAAGATGATTGGGTTCGAGCAATGCTTAAGGATGTGAAGAAAAAAAAGCGGAATACAGAAACGAAATAAAGTCATACATAGTATTTGCATAGTCGGGTTACAAGGGTGCATATATGTCAATTATAATATGGCTTACGGAGTTGTGGGCGATCAAATATGGGTACGTTTGCAATTGCATTAGATATTAATAAGATTGTATACTATAAAATAAACTAAAGATCAAGGGTATTGGATTGGTACACCTTCCGTAAAATTGCTCTATATATGGCGAGGTTTTTGCTGACCAGAACAAACTCTCATAATTAGCGCATCCTCGTTCGGGCTGACCTACCCGCTCATTAAACCCCCCTATATTCCTCGCACAATCCCTGTTGCATTTTTTCGCTCACGCTTCCCAAAATTATGTCAGAACCGCCGTCATACACTGATGCCGTCTCGGTAGTGCCTCTAAACTTGCCAGTCTTTCAATTCCTTCGTGGCAAGCGGATCATTCTCGCTTCTGGCTCGCCACGTCGGAAAGACCTGCTGAACCAGATCGGACTCACGAAATTCGATGTCATAAAGTCTGGATTTGCAGAGGATCTGGATAAGTCACATATGAGTGTATATGAGGTCCGCGTCTAAGGCCCTCGATCAGGGGGAGCTTTACCGGCTGACAAATTATAGTACGTTCAAGAAACAGCGAGTCAAAAAGCACTGGCGGTCTACAAGCAAGAGGTACAGCATCTAAATTTATTATATACCATACCCTGTCTCAACTTCTATCTATTGGACATATTGACTCCGTTGTCTAGATCGAGGCGGAAGTCGAACCAGCACTAATAATAGCTGCCGATACAATTGTCCTCTCCAAAAACGAAATAGTAGAAAAACCGACGTCAGCAATCGAACATTTCAGAATGCTGCAATCCCTCCGCGACGACGACTTTCCGCACCGTGTGTTCACGGCGATCGCATGTGTCGCGCCATTACAGGAACCCGTGTATCCCGGATACAACCTCCAGACGCATATTGAGGAGACCCAGGTGTTCTTCTCGAAAGATGTTTCAGACGAGTTTTTGAGCGCCTATGTCGCGTCTGGTGAAGGTAAGGATGCAGCGGGCGGGTATCAGATTCAAGGAAAAGGTGCGTTGTTAGTTGACAAGATTTTGGGGGATTATTCGAACGTGGTTGGACTGCCACTTAAGGCGACCCTGCAACTGATGGAAAAGACTATATTCTCTGAAGAAAGCGAATCTGAGGAGGCATGATAGACAATTGCGACCATAAAGTCTATTGTATATATAACACAGGAATTCTGACTTTTATCCAAAATATCCAAACCGTCCGAACGCCATTATATAAATACTATACAAAAGCAGACTAATCACTATCCGAGGAATCAAATGTCTCTTCATCTTCCTCAAGGATGACTGGAATCACAAAAGACTCTTCACTAAACTCACCACGTACGCGCTCGATCGTGACAACATCTACCTCATCGTCATCTTCTTGATCCAGTTTCCGCTTATTTGCAACTTCATCTGGGATCTGGCTTTGGTTAGCGTCCGTTGCTCCATAATGTTTTACGGCAAGGCGGCAATATCTCCACTTACGATATCAAACTCATCTTCCCGCTCCTCATACTCAACATTCTCCTCAACTTCCACGAAATCCGGGGCTAGAGCACTCCAACGTTGTGGGGTCACCGTCGCCCACACGTAAATCGTGCCATGGTCCAGACCTGTGGCAGCCACCAGAGTACGGTTCGGGTCCCATTGCACATCAACTATCTCCTCCCGCGGCGCCTCAATAATCTTCACCAGTGACCCAACTGTCGTTTCCCAAATATAAATGTCGTGAGCGTCCTGGTATGTGGATGCCAGAACGTAATCCCCGTTTGAACTGAACGCGACTGAGTTCCACTGTAATCGGTTCACAACGTCCTGGAACCTGTGCACCACGTCAATATCCCAATCTACAGGATCGACATAGGTTAAATCAGGAGTGTTGTATAATCTAATTGTCCTATCCGAAGAGTTCACAAGAAACTGTTTGCCGGAAACGCTAAAGCATATGTGTTTTATGTTTGACGTCGTCAATTTTTCCGATCGCACAGTCTGTAGCGTCTCACTATCAATCACGTTTAACCAGCCTTTACTCGTTCCAGCGAAAATATATTGTCCAGATTGGGTGAACGTCGCCACGAGTGTGGATTGCTTATCCTGTTTTCGCTCCCTCACATCGCCATCTTCGCCCTCGTCTTCTTCCTCCTCGTCGTCGTTTTGTAACGGCGCACTGGAAAGCAAATGCTTCCTGATCGTATTGTCGCTAAAATCGACAAGCGTCGGCGAATCGTCGAGCAATGCCGCGATGAAAATCTGATGATTGAACGGGTGTAGTTCCGCGCCCCAGATGGCAGACTCAAAACGAACAGTTTTCTCGCGAGAACCATCTTTTAGATCCCAGAGGATGCATTTCCAGTCCCTGGAACTGGAGAGTAGATACCTACCATCCCTTGACCAGCTATTTTCGATGTTAGAAATATTCCGTGATACGAGTCTAGAATGGGCCACTCACCTTAACGATTGCACAGATCGCGTGTGGCCACGCAAGACGCGTGCAATGCCATAAGTCTCGAAGTCGAATACAACCACCGTGCCATCAATCAGTCCAGAAGCAAGGTAATCGCCTTTTCTATTGAACTTGATACAGGTTGAGTGTCCGTAATCTGTTGGAAACGTCTCAGCTGGCAATTATTTACGCCAGATACGAAGAGAGAAAAAACACCTACTGAGAGTATGCGTAAGATTTTCGGGATATTCTTGCGACAAGGCGAAAGGGTCCGACAGCAAAAGATTCATGCTGATCCGCTTAGATGAGTTTATGGTGTTCCAGGTTGCATTGCTGTGCTGGATTTGATTTATTAGGTCGTTTTCTTCATACGTTGGCACGAGCATGTACCCTGACCCGAAACTTTCCAAACTTACCCTATTCCATTGCATGCAGGTTAGTCCCGCAAATGTACTCAGCATCAAAAAACGCATAATAATGTCATCATATTTGCGGATATCAAATTGAAATTAAAATAACACACTGACTAATCCCTCTGTCTCGACCAGCGGCGGCCGCGAAACAGCATGAAAATAGGGATCAGTCTGGCCACGTTCTTCGAGTTGCTTGATGATAAACTTGATCATGTCCCAATTCTCCGCATGAATCATGGTCGTCATGCCCAACTGCCGAGTACGAGCCAACACAGCCCATAATTTGTGCATCAGATAATTGACGGTTATCGTACGTCATGTACAGTTTGACACTTGAAATGCCACCATTGTTTCGGAGAATCGGCAAGTGCTCATCGAGAACGGCGGGAGTGGGATTCGTCAAGATAAGATGGAACCCATAGTCGCTGTACGTGCCGCCATGGGACGCGCACTTTGCATGATAATCGCTGACGATCTTGAGAACATCCTCGTCCCACCTCTCTTGAGCGGCAAAAACACACGACTGTTGTAGTCCCACCGCAGACGGCGCTTCTCGTCCCCGTATCAAAACCATCCATGGTTTGACCCCCGCCACCCTGAGATAGATGCACATGCGTGTCTACACCGCCGGGGGTAACGTGAGCACCTTCCGCATCAATAATCCGCGACCGACATGAGTTATGACGCCGTCTGTTACGGCGATGTCACTGTTAGGCGGGTGTAAGGTACCTGATGAGGTTACAACAACTCCATTCGTAATGATCAAGTCGAAATTCATTGTCTCGTTAGTCGTGGCACACGTAAATGAAGACCCAATTATGCATGGCTCCTTTAAGTATTACCGACTATATCCGTGCAATATGATAACTGGACATCCGAACTTCCTCTCGTATGGTTCAATTCCCTGTGCTCGTATGGCTGTATTCAGCAACTCTCCATTGAATTGTATTGTATAATTATATCGCCCTGTACATGCCTCCACACATTCCAACATGGCCATTAATGCTTGGGAATCTGTGAGGTTCGTGTAGTCCCTTCTGATGGCTGATGGCCATATGGTACGAAACCCAAAATGATGTTCAGACGATAACGTGCTTGCCTTCGTGCGCAGCCGCCGCCGCTTGAGCGGCGCTCTCGCGCGACACGGATGAATGAATCACTCATATACCGCGACGATGAATCCCCTCCCCGTCAGGCGCCTCCGTCGCCACGCAAATGTGCGCCTGAGCTGGTCAAGGTAAGCGAGAGGCCCCAAACGGGAGTCGGACTAACGCGCGTGGTGTCGCGTGGGGTCGGGCATGGATCCACCGGGCCATGAGTGTGGGAAGACTGAACCTGATCGTTTCCTGTCTCGCAGCAGCTGCAGCAGAGTAGCACAGACATTTGCACACTCCCGATCAGGAAGGGGAATAACAAACATGCGCTGAACTGCGAAACAAACACTTCTTGCGCGTCGCGACACCGCGACTGCCTCGACTATATTCTTTCTCGACACGTCACTTGGCTTCTCTGGATTGTACATATCAATGGCGATAACTACTCTTGCACTCGTTCAGCTCGTGTGTGCGACCGCTTGGACCTGTCTAGTGACCACTCGTGCGAAGTGCTCTCCAGTCAGGATATCATCGAAGAGGTGGTCTCCTCTGCGTCTCTCACCTTTGCCCCAGGCCTTCTCGATGTACTTCAAGCTAACGTTCTGCCCTCGATCACTTGGTTCAAAAGTCTACCTACCCATACGGGCAAGAAGATATGGGGTGCTTACGTTCTTGTTTTCGAAAAAAAGGCTGTCGACCTTTGATCTACGTCGGCTCTGGCACTTCTCGCCACTGTCTCATTCATCGTTTCAACGATTACGACAAACGTAGGGAACTCTTGCCGGCAAATGTCGAAAAAGCTTTTCGAGAAGGCTATGTACTTGCGCACAAGGGTCTTTTGTGCTCGGCACCGATGCCATCTTCCGCCCTCGTAGCAGTCACGCGGCTGGTATTCGTCACTTTTGAAGCGACTTTTTCGCTCATGTTCTGGGCTGTGAAATGGAAGACAGACTATGCCTCCGGTTTGGCACCCTGGAATCGCGAAAGTCTCGAATATGACGGGTTGTGTACCCACATCGCTTTCCAAGAGCGTCCCACCGGCGATCATAATCTCTCCTCCGAACAGCTCGAGGCACAAGCAGCTGAGAGGCGGGAGAAAACACGAGCCGGGACGCGCAAGAGGCAAAAAAATTTACTCAAGAACAACCCTGAATTAGTGAAAGCCGCACGGGCTCGATATCATCGGAAGGCTAGAGAGGAGAAGAGGTTTCAGTGTAAAATCTGCGACCATGTCTTTGGCACAAGTGGCCGTTACAACAGACACCTCCGTTCGCGGCGGCATGCAAAAGAGGCTGCCAGATCGCATAGTGTCGAAACCGGAGAAGCTATAGAGGAGAAGAAGTTGCACTGTAAAATCTGCGACGATGTCTTTAGCCGCCGTGACAATTACAACACACACCTCCGTTCGAAGAGGCATGCAAAAAAGGCTGCCAGATCGCATAGTGCCGAAACAGGAGAAGCTATAGAGGAGAAGAAGTTGCACTGTAAAATCTGCGACGATGTCTTTAGCTGCCGTTACAATTACAACAGACACCTCCGTTCGCGGCGGCATGCAAACGAGGCTGCCAGATCGCATAGTGACGCAACTCAAGGTTTCGGAGAAGCTATAGAGGAGAAGAAGTTGCACTGTAAAATCTGCGACGATGTCTTTAGCCGCCGTGACAGTTACAACAGACACCTCCGTTCGCGGCGGCATGCAACTAAGGCTGCCAGATCGCATCGCGCCGAAACCCAAGGTTGACGCTTCTTTGCTTTTGCTTCTTTGCTCTTGCTTCTTTGCTCTTGCTTCTTTGCTGTCGTACTTACTGTTGGAAGAATAGAAGGTGTGTTCACCTAAAAATTGATCTATTGAGCCCCTTCGCTGCGCGTTTCCACTATATATAATTTTAATCTCCGTCATCGGTACCTTACCTTATGGCGCCGCGGCGCCGCACCGACCTCAGGGTCCCACTTTGACAAGCGTTTTTGGGTTTCGGCCGCCGACGGGGCCTCATTGTCGAAGAGATATCGCAACAGCTCGGTCCTGAACCACTGAACAACGGAGTCAAGTGTTTGAGTATCTCTCGTGAAATAACGTATTGATTTGTATTATGATGGTATCAAATCATCAGATAAATCTGGAACATGCACGCACCCCGTAAAATCAAACGCTCCGAAATAAACATAGACAAAATTGCAATACGTAACAAGTGAGAGACTTATACCATCCACCGTAAATCGAATCCAAAAAAAAAAAACCTCTCTAACTAGCACCTACGAATACAAATATTATACAAATAGATATCTAAGCATTCTCTATTGGAGTAAAACCGCCATCGTACAGCATTCCTCCCACATCACCATATCCCAACGTAGTATGATCTTCATGATGCTGGATAGCGTCGCCACTAGAAATTGCATGGCTGTGGCCATTCAGAGTACTGGCATCGTCTGCACTACTGGCTGGACTAGTCCAGAAATCATTGACTGAGCTTATGGGCTGCATGTCGATCGTAGGCTCCTGCTTCAATTGCATTGGTGACGCATTCTGATGCTGGTGGTTCACTGGCCCAATATGACGCTGAGGTGGAATTTGCTGATGCTGCTGCAAACCGACGTATGATATATCATGCTGTGGAAACTGCTGTTGTTGTGAGGTTGGAGACGGGTTGGCGTGGTAGATGGTCTGCTGCGGTGCCTGTTGATGAAGCTGCGGTTGCTGAGATTGTGGCTGCTGTTGTTGTTGTTGTTGTTGTTGGTGTGGTGGCATAAGTTGTTGGTCACCAGTACGGGGCACAGCTGCGAACGTTGTCCAAACTATTTTTTCCAGTCTGAGTAAAGCATACTCAAACATCCAAGCCGCTCGCGAATGCACTCGAAGATGCCATTGGAAGCCTTCCTTATAATTCAGATACATTTTAGCCTCCTCGCTCGAAGTCGCGGTGACTTCCAGAAGAGAAATAAACTGCCCAATCTCAACTAAACAGTCTCGTGACGAATGGATCCAGAAGGCCTCAAGATATTCAGCAGATAACGAGCGTACGAAGTTAACAGCCGCATTTGCACGATCATTTGCTGCAGTTCGAAATTGAACGACGACAACATTATCTGTGCATCCTTCAAGTACTCGCAAAATGGCTCGGTGCAGTGTGATCTCAACAGTGTAATAGGCGAGATGTAAGTATCCTGTTGTGCATAACCGATTGTTTATAACTGATGCAGGCTTCAGGTACAGGCAGTCTGAGAGACCTGTATGCCATTGCCGTAATTTCAATTGTAAAGGCTTTGCAAGTTCAAACACAACCGATGGGTCTCGAATCTCGTGCCTGTACTTTGTATACTCTGAGAAAAAGAATGTGAGCAGAATCTCGGACAAGATCGACGTTAATCGGGATATCTCTATAAGCAGCTCCGCACCATGGTCGACGCCAGCAACAGATGACAACTCAATGCAGAAGTCATCTAATTCAAGCATCGGCACAAGCCAATTCTTTTCATCGATGTAACACGGCCGACCATGACAAAGTGCAACCCAACGATCTTGCACATAAAGTGCCCACGCGACACGTCTCCGGAGGAAGATTTCCCAAGACGGTATCTGCCACCCATGACAGTCAAGATGGAGACCAAGGGCTTGTGCAACGCCAACCAGTTGTGCAGTGAATGCCGAAACTTGGGTCTTTCCTAGTTTAAATCCACCAGTGACTGACTCTGGTTTGCGTTGAAGTAACAATAAGCCAGCCTGAACTGTTGATACTCTTGCACGATGAAGGTGTCGCTGAATAGCGGTAAAGGCAATCGTGTCGAGTTTGAACGAATCGGGTGGAGCTTCTGAATGCGAAAGTTCGTGATCATACGTCCACCAGTTGAGGGCAAGAGAGTAGACAGCGGCAAGTAGAGGAGGCGAGATCTGCTTGGGAGATATGTTGTACTGGGAAACAAAGTAACTCTGTTTCATTGTAAGCAGACGACTACGATAAGTCAATTTAATATGCTTCTTACCTTATGGAGAATGGGATACGACGGATGGACTATCCGGAAGTACAAGGCTACTAGTTGGGGTCCGTACGGAAACACAATTTTCTCAATCTCATCGACAAGATTGTGATCCGCTTCGATTTCACTGTCATGAGTCATCAGGAAAACAGCCTCGTTAGAGACCGGCCGCAAATAATTTGTCTTAGAAATTGGCAATCGTTCGCCAACTGCAGTCGATAACCTATGCACAAACTGGTATTCATGGTCGAGAAGATTAGGCCCGACAAGTTCGGAGTAGGCCGTGTCATTCATTCCCAGCGAATGAGTATTTGAATCTGGATCCAAACTCTCCGAACCTGTATTTATTTTAGTATAGGAATATACTGTTTCTGTACGCTTTAAAACATACGCTGGTCGTCGTTGATCTCGTTATCGCTCCCCATAGAAGTGTTTATTCTGGTTCGTTTGGAAGCTGGCATCATGATCCCACCGTGATCCTCCAACGTTCTCACGTCATTCGATACATTACTCCCAGCTTTACTTATTGCAGTGTGGTCTAGTATAGGCTGAGGTATGTCGGGATGATATCCATTCTGTGGCACAGAATGCGAAACTTGAGGTGGGGGTGGGGCGGGGGCCAGCTGCGGACCGGGCAGTCCATTTACACCCGCGTGATGTGGTAACATTGTGCCTGATGGCTGTGGAGCGATATTGTTATTTACGCCAGGCGCAGCATGTCGTCGTCTTGTTGGTGGCTCTAGGACGAATGTGCAGACTTCGTCGTGAGAGACACACATTGTGCATATCGTGGCGCCTTCTGGTCGCAAGCACCGGGTTTTACGTCTCCGGCAACCGTCACATGGTCGTTCTCGTCGATTTCGTGTGTAAAAAGGGCGATTAGCGTTCGAGGCGGCGGCGGCGGCGGCCGTGGTAGTGAGAGCGGATGGCGCTACCGAGGTCGGTCCCGCACCACTCTTCGACGAGGTGTCGCTGGCGATAGCAGATGCTGCAGTTGCGGACGCAGCAGAGGAAATGGACAATGAGTTCGAGCGTTCTGGTCCGGATGCTGTTGGAGGAGACTGGTGAGATGAATCTGGTGGGGGAGAAATTTGCAACTCAGACCCAGACGTCGTGTTGACTGGCACGACCGAGGAGGACATGGAGCTCGTGGACCTCACCAGCCCCTCATACTGCTTTGAGCTGTCGGCCGAAAGACCCGGAGGAGGCTCGCGAGCCGAATAAAGCGGTGCCGTTACCGGGGCCTGCATGTGTCGTTCGAATAATTCAGCTTGTACTCAGAAACTGGAGAAGATATAGCGATGAAAGGTAACAGGCAGATCTCTGATCGAGGTCGAATCGTAACAAGTTGTGAGGGGACAAACCAGCGAGGCGTTTTGCGTGGCTTGATTTTGTCATTTCCCAAACGGACTCATTTCGCATATCCGCCAAATTGCTGTCGCGATTACGGCTGTACCTGGAGTGATCAAAGCTTGATTAGGCCATGTGCAAGCCACGCGAGACATGTGCCCCATGTTGCATGCACACGTGCGATATCTACTTTGACATTCAACTGAACCAGTTATGATGTCCACTAACTAGTTATTATTCTTTTTGTTTCCAGCTTGCGAGATGAAAACTGCAGTCGGCCACTCTAATTTCTGAGTATCTTCGACGCTCGTGATCTGGTATTGGTCCATCATTAATTGTTAGCCTTTTGGAACTGTTTGTGACTCTTTGTTGTCCGCGCATGAAACTCTATCGGTGCGAAATAGAGAATGCGTACGCAAAAATAAAGGTAGATGTCAAGTGTACGTCGTTACAGAATTGTTTATTGCGTGCTTTCGGTCCCGAGTATGCCAAGATATATGGAAAAGTAGTAAATAGTATTCGTGAGCTGCCAGGACTACATATATGACAATTGGTTTTAATTGTATGTAATGCATGCCGATGAGTGGTCATTAGAGATGGAAATCGACGTCTATATAATTTGGATTGGGTATTATTATTATCACCATTAGACCGCAAAACCGAATTTTGCGGGGGGTGTTGGGTGGAAGAGCCGAACTGCAGCCATGCGATTCGTGGCGTAAATTGCCGCTAATCATAAGCTAAAAGATAGGCGAAAAAAAAATGACGATAAGTTACCGCGAAACCAGGGATGCCGGAACTATTCAACGACTTTTAGTTACCAATTATTATTGGTCGTGGGAAAGCGGCTGCAGAATTATTTTTTATAACTAACTTATATGTTATATACCACTCAATCCGCTTTAATTCATATCCCACGGCGCAACATGATATCAAAGAAAATTGCCTTTTGTTGTTTCTCTAATATTGCTTTCTTCCTGTTATCTATCTAGCTCATCAATCGCAGCCTATTAATAACCCCAAAAATCATTGCACATCCTCGCGTCCCCGCATAATTAATTAAGCTTGTGGCAATTCGAACACGCAGCTCCATGAGGGACACTGCGCAATTGCGATACATATATTTTAAATACAGTACGCATTAACCACCGCTCACTATGGTCCGCAAGCCAGGGTTGGCAACAAATTCGTTGGCCGAAGCAACTTGCCCGCAAAAAACTCCTGCTCGTGCTTAGGCTACGGGTATCCGGCGCGAACTTAGGTGCGGCGCTCCCAGGGAGCCGGCTCTTTGCTGCGTAAGAACTGCCGGCAAAGAGCAATTCATGGAGTTCCCCCATTTTATTCCCTGGCCGGTCCAAATTTCTTTTGCCAGCTAGTTGGCACTTGTCGCCTAACAGGTATTGCATCACCTACTCTGAAGTATATAGATAGGCTGTCTCGGCGAAAAGCTATACTTTTCTGACAAGTGCCGCCATCAAATGCAATCTTGAATTGCAAAATGAGTATCAAGGAATATCCTGCCAAATTCAAGGCCTACATCAAGAGTTTAACATGGCGAGATCTTCTGAATTTCATAATAGACCAATGGTTTTTAGAATGTCTCGGCATCGCTATTCTTATAGCGTACCTCGTCCCTAACTTAGGAAAGAAAGGAGGTTGGATAGCCGCCCAGTACAGTATTATCTATGTCTGTCCGGCGCTCATTTTCTTCATTTCGGGATTGACAATGGACACCAAAGTTCTTATGAAATCAGCTGCTTTGTACCGAATTCACTTGGTCGCGCAAATCATGTCGTATCTATACACCAGCGTGTTTTTCTTTGCATTTTCATATGCTGCTTTGGCTGCCAACAACAAAAATCTCAGTTTGGCGATTCTCGGCGGTTTCATCTTGCTAGGTTGCACTCCAACAACCATCGGTTCTAATGTCGTGTTCACTCGCAGTGCACACGGAAATCACGCGGCCACTTTGATCGAAGTCACAATCGGTATGTCCCCGCTTGAATCAATACCCATCTATTCACTTTCCCATCTAACATAAAGGTAGCCAATCTACTATCCCCAGTCCTCTCTCCTGCCCTCATCAGCATGTACATGTCTTCTTCCGATGCATGGGGCGAACTGAGACCAGCCGGTGGCAATGGTGGTTATCAAGCTCTATACCGGTCCGTCTTCGAACAACTCGGTCTCACGGTCTTCGTACCACTTTTCGTCGGCCAAGTTATCCGTTACTTCGCAACCAAACCAGTCATATGGGTCACCGAGAAATTCAAGGTTAATAAATTCAGCTCCGTCTTCTTGATCCTGATCATGTGGTCGACGTTTTCGTCTTGCTTCGCCACTGGCGCATTTAAATCTCTAACCCCTCAATCGACCGGCTTAGTGCTGATGCTGGACTTTGGCCTATACTGGTTCTTCCTGTTTAGTACTCTGGTCGTCACACGTGGATCGCGGAAATTGCATTCCAAGAACAAGTATCTAGAAAGCATACTTAACTTTTTCCGGTTCAACAAGCGTGACACTATCGCCATCTGCTACGTCGTACCGGCCAAAACCCCAGCTCTGGGTGTCCCGCTTATCAATGCGCTCTACGCGAATCACCCTGACATCAGCGATCAGACAAGGCAGATTTTACAAATCCCAATTATCCTATACCAAATCGAGCAGTTGTGCTTTTCCTCGAGCTCTATCCCTTTTTTTAGAAGGTGGGTCAGGGATGAAGAAGAGGCTGCAAAATTAGAAGCCGATGACAAAGCGCAGTCAGAGAAACCTGGTGACGCAGATATAGAACGGCTAGGCGAGTCTTCAAATTCGTCCTCTACCGAGGTAGCGGGGTCCGACAACGACGAGCAAGTCGGCAATGATCTAGAGGAACCAGAAAAATTACACGCGGCGTAAAACCCAAAATGGTAAAAAAGCTTGAGAAGCAGTAGATATGTTCTTGTGAACTAATTTGGTTGCATTTTTTGTCATTTAATATGCATGGGGCGCTTGGGCTATCGGAGATTGCATTTGATCGTTTTGGATTCATTATAGTGGGTAGAATAATAAATGTTAACGGATAGATTATACCATCTTGTATCATTTTTAAGGCTCTTCTTCTGCCATATATATTGGCCCGTCGTTAGGACCACGAGCATAGAGTTCACATCCCCCAACCTTCTTACATTCGATGCCGCACAATTACTCTCCTCCATCTCACTCTGGCTGCCGGACTCACCCGCATGTTATGGATGACCCAGTACCACTATAGCCAGTAATGATATTGCGATGTCCCGAGAAATTTCTTCGCCGATGTTCTCGGCACAAACCATGCTCCTGTCGCAATCGCCCGCTTCTTCCTCGTCGTCGACTTTAAACCGCACCACACAACGAAAGTCAAATCAATATGTTAGCGCCGCGACGGCCGGCACGCGGGCCCTACTGTCGCAGATGATTGCATTTTATGTGCGGGTCCCAATAAAGCTATTTCGACCAACCCGTGTAGACTTTCTTCTAGTCCCACGAGCAATCAACCCGGCCGTCGCCGCGAGCTTGCCTTGGAAGTTTCGCACGCACTCGAGTATTGCGTTGTTGACACACGCGGTAAAAGAACATGGATGGAGTTTCATTCCAAATCAAGGTACTACTGGCTAAAACCCATATCCCCTTTTTTTACCGGATGTGAAAGGTTGACTGACGCTTGTTAAGTTTTACCGCCCCTGATCGCCAACTCCGCCGTCGGCATGGTCTTGTACACAACATATCTGACGGCTCTTCCGTTTTTCTCAGATCACAGAGTCCAAATCAACAACATGTTGTCCTCACAAGTCCCAGATATTCTCACGCCCAAGCAAACATTCCTCGCAGGCTTTATCGCCGGTGGTGCACAATCCTTGGCCGCCGCACCTATCGATGCGATATTCACGAGATTCTCAGTAAACGAACTACTGGAGCAGCCTCACGCCGAGTCCGGTGAACTGCGACATAAATCGTTATGGCGATATGCAATGGAGAAACTTAAAATGATAGGTCTTCGCGGAGTTTTCGCCGGTTACGCACTCTCATTTACCAAAGAATCCCTAGGATTCGCGCTTTTCTTCTCGACATTTGAGTCAGTCAAACAATGGTCATACTCCCGCATTGTCCGGGATTATGGCGCACCGATTCCGAAATACCTAGACGCGGCAGCAAAATTACCCACAGGATCGAATCAGAACCAACACTCAAATATTCGCGAAAAGCCGTCGGCCGCGTTATACCCGGCCACGATTTTAGTAGCTGGGGCAGCAGCGACCATTGCATTACAGATCGTACAGTATCCACTTTCGCGGCTCCAGAACCTGCATCTCACGAATTTGGAATCAATCGATTTCGACAAAATTTACAGTCGCAAACCATCATCGGAGCATGGGGCCGACAACGCCGAAATGGTAAAATCTGCTCGGACAGCTCGACGGGAACTGCTACAGGCTTACATCAACGCTTATCGGCAAACGTTTCGGGAGGCTCGCGCTTTAAAAAACATGGGTAAACACCGCTCGTGGCCGCGGTGGCTCTATAAAGGTTTCATTAGGAATACATTGACAGCAGTACCGAGCACTAGTGTTGGGCTGTTTGTTTTTGAGATTATGCGCATTAGATACATAGAGTCGGTCGAGGGAGTGACCGTGGAGTTAGACTTTGCACCGTGAACAGGATCTATTCGGAGTTTTGGAGTCACAAATTTTTATTGCATCAAGGTGACGGATGATACAACAATTCGTCGACCCATTTACATTGCCGACCAGTACGCCATTCTCAGTGCCTCACATGATCTGTAGAGCTATGGCGATAGTGTCTAGACCTGCAGCGTGGGCGTTACCAAGAGCTCAGTCTTCTGACACACTAACCTATAGACGATTGGTTGGCCAACGTCAATTTAGCACTGCGTTTTATTACTAGAAGTCTGTATATAGAAAGTTCATGTGCAGTTTTGGGGCGGCCGTGCCACTAACATGAATTCGAACATCGGCAGCACTCATGCAGTGCTGCTTGCAACACTACATTCATTATTTTTGGCAGAGTTAATCGAGCCAGGCGGATCCGTTCTTCACGATCCACAGCTTTCTGCTTTGTTGGATAACCCATTGCAGGAAGAAAGCACGAGTTAGAATCTAAAGAATCCTACTGATGACGCCTACCTTGATAGAGCCAAACTGTCAACACAAATGATCAAACGTTTGGACCACATGTAGTTGGGGAAGATACCTGGTTTGGTTATTGCGAGCGTAGTTCTTGAGACTTGCCGAAAGCAAGATGAGATTAGTAGCTCACCAGATACTATTCTCGACCCTACTCAGTCTTTTGTATGCACAACTAGGCAAATTTCGTGGAGGAATTCAACTATTTATAGGAATTTTTATAGCAAAATTGTCGAGGACAGCGGTTTCATTGGAGCCGAGGTTCCAGCCAAAACTGGCAGAAATCAGGCTTGAAATTGCATCCCAAAACCCATATTGAGAGGTAATGCTATAGAAGCGACTCCTGGTTCGAAGACAGTTTTGCTCGGCTATGTTCCAAACTGGAGCGCGTCGTAAATAACTCTACTTTTCCACGCAGTTAGGCGTTGAGTGAGTTTATCTAGGTAGTTATCCCGGCCTTATCCGGAATTAAACCACGCCCATTTCCCCTGCTTGTTACAGAACCCTTGAGCGTCATGGTAATTCGTAATCGTATCCGATCACGTTTTGCGATTTCCGCTACGCTATACGAGTAATTAGGAATTTAATGCTTTTTCGATGACCCTTATATAACGTATCCACTTCAAAAAAGCTATTAGAATGCAAAGTAGTCTATCTCAAATATCTCGAGAAACAATAAATCGAAAGAAAAAGTCGATTATTTTCATCCTTGATCTAATGCTTGCGTTTGCACCAACTCGTAGTATTTTCCATGGTTGGCCAGCAACTCAAAATGTGTGCCTTCTTCTATGACTTTTCCGCCGTCAAATACGTAGATTCGGTCCGCGTTCTGAATTGTGCTTAATCTGTGTGCTACAGCAATTGTTGTACGTCCCTTGGCAGCCTGATCCAGTGCCGCTTGTACAACTCGTTCGGATTCGGAGTCAAGAGCAGAAGTAGCCTCGTCAAGAAGCAGTACTTTAGGCTGCCGAATAAGTGCTCGAGCTATAGCAATTCGTTGCTTTTGACCGCCAGATAAAAGGACGCCCTTAGTGCCACACAAAGTGTCATAGCCATCTGCGAGAGAGGAGATGAAGTCATGAATATTTGCCTGTTTGCAGACCTCCACAATTCTCTCGTCGGAGATGTCGCTTGGATTCTCTAACGAACCCAACCTGATATTCTCCTTGATCGTCGTCCCATACAGGACCGGTTCTTGTTGGACAAGCGCCATATGACTTCGGTAGTTGCCTATGTTCAATGAGTTCACATCGTGGCCGTCAAATAATATTTGTCCTGCGAGCGGTCTGTAGAACTCCTCAATAAGTCCAATAGCTGTGCTTTTGCCACATCCTGACACGCCAACAAGAGCGACATATTGTCCCTTCTTGACCTTTAAATTCAACCCACGCAGTACAGGCACGGTAGGACGAGTCGGGTATCTAAAGTGGACGTTGCGGAATTCTATATCTCCTTCCACGTCCTCTGGATGCAGAATTTCTCCCTCCTCTGACCAGGTGTCTATTTCAGGCTCGCGCTGAAACAGGTTTTTAATACTCTGTGTGGCAATCTTAGCCTTAGACATATCAGCCGCATATGAAAACGCCATTCCGGCGTTCTGGGCCCCGAAAATTGAGGACATGTACGCAATATAAAATCGTAACACAGAGTACTCGGCAGTATAAATGAATCTGGATCCCCACCAAAACCCAAGGCCCATAACAAGAAATTGGAGCCCTTGAGCTCCGCCGAATAGAGATGCAGACTTGATTGTAGGAAGTCTATTCTTATGGACTTGCGATGCTAAATGTGCGTCGTACTCTTTGATAATATCATGCTCTCGAGTCAGAGATATGACGGTTCGAACTGACGCGAGAGCCTCGCAGGCGTAACCGGCTGATTCTTCACTAAGTTTCCTTGTTTGTTCTTGAACGCGTGCCAACATAGAGAATCTACCATAGCCGCAACCAATCATCAGTGGTACGCATCCAACAAATACTGCTGCCATCTTAGGAGCAACCGATAAAGGAAGCAAGATACCGCCCACAATGTTAAACACTGCATTCATAATTTGTCCCAGAGTTGCACCAGTGAGGCCTTCCACGCTCTGGGCGTGTTGCGAGAGAATAGCCGTGAGCCTGCCAGTAGAGTTCTCTTTCTTATCAAAAAAAGCCATATCTTGTCGCACGATATGGCGGAATGTCTGAAACCTAATTTTCCGGACAAGACGCTGCCCGACAAATGACAAGGTCGCATTGCAAAGAAAAAATGCCGAAGCTTGTACAAATCCAAGAGCGAAGAATATTCCAGCGTAGACACGAATTTTTCCCAGCGCATCAGTATCGTCAGTCTGGGCATTTCGGAACTCTGTTACACTAAGCCCATACAAAATGGCTACTGATGGCTGACCTAGGCCACTAATTGCCGCACAAATAGTTCCAATCAGTAGAAACTTGTTTTCATTTCGAGTCAATTGTAGTAAAAACTTGATCAGGGTCCAAATTGAGTCTGCCTTGGATTTTTGCTGCTCGGGCACTTCACCCAAAACGATGCTGGAGACAGAACGTCCTGACCTGGTGCGTGAAAGTTCCAACATCGACTTTTCGTTCTCTTGATAGTCGGACGAGGAATCATATGCCGTTGACGACAGCTTTCCACTATCAGCATCGGATTCAGCATCAACCCGGGTATCATCTGAGTCCTCTTCAGTTTGCTGCGTCTTCTCTTGCGTAAGCGCCTCGATCTTCTGCGCCTCGACGAGCCTGTAATATTCACCCTGTTTGGCAATCAGCTGCATATGATTTCCGCTTTCAAGAATCTTTCCTTTGGACATGACAACGATCACATCGGCATCCTTAACGGTGGACAATCGATGCGCAATGACAATAGTGGTCCTGTCTTTGGAAGCGGCGTCGAGAGCATCCTGAACGACTTCTTCGCTCTTGGTATCCAGCGCCGAGGTTGCCTCATCAAGCAACAATATCTTTGGATTGCTGACTATTGCTCGAGCGATTGCAATTCTCTGCTTTTGCCCACCAGACATTAGAAACCCACGCTCACCGACATGAGTATCCAAACGCTGCGGTAGCTTCGAGATAAACGTCCAGGCGTTTGCCTTTTTGCATGCGTCGATAACTAATGCCTCCTTTTCAACCCTACTAGCATTTTCATACCGGGAACCTATTAGACCGTAGGCAATGTTATCAAAAATAGAGCGTGCGAACAAAACAGGCTCTTGGGAGACGAGTGAGATGCGCTGCCGAAGCCACTCCACATTAAGCTTTGTAATATCATTCCCATCAAGATACACATGTCCACCAACAGGATTATAGAATCTTTCCAAGATGCCAATTATCGTGCTTTTTCCAGATCCAGACTCACCAACCAGTGCGACTGTTTTGCCAGGTTCAATAGTCAAATTAAAATTCTCCAGGATGGTAGTATTTGCTCGCGACGGGTAAATGAACTTAAGGTCGCGGAATTCAATCCGGCCTTTGACCTCGTCATCAGGAATGCTCTGTCCAAGAGCATATGGATCGACGGCAGAGTCGCGATCAATCGCAGTGTAAACTTTTGACGCCGCTGCGATACCGTTCGCAATGTGTCGCAAAAGAGGAGGGATGCTCGACAAGAAAAATGACCCCATCACCATAGACATTAGCACGGACATAACTTCACGGATTTGGAGATAGCCGGAGGCGATGTAACGCGAGCCTTGGAAGAAAGCTAGCGCATAGCTGCAGTACATAAAGAACCACATCATTCCGGACATGAAACCCAGAACCATTCCAGCTTTATGCGCCCAACTTTCTGTGATCGCCAGAAGATCGTCGTACTGCTTGGCGAGACGATCATCTGCAGCGAAAGCTTGGACGTTACGAATGCTTGAGAGTGCTTCTTCAGCGATCGTGCCACCAGCTGAATAACCAGACAGAGACCGGCGATAAAACCTAACCATATACCGCACGGCAGTTGTCATGGTTACAAGTACCGATATTGTAAAGCCAATGAGAACAAGAGTCAGTTTCCATGAACGTGTGAACGCTACCAACACGGCAGCTATGAAGGTAGTAATATTTGCAGTGACCTGTCCGACCTTCTCAGACATGCCCTCCTGCACAAGTAACGTGTCCGTTGAAATATGGGTTGTGATCTCCCCAGTCCCCAGTTTGTCATAATATGCCATATTCTGTCGGAGTGTTGATTCGACATATTTCTTCCTTATGCGAGACGATAGGACCTCACCTCGGTCGATAAAAATGTATGTGTTAATTGATGAGGAGACGAAATCGGTGACCGCGAGACCAACAAAGAACCTATAGATATTAGTAATAATTACCGGTTTAAATTTCATAGCACCCGTACAGAGCAATTTGATTAATTTGACGTTGAAATTCTTCTGGAGTGACAAAGTAGTATGAAGTGCTGTTGAATGAAGTAACTCGATTGGTATCATTCATGCTCCAAGCCGTCTCATTATTTTCAGGTTGACAGTAAGCAGACATCTGGCCACAACTATATTCATGTAGTTCATTTGGCGGACGATACGTGACAAAGAGCTGTGCAGTATTTCCTACCAGAATCTGTTTTATTTAGCATTCCATTTGTGTACAGGATGAGGGTCGAATCCCATACCGTCATAAGTGGTCTCAATACTCCTGAAATTACTGCCAACAAAAAACCAAGTGCTAGTAAAATTTGATCTCTTTTGGTCGCATATCTGTATAGCGAAAAAAAATTCGCAACCACTGATTTAACGATCACTTGCTTTCTAAGAATGTCCGCCTCGTGGTCAGGTAGGTGAGAGAAATGATCAGTAGCAATGCTGGCATAGTCACTCTTCTGTGGTCGAACATTACGGGAAATTAATGACGAATTCTCTGTCGGCACGGACTGCTGGACTGCTGTATCGGAGCTTTTTCTTTGAATTCTGGTCCACTTCCAAGCCATCGTCCAGGATATCTTGCCTGATCTGTGGATGCTAGGTGAAAGAGTACACTAGCAACTGGATTGCATTGAAGAACCAAACAGTGGAAATTGACACAGATTTCAGCAGAAGAAAAATTCTAGTATAGTGCCAGATGAAGTTACCACAGCCTTGACCCAATTGGCTCATAACAATGAAATAGGGGCCAAAAATTAGCACTCCGTGTAGGGATCGACACGGATAATATCCAGGCCAAATTTTCCTTATCCATATCCGTATCCGTATCCAGAAAATATATCCGTATCCGTATCCGTATCCGTATCCAGATGTATTGGCTTTATCCATATCCGTATCCGTATATATCCACGGATAGCTCACGTGATTATAAGCCTTTGCTCAGTCGTGAGAACAATCGTTCGATAACATTGCATGACTACTTATAACTAGCTAGGTCTGCGTCTTTGTTTAGAATATATTTTCGTACTATAAAAACTCAAAACGTCGTCTATTATCTAGAATTCAGATGAAAATGAGAACATCATAGCAAGATATAATAACGAAAACCGAATGCAGGAGCAATTCAGAAAAGAAGAAATACCGGCAGACAATACTCGACCGACAAGGCGACAAGACCGCAGGGATAGATGTGAACATTTAGTTTTTTATTGAGGTGCAGCGGCGTAAACGCGTCGCGACGGTAAACGGAGACTTAGCACGTGATGTCACGTGACGAACAACCATGCGGATACGCGGATATCCGTCATGGATACGGATACGGATACGGATAGAGCAATTTGATTAGTCATATCCGTGGATATCCGCGGATATCCGTTAACTATAAATTAAAATTACTCATAAGGCACATAAGTGAAGGTATTGGATCGAATTATTATAAGAGAGGTGCTTAATCTTTCTGCTGTGCCCGAAATAGATAGTCATAATGAGCAACGAAGTTTACGCAATGGTTTTCGAAGAACGTAGTCCAGTATTCGTAGCTCAGCTTCTGAGCCGCTGTATCGACTGTTCAGCTAAGGAAGACACTTGCTTGGATTGCAACGGCACAGAATGAATGGGGGGACTATGAGGCTTTTGACCCTGCTAAAGAGCTGATATATGTCGGAATAGTCAGTCTGTATTTTTTTTCTGTTCTTTTCATGTAATAATTATTATGTTCATGCTTTAATTAACCTATTATTTATCCATTTTTTATCTTTTAAGTCTTATTATTATTTGTATGCTTGTTTCATATTTCATATTTACAAATTAGATAACTTAGTAAATTTTAATTCTTGTCATGCAGATACGGCAGTCGTCAGTCGATCAGAGCAATCGTAGAATCAGGCACGAAATATAGTAAACGTATCCATAACAACAGCTTATGTTGCCTGCATGTAAGCTGATCTTCTACATATCTGAGAGCTGCTAATACCGGCCCATTTGCAGAGCAATGTGACCGGGGTTAGGAATATCGATGGCCTGATTGATCTTAAAGATTATACGACAGTCTTTTACACTTGTAACCTCCAAAAATAAGGCTTTAACCCAGTTGCATGGTATATCTCTCATTAGTGATGGTGTAATATCTTTTACTCATATTCTCCATCCTGCGAAAATATCCGTGGATATCACGGATACGGATACGGATACGGATAAAGCCCATTTCTTACGGATACGGATACGGATACGGATAACTATTTGTTGCCTGGATACGGATACGGATACGGATAACGAAAAATCCTTATCCGTGCCGATCCCTAACTCCGTGCGCACAGAGTAAATCCATTGTTGATTGGCAAATCGTTGCGTGCTCAGCGATAAGTGAGGATTTGAGCTAATTGGCGAAGCTGATGATGCTATAAGGCGCAATAGAGCCGCACGCAAGATTGCTTTCGAGGATTTGCTTCAAAAGTTTTTGAGACTTTTGCGTCTCAGATTAACCATCGGCGGAGAGTTTAGAGGAATCAAATTCTGCAAAGACTGTTATTCCATGACTGGCATTTCATATACAAACGGCCTGCGGTATGTGCACACGGCTGTGAGGAGTAAATGTAGACACACTCACCGTCAGGTTTCAGGGGTAGACAGCCTAATTCTCTGCTGAACAAAATGTACGCAAACCCTGATATTACATGGCTTGTGACTTATCCTAATTGACAGGAGTGCTGAACCCACTAAATGTGTGTGAATAACGTGTGAATAACTAGCTTAGACTATCGATGAAGAAGAGAATGTCCTTCCGGAGTGTTTCACGGTATCCAATCCCACTACGCTAATTTTGTGATCAAAGTTCACCCACGTAACCAACGCTAGAGTTCTAGGCTCACCCAGCACTTCCAGAGGTAGGGCGGTTCCTAATACGAATATTGGCAGTATCGGCTACATTCGTATTCGTTATTCGAGTCCCAACATTATTCGACTATCTCCCAACATTATTCGACTATTTTATTCGCAAATCCTGAGCAGTGCGAATAATATTCGTTATTCGCCGCATAACAATTCATCGAATATTCGCAGTCTAATGATCCGGTGATCTTGCAGGTTCCACGAAACCCTTATGCGGCTGTCGACCACGTTTGTGACCCCTGATTTCCCCGGATTACGACATATTTTGCGAAATGATGCGAGAAAAGTCTTGTAACTTGCACGGCATACGCAATGTGCCAGTAGGACTGGACACGACATCGCCTACGAGACCATATAGCCGACGAGTACTGGACGTCCTATTTCAATAGAGTGCGTCAAGCGATGATATCCTAAAGAGTCTATGACCTCTACTGACTCTTCTAGTGTTTGATTGGCCGCCACACTACCCTTCCCTTGTACTGCCCATTTGGCGATATTGTGTAGCCTATATCGTCCAAAATACAATACGATATCGCCAATTGGCCATAAAATGGGCGATAATATCGCCGAACGTTTCCGCCCCGCGATACGATATGCGATATGGATATACCCCCGCAATATCGTATCGCGTCCAGCCCTTGCCATTGGACACTGCAATCTTTTTCAGGCCCGGGGCTACCGGGCTTCGGAATCTCTGATTGCGAGGCATCTGCCGACTTCTTAACTATCTTGTTCGACTGTTCTTAGGTCGCTACCAATTTAGATTCTAGGCAAGAACGAGAACCGACCGGTCAGACGATTGGAAGGCCGTGAAGTTAGTCCGATCCGATTCCATACGAATTAAATAAGACACGTTGAGAGATAATGTGAACAGAAAGTACGGAACGCCTTCGTTATTAAATGCGATATCCGTTGATTAAATACCACCTTGTCATATGCCCGTTCCATCAAGCATGTATTGCACAAGTTACGTCATTCAAGTCTAGCAGTTCACGAATATGTCCAAATCGTGAGACTTGGATTCTGGGAAAAGATTTCAATTTACCGTAAATCACGTTCCCACTTTGAGCTATGGGGAACAAGTTCAAATCAGTCATCACTTATCAGCGACCGCTCTCACTCTGAGGTGCTCGCTGGAATCATGCCCGTCCCAGAAGCTGTTCGTCTGTTCGTCATCCCTAAACCTTGCATGCATATATTGGCGACGCATTCAACGCTGCAATTAAATGGATTTTAGTTGATAATGTACGTACCCATGCAAGCAATTCGCACAACCATGCATCCGAATGCAGGAAGCTTCATCTGCGGTCCTGAGTGTTCGGAGAACTAGATTCCAGGCTATTAGAGTGACAGAAGGAGAGAAGGCGGATCGAATATGATTACTTGTACGAGTTGGCCAGTTGGACCGTGGGCGATCACGAAAATTTCTGACAGTTAAACAGTAGTTAATGATGAGACAAGTCCGTGCAGAGAGGTCATAGATTACTTTGCACAGACCCCGAGCAATCGATAAGAAGGGTCACATAGAAGTTTTCAACATTTTCAACAGCAGCTTTCAATGAAAAATAATTATGCATTCATAGCTATCCGGGGATCAGCACGATAATCGGTAAGCGGGTATTGAAGAGGTGGTGGTTGTCGTGTTCCAGTATGAGGGGTCAGTTGTTTGTAAATATTGCATGCAGAGTAATTAAGTTATCCATTTTGCTCGCATTTTTGCTGCCTCTGGCAGCTATTTCTGTTAATTCAGTTAATAGTTCTTGAGTCTTGCCACTTAGAGAATCACGCACAACAGGAAACCTCCTCAAGGAGCGAGTAGCATGCCGTTATCTTTATTCTTATCTAGAGGTTGTAACCTCGTCTCGCGTCATATTTGGCGTTGTGCACGCCATGTGTTTTATTTTGACCCAACAGGATGAAACGGCTCACTAGGAACGGGTCTTCTTAAATTGATATACACATTTTGTGCAATTAGTGGCTGCTCATTTGGACACCGGGTAAATTTACAAGTGTTTCCATCATTTCGCCAGCATTTCATGAATTGCGTCATGCACTACAAATGCAAGTGCGACATTATTTCGCTATAAGCTGCAAGCTCCAGAGCCAAGCGAAATAGACCTTGCCAATCCAGGCGCTCGCCTTAATCACCATGACTCTGGACCTATTAAGCTTCTTCAATGCCGACAGGACGAATCCTACTGGTCAATTACTTGCTGTCAACTTTCAGAACTTATTACTTGGCGGTCTTGAAACTTGAGTCACATCACTGGCGCATGATCTTGTACTGTTCTGACTTAAACCAATTTGGTCGAATCTCACTAGATGTCGCAATTTGAGAGCGGCAAAAATCTTCATGATATGCCTTTGACCAGTTCATGTCTGTCCTTTAAAATGAGCATCGCTCGCCAGTCAGGCCGCTACGGCTACTCTATCATCACGCAGTTCTACAATGTCATCGAATTCAGCTGGCTCCGAAAAAGCGGTCGACGTTCGCGCAAGCGAGCTGAGCGATTCAGTGTTGAGCCAGGAAAAAACGGAAGGATTAACCGTTACTGAAAGTTCATCAGTCTCCTCTTTGGCCAAACATGGACGCAAACCTTTTTTCTTCTGGCAGGTTAGAGGACCATCATCGATAGACCTTGACAGCGTTGCGACTCAAGAGTCCGTGTTTGATGATCCTGTGCTTGCGAAGCACTATCAACCGTGTCTGGAGTATGAAAATTTGCATCGGTTCGATCCAAGTGTTAGATGGACATGGCGTGAGGAAATTGTGGGTCAAGCTCATGTCTTCTGGTCGCAAGTTCTAACAAATTCCGGGTAGGCATTATTGAGGAAACTTGATCTAAGAATCATGCTTTTCGTTGGCATCATGTTTGGGGCACTGCAGTTAGATCGTGGCAATATTAGTCAAGCCAATGCCGACAATTTTCTAACAGACCTTAATCTTAGTACCAATGGTAAGGTTTCTACCGAAATTGCATTTAACGGGCATGTTCTAAATGGGGTCTGCTAGATTTTAACAATGGCGATACGATATTTACCGTCTGCTTTCTGCTCTCAGAATTGCCTTCTCAACTAATCAGCAAAAAGCTTGGTCCTGATCGTTGGGTGCCGACGCAGATGGTCCTCTGGTCAATTGTTGCGTTCTCCCAGTTTTGGTTGTCCGGGCGTAAGTCATTTTTTGCGACAAGGGCACTTCTAGGCCTGCTCCAAGGAGGATTTATAGCAGATTGTACACTTTATCTCTCATATTTTTATACAGCATCCGAGCTTCCAGTGCGGTTGGCATATTTCTGGGCATCAGATACGCTGGCGAACATTATTGCCTCTTTTCTGGGTTTCGGTATACTTCATATGAGGGGCGTTAACGGATATGCGGGTTGGAGATGGCTGTTCCTGATAGAGGGTCTCATAACTCTCATTGCTGGCATTTTGGCCTACGGATTGATGCTTCCAGCTCCAACAAAGTCTGCATCGTGGTTTCGTGGCAAAAATGGTTGGTTTTCAGAGAGAGAAGAGCTTATCATGGTGAACCGCGTTCTTAGGGATGATCCTTCCAAAGGTGACATGCACAACCGCCAACCAATTGACTGGCATAAGCTGTGGTTGTCGCTTAGTGATTATGACCTTTGGCCCATTTATATCATTGGTTTGACGTTCGGCATGTCATCAGCCCCGGTGTCAAGGTATCTTTCATTAACTTTACGCTCGATTGGCTTCAGCACATTCCAAACTACATTGATGGGCTTGCCATACCAAGTGGGTGGGCTTCTGACTATGCTGACTGTAAGTTATTCGTCACAACGATTTAACGAACGCAGCGTCCACGGTCTACTCAGTCAGCTATGGGTGTTACCGAATTTGATTGCGCTTCGTTCATTTGGTCTACATTCAAACAAATGGTCGAAATACGCCGTCACAACTATTTTATTGTCGCATCCATCCACCCATGCTGTCCAGGTTGCTTGGACATCTCGGAATTCAAATTCCGTACGTTCGAGAACGGTATCTTCCGCGGTGTACAACA
Source organism: Lipomyces yamadae (assembly GCA_030556285.1). NCBI lineage: Eukaryota > Fungi > Ascomycota > Lipomycetes > Lipomycetales > Lipomycetaceae > Lipomyces > Lipomyces yamadae. The sequence goes on along the minus strand of JAKTPU010000003.1, from coordinate 390,833 downwards.
TTGCATGTCAACTTGGGGGGATCGTAGGGAATTATATATACCGCAGTGATGATGCGCCGTTATACAAGCGCGGGAATATGGATCTAATTGCGATCTGCTGCATGAATGTTTTTATCTACGTCGGCGTGAAGGGATATTATATTCTGCGGAATCGGTCTCGTGATCGCAAGTGGAACTCAAAATCAAAGGAAGAGAAGGAGACGTACCTTGGTACAACAAGCGATAAGGGTAACAAGAGACTTGATTTCAGGTTTGCACATTAGAGTATTGTGATTGGTGACAAAATTTTATATGCGATTGTAATAAGAATAGGAATAAAACAAATACATCAACAAGGACAATTTCAGGGTTTGCGCTTGTCGCATAAGTGGGGTAGGCATCGACCGGGAAAGTGAAGATACCGCTAAACGAGAGAAGCTCACTAGCAATCGAGTTAAAAGTCGTTTAATAAGAAACTTTGTTGAAAGATATCCGTTACCCCACCCCGAAGACTTGTAAGACGTCCACCCAAATAAAAAAGAGCCGAACAGGAACTAGTACCGATCCCACGATGGCGCGTGGCAGCGAACTTCTGGCTCCGAACCACCAGGTTCGCCAACTCTTGGCACCAAGGAAGGGCCTTAGCTCTATATATCATCATCGAGGTTCGAGGATTTCAGTTCATCTCTTTTGAACAAGTCCCGAACTGTTCCCCCAGCAACACTTAGGAACGCGCTACCGGCTACTCCACTGAAGAGTCGAGCAGTGATCATGCTCTCGATGTTTTCGTGCCGCTGCACTCGGGGGTAAGTCAGATTAAGAAACACGTCATGGAATCTGTCATCCGTAGGATGTTGATACGTGGTCGTTTAAACTGAAGAGATATATATCCGAGTCATTGGGTTGCATCCCATTTAACCTCGATGTGCTCTTCTTCTGCAATATTCTCGGTGGAATCATGCAATGGACTACCTAACTTTTTTTGTCGCCGCAAAGATGTTCCTGAAAATTATCGACGATACCTTCAATATTTGCTTCGAGATCTTGATCGGCTGCAATGGATGCATCTGGACTAGCGTAACGATGAAAATTCAAATCGCAACTGTTTGCGACGAAATTGTATATATATAGCTACATCCTTGCTGCTTCTATGTCTGGAATCTGAGGACGTATCTAAACTTTGATATGAGTTACAATTAGGTGTGAACTCGATATTAAGGATTTCTCAGCAGCAACAGCGAAAAGATATTTTCAGCTGAGGATTTTCTTAGCATTGGCAGATTATATCCGCAGCTGGTGTAAACTGGCCCCGGAAGCACCGGGTTTGTGACTGTAGCATATTGTTTTGGCCCAGGATAAAGGCAATATTTCGTCACGTGATTATTTCACAATATGCATATTTACCTCAGCAAGCTCAGGCCTTCCGACTAGTTAAGCGCGACTATGTCACGTGAAATTACCTCTGAAAAGGTCTTACCCTTTTAGGTAGCACCGGCCATAGGGCCTGAGCTTGCTGAGGTAAATGCATATGTGCCTGCTTTGCGTCTTCAAATTATCGTCTTTTCCTTCATATTAAAGAATACCTTCTAGCGCTTGTTTAAAGCGAATGGAAATATAATTCCATTGACAGCAAAGGGTTGTCGACTATTTTACGCCCCAAATTCACGCTATATTCATGCTACTAGTCTTTAACGATCACAAGCTGAACTTTGCCACGACGTCAGGTCGCCGACGGAGCGTGATGTTTTACGTTTTGCATAACTAATATCCGTTTGTAAGTACACCCTTTCATGCTTATATTAGTGAGGAGAATGTAAATTTGGAGCGCATCACCTGAATACGTACTTCCACGCTTGTTTTAGACGGCCAGACCGGGGCATACCCCTTCATCCCCAATACAACAAAAGGGGCCTGGTAAACGCCCTGCCATGGGTTACAAGCAACAACGCACAAGTCCCTCGCCCAAGGACGAGAAACCGTGCTCGAATATGTATGTATATATGTATATACATAGACATAGATAAATAACATCCGTATCCCCTCCTTCCCACAGTCAAGTACGCGTCGCCAGAACTGGTAGTGTCCAAGTGGCTTGGTTCTCGCCATTCTTGAACTTACCCTTGCTCCAAAGCGAATTTGGGTACTCGAAATTGTGTAAAGAGGATCTCAGCCTATTCACGACTCCCCTCATGCCGGCACTTGAGAAACTGTCTGCCTATATTAATGTTAGCCAGATGACCAGGTTTTAGGAATTCTGAAGTATACTCGCTTGTGATCGAAGAGGACTTCAGCCTGGTTAGAGGTTCCACCTTGGCTCGCTGCAGACTGTGTCGCCAGCCAGGCGACTTAGTTCTCGTTGTCAAGTTGAGGATCAGTTGTCAGTATTCTCAAACGACGATGACAAGGAAGGGAGGCAGGAGCAAGGGGGAAAGATGGGCCATATTTATAACCAGCGGAGAGGCAGGCACCTTAGGTGCGCGAGTGAGTGGGCGACGGGTAGTCTACGAGATAGGACGCGCCGGTAAGCGCGCCCAACAGCATCCGATCTGTGCGACCCCCAGAGTCCTGGTGAGACAGTCATGGGTCCGAATACGAAATCCTAATTAATTAACTTGCATGAAATAGCCGAGGTTTGTTTCAGCGTGAGTCTCCGTTTGAACAAGATTGTGTTCACACTGATTCGGAATAAACACGCGCCTCGTGATTACTAACTATCGACGACAAGATGGGAAACCTCTGAGAATTGAAAAGATTCTGTCTGTAGCATTCTGTGTCAGCGAGGCCATTATAATAATAATTAACTGAGGGTGTTGGATGAATGCGCGTGTTAAGCTGTGGCAGTTGCGGCTGAGCCGCATGTTCGATCACAGGCACACACTCTCTCTCTCTCTTTCTCTTGCGCGCTGAGACAAGGCCGCAAATCAAACACGGCCGCAGCCAATTTCCGCCAATTGCCGAGTAGATGCACATGCACATCCTAATTGGCTTCTGACAGAGGCAGAGCAGTAGTGAGAATATCGTGTAGCACAAATCGCACACGCGCGAACTAAGCAACACGCCCAATTATAATAATACCTACCGGCATCCGCCGCCCAGCCGCTGCTGCTCTGCCTCATTCTCTATACACTCTCTTACCCTACTTTCAGATACAATTATACAACAATGCAACAAGAAGAAGAAGCAACGAACCAGCAACGGCCTCAGCCGTTCTGGAATGACGTTTCGGTGGGGATCACTCGCCAACTATAGCTACCCCCCGCCTCTATTCCCCCAGGTGAGTGGAAGGAACTTGGCCGTGGTTGGGCTGTCTGCCGGACCTGGTCTTCAGGTGCTGAGGTCCACCCTGAGTTCCAATTGCCGCTCGATGGGCTCGAGGAGGGGGACCCGGATCAGCCAGCACTGAAGGCCAGGCGGTACAGGTTGCATCCCACGGCCGAGGAGCAACAGATTCTGGTGAGGTGGATTGGGGCGGCGCGTTGGACGTTCAACGAATGTCTTCGTGCCATAAAGGATGAGGGGGTCCCGAAATCGAAAAAGGCGTTGAGGGCTAGGGCGATTAACGACGACGCGATAGAGTCGTTGCAAAAACCCTGGCTCAAGGACACACCGTACGATATTCGGGACGCCGCAATGGATGACCTCCTTAAAGCTTTTAAGGCGGGAGCAGCTAGGTACAGGAAGGATAAGAAGGTGTTTGAGATCCAGTACCGCTCGCGCCGAAACTGCTTCCAAGAGAGTATCGTCATCCACAGCAAGCACTGGAAGCGGCGCAGAGGGAAGTACGCTTTTCTTCGGCGCCTGAACAGTGGCAAGAAAGGGGAAACCCTACCTGATACGCTGCCACATGACAGCAGGCTGGTGAGGGAAAGGCTCACAGGCCACTTTTATTTGTGCGTGCCCGGGCCACTGGATGTGGTATAGGGTCCAGCAGGTGTTGGTCGAGTCGTGTCCCTGGATCCGGGTGTGCGGACGTTCATGACCGGGTACTCACCAGATGGTGATTCATTGAACTTGGCAAAGCGGACATTGGCCATATCTACCGGTTGTGCCACTGGTTAGATGACCTGCAGAGCAAAAAGAGGTGGCGGATGAAGAAGGCAGCTGCGATGATCCGGCGACGGATCAGGAACTTGGTGGATGACCTGCATAAGCGGGCTGCCAAGTACTTGTGCAGTTCCTACAATCTGGTTCTTCTGCCAAAGTTCGAATCACAGCAGATGGTGACAAGCAGGGGGCGTCGCAGGATTCGGTCCAAGACGGCGAGAGCCATGATGACTTGGTCCCACTACCGTTTCCAGCGGCGCCTTCTTAACAAGGCGAGGGAGTACCCCTGGTGCCATGTTGTGCTGGTCAGCGAGGCGCACACGAGTAAGACCTGGGGACAATGCGGGCATCTGAACAACGTTGGTGGGAGCAAAGTTTACAGATGCTCGCACTGCGGCTTTCAGTGTGACCGCGACATCAATGGGGCGAGGAACATCCTGGTGCGGTACTGCACCAAGATTGCACGAGGCGAGTCTGTGATGGACTAGGACCCTCTGCTTTTATAACACAGGCAAGCGCGCCAAAAGGCCTTTCGGGCAGATTAAGCGTGGCGATGACGCCTATGCTTGGTTCCGATGAACCCCTAACCCATCGCCTCAGAGTCTGCGGCTCGTTCTTAAGGAGCGGCCCCTGTAGTCTTTATCACTTGTGGCAACCCCCGTCCCCCATGGAACTAATCACCAGTAATCATCTCCGTACCACAACATCAACAAACTCGGTACATGACTAATCAATTATTGTTGTGTGAGTATTTAATGGAGCAGCTAACACTAAGTAGTGAAAGCCGAATGATGCGGAATAAGTTATTTGCACCCTTGATGCCCCAACGACCTGCCTATCGGCATTTCGAATCAAAGCGATTAAACAAATGTATATCCGCGATTTTAAACAATCGAAACGACCCACAGGTACTAGGTAGGCTCATAAGCTGCTGGCGTGTTCTTCAATCCTTCCAGATCAGGCATCATTCGACAAAAAGATTCGAAATCTACGAACAAAACAGCATCAGGGTGTAGCAGCTTTAATGGTCGTTGATTCATTGCTACAATCTGGACTGGAATCTTCCACATTCACTTTGGTCAATATCGTTAGAATTTGCGTTGAACTAGGAGACCCCACCCTGTTGCGGTTCATGATTACGCTGCTGAATAGGACAGAATCTGATGCTAGCGATGGCAACAGTATCCAGCAACATTTTCTCCATCTGAAGGTAGTCGAGGTGTTGATGACGGAGTGCATAATCTGAAAGAACGGCAATTATATGCTATGTATAGGCAAGCTTTCGTCCGAAAGTAAATTCATCCTTCCGCCGATCGTGCTCGTGATGGAAATTCGATTTGTATTTGAGTAATAAGCGATTACCGATTTATCCCTGAAGCCGATTTTATGGATGGCAAAGCACGCAGAGCGTTCAGGCAAACTTGAAGCGATGCCCGATATTGTGCGCATAGTGGACCATGAAAAATCTTTTGCACTGGTTAAAGCTGGAGGTAATTATTATTCTCATCTTTCGTATTTCTGTGCCTTCAGATATAGAGCTGACCATGCCAGTTGCGGCACGATGAGGCGCAGTGAAATTTTGATGTTGATTATAGTCATGCACATACACACAAAGGTTGGTTTGCTCTTTTGGTTTGGCATTGTATGACTAAGCTTGGATAGGGATTGTCTTTTGGAAATAGGAGTACAAGCGGTATGAATATGGGTAGTGTACATGCTTGGCGTAGAACTGGCGTGATTTCAATAGGGTGCGAATTGAGTTTAAATAGTTAACGGTTTTAATATTCGTTTTTGGTGTTTGGTATTACTTATGTCTAAATTTGCATTTGTCTAGATTTGTATTATATAGTTTTCTTTCGTTATAAGGTTATATTTTCTGAACCCTGATAATATTCCCTGCACCGTCCACCTAAGCAGAGCCCGCTCGGCATTCTGCCGACGCGAAGGGACTGGTTTTTAGCGTGGCACAGCTCAAGCAAGTGAACCCGATATCCCTGCTGTTAACCATCTTCCACACATAGCAGTTTCCCTTGTTATTCCCCGCAACAAGCATCGATCCATCTGTCGCAACGGACACGGATCGCACAGGCACATCATCTTGTGGAATTAGTTGATGAGTGCACGGTCTTCTCTCCAAGATCCCAGATCCTGACATTACCCATAATGCAGACAGACACAAACAGACACGCGGTATTAGATACATGATAAACGGCCATTAGACAACCTTACCTGTGCAATAAGAAGATAAGCGGAGTATAAAATGGTATGCGCCCGCGGAACAACATTTACGCGACGATTTTTTCGCATGTGTACTTCCACGGTTGTTTGATCATCAGTACAAGAGATGCGCCCGCGGAACAACATTTACGCGACGATTTTAAAAGTTCGCATCACGTGAATCCGTTGACTTAAATAGTATGGGCCAATGGTTTTCTGCGTTTGCCCCATTGGGAAATATCTGCGAGCCCAATCACTATTTTTGGCGGCGTACAGCGAAGGGCATTTGCCCTTGCCCTGAGTAAGAGGCGGGTTTGTGAGCGCATTGACATCAGCCTCAGGTAAGGTTTGGATGGGAAAGGATTTCCCGGAAGAAAGAGCGGCATTTGCAGTTTCGACCTGTAGGCCGCCTTCGACCATTCAGGAGAAAGCCATGGCGAAGTCGAGCCGCACAGGGGCCGGAGTGGGGCTCGCGTCATCTTTAAACTTTCTTCGCGTACATGGTTCTGTGTAACACCAAACGGTGACACAGAATGAGTTCGTATACCGAGTCGTATTACATTTGTCTATATGATCATCAGACACTTGACGGATTTGCTAAAAAATTACACACAAAGCAGGCATGAGAGTTCTCCTGACAACGGCTAGATCTTCGACTCTTTCTCCGCCTCTGGCCCCGCGACAGTCTTCTCCTCTGCAACAATCTCAGGCTGCCCTAATTCCACCTCGAGCTGCCGTATGGGACCTTGGAACCAGCGATGGGCCCAGACGATCCACGATCCCAGTGTACCGATGGCCACGATGCCGACGGCGACGGGTGTGTAATTCAGGGTTTGTGAAGTCACCGGGTTGGCCTCCGGGAGGCAGAACACGACGGTGATGAAGAGGACCTATAGATATAACATGAGTACTGTCAGACAAATTATTTTTAATAAAAAAAGAACGGGAGGGCGGTACATACCCAACAACAAGCAAGGATAGCCACCGGCCGAGAGAACCGGCCCAGATCAAACGGGCCCTTGGCAAAATTCTTCGGCCAGATCACCGCAATCAGGATCGGGAGCGCGTAACTAATGTACAGACCGATTGTGGCGATACTCGTCGCCGCGGAGAACGCAACCGCGCTGCCCAGCGAGGGCAGACTGAGACAAAACGCTAGAAACGCGGCCAGCCAAACGGTGCGGACGGGGCTAAGTAACCGCTTGTCGACTTGATCGAAGAAGCGCGGCAGAGCGCCATCGCGCGAGAAGGCGAACATCATCCGGCTGTTGCTGGTAAGGCTGAAGAGGCCGCAGTGCCACACGCAGATGATGATGAGCGCGATCAGGACGAGGGCGCCGTCGGTGCCGAAGACGTCCACGAGGATCTTAAAAACGGGCTGTCCGTAGTTGGTGGTCGAGTCGACAGTGTCGTTGAAGTTCTGGATCGAGAAGAGCAGGCAAAGCATCAGGAATAAGCCGAAGACGGCGGAGACGGCAATGGACATGAGAACGCCGATGGGCGCGTTCCAGGATGCGTTGTGGGTTTCTTCGGAGAGATGCGCGGATGCATCGAAACCTTTTTCGTTGTCAGTTTCTGGATCGACGGGAGATACACCAGGGGGAGGTTTATACCTGTGATGGTATATTGACTCAGCAAGATACCACAGATAGCCACATACGCCGGAGAAGCGCGAACGGACCAGCCAGGGTCCCCGGTTCCCTAGGGACATCGTCAGATCACGACCAAAACTGAGGGTAAGATGATGCGCACATCGTAGAAATGCTGAAACACCTCCGCTGCGGTAAGATGGGTGGGAGCCTTCGCAACCACAGCAATCGCGAGACTCCCCACGCCGAGACTGTGCAGGACTATTGATGTATAGTTCAGGTACTTCAACACATTAACACAAAAGGTATTGACAAGGCCATGACTGACCAAAATCGCAGCATAGATCCCCAGAACTTGGGCCGGGCTCGCCGCGAAGTCACTGTTCTTGATCGTCACCGCTGTGGCAATCAAACCGGCGCAACCGAAACTGATTCCGGTCGTGACGGCAAACTGGTTTTGAAGGAATATGAGCATAGTCAACCACCAAGGGGAGATCCGGCATTTACCTGTCCAACGAAATTGAACCATCCGGTCAACCATGACAGAAACGGGGCATACTTCTTGGGAGATAGGATGGCGGCCCAGAAGTATGGACCACCGCTGGTCGGGATCGCCGAGACGATTTCAGCCATACTGAGCCCGACAAAAAATGTCATGACCGATACTGTATATAGTCAGAACCCAGTACCATCGTGAGTCACATAACGAGACATCACTCAAACGCTCCACGCAGTGGGGGTAGAGATACATACCAACAATCCATCCAAAAGTCATAGACGCTATTCAGTTCTTAATATTCAACACAGCAACCTCAATGAAGGAGAAACTACTGACCAGGCCCACCGGTATTCAACCCATAACTTTAAATCCACGTCAGACGTCTACCCAGCAATGACCGTCGGCCATAGGATGTCTTACCTAAACAGAGTCGTGATACCAGTAACCACACTCTACCATCCATCACATTAGCCTTTCTGTTCCAAACATCTTGCTCGGGCTAGACAGCTAAACTCACGATGATGGAAAACGAGACCCCAAAATTGTTCATGAGCGTCCAGTTCCGTCTAAGCTCCTGCTTGTACCCCAACTCCGCCAAAAGAGTCTCATCCTGTATGTCGATCTGGTTTGGTTCGGCAGCCATTGTGGGCGCAGTTTGGTCGAGACTCGGGGCAAATCGGCGGAGTTCGAAAGTCTTCAACTGCAAGAGTCACGAGACTGCAGCTGATGGAAAGCGGTACGGTCGGATTAGAAAATATTTATATCCAAGATGAAGTTCTTATCTTATCATCTAAGAACCTAGACTATACCTCATTCGGCTTAGGGTAAAGCAAACAGTTAAAATACAGGCACTTTAGCACGACCTTTTTTGTATTTTTGATTTGGTGACTTACGCGGTACAATTGCCACCGAAAACGGCAAAGAGATCCCTGGAGAGTGGAGACCAGTAAATTATAATTGAGGATTATTAGTTTATGCTGAGCCGCCCCTTGTAGGCCCGTGCCGTTTCTTTCTCCCAATCGAGATAGTTGGTGTGCCGTCAAACAACTTTATTTTAAGGCCCAGGATAAAGCTACACCCGCCCATTACTAAAGCTACACCCTCCAGGGTTACTAAAGCTACACCCCTTCCTTTTTAGGCAATATTTCGTCACGTGATTATTTCACCGGGTGATATTTGCGCTCCAAATTTACGTTATCCTAATTAATATAAAGGATGAAAGGATGTACTTGCATACGGATATTACGTCGGCGACCTGACGTCGTGGACACGTCCAGCTTGATCGCCAAAGACTAGTAGCATGAATATAGCGTGAATTTAAGGCGTAAATATCACCTGAATATCGGTTTATCCGTAAATACCATCATTGAGGTTCGTATAACTACTTCCACAGTTGTTTGATCATCAGTACAAGAGATGCGCCGCGGAACAACATTTACGCAAACGATTTTGATCGCATCACGTGAATCCGTTGACTCAAATAGGAAAGGCGCGGGGTTACCCGGGCCGTGTAGCTTTAGCAATGGGGGGGGTGTAGCTTTATCCTGGGCCTTAAATCCCGAAACCGTGAACTCGTTGGTTTCGTGCCATCTGAAAGTGAACCTACCTTCAACTGGCTAACCTATCCTTTAGACGGCCAGACCCCCCGGGGCATACCCCTTCATCCCCAATACAACAAAAGGGGCCTGGTAAACGCCCTGCCATGGTTGCAAGCAACAACGCACAAGTCCCTCGCCCAAGGACGAGAAACCCTGCTCGAATATGTATAATGTTAGCCAAATGACCGGGTTTTTGGGAATTGTGAAGTATACTCGCTTGTGATCGAAGAGGATTTCATCCTGCCTGCCTTGGCTGGCTGCAGGCTGTCGCCAGCCAGGCGATTTAGTTCTCGTTGTCAAGTTGAGGATCAGTTGTCAGTATTCTCAAACGACGATGACGAGGAAGGGAGGCAGGAGCAGGAGGGAAAGATGGCGATATTTATAAGCAGAGGGGAGGCACCGAAGGTGCGCGAGTGAGTGGGCGACGGGTGAGTCCCCGAATATTCGCTCTGTGGCACTCCAGAGTGTTGGTAAGCGCTGTCAGCATGTGAATGCGAACGTGATTGCGCAATTAATTTGAAGTCTACGGCGCAAATCCACGTCCGATTAGCGCGGTCGATGTTACACCGAATTGGAGTACAGCGATGTGTTGCATTGTCGGATCCCTGATCCCCAATGAGAGAACAACCACTTGTTATTGGCAAACTCAAGAGGATTCGAAAAAGCGCTATCTCCAGACTCCAATATCGGCTGGGCCATTATGGGATGTGGACATTTAGTTGTTCGCGAAATGTGGATGAGTGAGAGAAAGACGCGTTGGGTTTGTTGACGTGTTCTGGTGGACGGGACAGGTCGGAGAGCGCGTAACAGCATCATCCGACCTGTTTAACCCCAGAGTCTTGGCAACACAGTCATCGGCCCGAATCCGAAACATTAGTTAATTCACTGCATGAAATAGCCGAACTTTGCTTTCACCCGCTAATCTCTGTCTTAACGTGATTGCGTCTCCATTATCTTGGAATAAACACTCTCCTTCCGGTCGACAGTAGTCACCACACCACTACTTGGTGTCAAACACTCACTAGAGTACAGAAAAGACGCTCTCTTCAGCATCCTATATCAGCTGTGTTAGATTTGCTCACGGGGTGACCAAACCAGCTGCTCCGACTTCTTACGATGATGTCCTATCAGAACAATATTTCGGCGTTTGCGACACCTTCAGCGACGGCGACTTCGCGGACATCGAATGGTGCCCTATACACAAAAATTCTGACCGCACTCTGTTGAGCTGCTCTAGAGAATGTGTTTGGTCACTCTGGCGACTCAGTCAACAATGTAAGTGGCACTACCCATACAATAGAAAACAGTTGGACAGAGTCGCTTGATCAAAGTGACTTTGTTGCCGCACAAGGTCCTCTACAGTGTTTCGATGTAGCGACTTCCTTTGGGACAAGTCACTCGACGCGGATCACTACGACCGTTTACAGGAGTAGCTTGCCATTTAGCTACGGCACTATGAGTCACAGCATACATAGCAACTGAGTCAAGAGGAATAAAGTAGGAGGCGAGGCTGCGACTCTGATCTCAATAACGACCACTCTCACGATTATTCTTGTCGATATATATACTGATAACACTTCAGCTGAGGTGACCACTGGAAACGACTACCGCAGAACCTTGCACGGAAAATTTGAAATCTGCATCGGCATAATTACTGAGCCGCAGGCGGCTCGTGCAAACATTTACATACCCGGCAGCGTCGCATCACCAAGATGTTATTATGAGGGTCTCATTAGGACGTAATTAGAACCAGCTAGCTATATTCGTTCTCCAGAATCTATCAGTGAGTGAGGCTATGCTTCTGCTTGCCCTTTGTGAAACGAATCGGCTGTTTCGCAGCAGGCAGTATCAAATAACCCAAGGAAGAAAGGTGCAACAGGATTGTCTTGTAAGTCAATTGTACTCCAATAGTCAGAAAACCGCCTAATTGAATTGATATTCTTGCCCGGTCCGGCTGTTATAATCAATCACTCTAGGGTTATGGACCTCGATCGGTGCCTCTCCGGAATCAGCTATGTAACTTGCTGCGGGCTCCGCAATAGTTAAGCTGACTGTAGATATGGCTTAAGAATAGCTTCAGCCGCGTGTCCGTCTCGACAATATGTTCATCCATGTGTCCATCTAGGTTTGGGCCCATAGCATTGTAAGGCGGCCTCGGGTCGTCGTTTGAGACAAAAATGGTACAATACCCACAATGCTAACGTTTTCAGCAGCCTTATCGCGCCGTGTGTGTCCACTAAGTAATTCGTGGTCGTGCACCTGCCCGCTGTCAATCATGCATGACTATGACCTATCATACTAGCTAGGGATGAGTGCCTCCAACCTCCAGCTGCTGGGCCGAAATAATCCGGGGACCAAAGATATACAATTCTCTACTCACAGTATAAAAACTAAATTAGCTAATAAATTTCATTACTCCTTCGGTTTTAAAGTGCATCCAAACCAATGAAAACGCGTTCCCACATCATGACAAGACTCAGGCCGGCTGCTTCGGGCTCAATTGCTATGAAAGTCGCGCTTATCATGCGCACAAGCATGAAGGTGGCCCCTACACCACCGGCGGTATACTTAAGGACACCAGCCACGACTGTTGGCGCTCGTTCATTCAGCATCTCAACAGTCAAAATGTCTTTCCCTACCACTACTCTCGGAAGAGATGGGCCAGAGATTACCGCCCTCGGGTATGGCGCCATGGTACGTGATTGGTTGTCGATCCAATTAATATGTTGTCTCCGCGTTATTGATGACATCAGGGTATCTCGGCTTTCTACGAGCCTCACCTCACTGACGAACAAGCCTTTCCGTTGTTCGACAAACTTATTGAACTCGGTTGCACATTCTGGGACACGGCAAGAATTTACGGCGATAATGAGGAGATCCTAGGCCGGTATTTCGCCAAGACGGGCAATCGGTCCAAGGTTTTCCTCTGCACCAAAGTTGGTTACAAAGCACCCGTTGTCGGCGGCGGCGTTCCGTCTCCCAGTGGTGAACCCGACTTTATTCGTGCTTCTTGCGAACAATCCTTGCAGAGACTCGGTGTCGAGACAATCGACTTGTATTACCAGCACCGCATCGACACTACTATCCCGATCGAGAAAACAATTGCCGGGTTCGCGGAACTTGTCAAGGAAGGGAAAATCAGACACATCGGCTTATCTGAGTGCTCAGCCGAGACCTTGCGACGAGCGCACAAAGTGCACCCAATCGCAGCTGTCCAAATCGAGTACTCACCGTTTTCGCTCGATGCAGAGACCAACGGCGTGCTTGAAGCATGCAAAGAACTCGGTGTCGCTGTTGTCGCGTACTCGCCACTCTCGCGAGGATTTCTCACCGGCGCATACTCTTCACCAGACGATTTTGAGCCCAACGATGTTCGTCGACGATTTCCTCGATTCCAAGCCGAGAATTTCCCGGCAAACCTTGAGCTAGTGGCCAAACTCAAGACGATCGCGGACGCCAAGGGAATCACGACCGGTCAACTTTCACTTGCCTGGCTGATGGCGCTAGGTGCTATTCCGATCCCTGGCAGTACCAAGATGGCAAGGATCGAAGAAAACGTCGCGAGCGTGTATGTTAAGCTTACGGACGAGGAGTTAAAATCCATCAGAGAATGCGTTGATGCCGCAAATGTTGTCGGTGGTCGGTATCCCGCTGTTCTTGCTAACTTGTATGCTGATACTCCTGCCATGGAGTAATTTTAAAATTACCTCAATCTATTTAGAGACGATGTATCATATGATGCCATAATAAAGTTGATCCCAACAACAAACTTGCAAACCCCGTACTCAGGTGGGCCCAACAGAACATGGGTCACGGGTCTCCAGGCACACGCGATTAATAGCTGAGATAACTACTCAATCCATTTGCGTGTCAATGCGATTATCGGCCTTGCTCGTCGAATCGAGAGATTGTTTCCGGCAAGTTCACAGTTAAACGAAATCCCATTTTGAAAGATATCTATTGTTAATCATGACACTTTTTTTTGCCTCCCCTCCCAAGAACAACATCAACAACAACAAAAAAACTCACTTTCGATCGTTGCAAACAAAATAACAGATATATACATATACCCACGTCAAATGCCATTAATTAACTACTGAAAAAAAAACGCCCAATATACTACTTTCACGAGGGAAGAATCCACCTACTCCAGCAACCAAAACGCGACCTCTCGGCTCGGCTTCTGGAAATCCACGCCACCAGTCGCAGCAGCCGCCTCGCCTTGGGCACCACCTTCCATGACAACTTGTTGTACATGCATCTTTTGTTTCGCACGATCCCGCATGCGTTCTTCAATCGTTCCCCGTACAAGCAATCGATACACAGTCACCTGCTTCGTTTGTCCGAGTCGATGCGCACGGTCCATAGCTTGTGAGTCCATCGTCGGATTCCAGTCGCTGTCGTAAAAAATAACTGTATCGGCAGCCGTCAGATTAATGCCAAGACCACCCGCACGAGTCGACAGTAAGAACACAAATAGTTCTGGCTTTGTCTGCCAGTCATTCACGAGATCCCGGCGATCACTTAACCTGGATGAGCCGTCCAAACGAACATATTTGTATTGGCGATAGGCGAGATATTCCTCCATCAAATCCATCATCCGCGTCATTTGGAAATAAATCAGGACCCGATGGTCATTTGCCTTCAATTCGGCTAGCAGTGAATCCAGTCTAGATAGCTTTCCAGAGTCGGTAACTAATTGCGACATTGGCGGAATGCGAATTCGAGAATATCCCACGCATTCAGACGACGGTTGCGGTAGCAGTCCCGCTGTTGGATACCTATGGGCCGGCACTTTGTTGTTGATCAGCCGCTCCTCAGCCAGTTGACTCGGACCAAAAATAATTTCTCGCAAGTGCAGTGAGAAAAGAATGTCGTTTTGCATGGTCACGAAGTTCGGATCTAGACATAGGGCCTCGATAGGTGGGGCAACTGCAACCGGATCAGCCATTGGAGCAAGTTTATGCAAATTCTTTCCACGGAAGTATGATGTCGAAACCGTCTTGAGGTTTTCAGTAATGCCCTCTTTCGACTTGTCACAGAGTTGCATCGCGTCGTCGTCGAGATTGAGCAAAAACAACCTAGAAGGTGAAACATCGCCCTCATTCTGCCAGTCACCAAAATATCGAGACCGAACGAGACTAGCCGAATGCATGCGACTTGGCTCCGATAGTGTTCGCGTGACTACATCCTCATGAAACGCTCTGCTGACATCATTTGCGGACAGGTCAATAAATCTTAACCACGAAAACGCATTACCTATCCGCTTATTAGTTTCTGTGATCTAACAACTAAAAGTAACGTAAATCAAGGAAAATCTCACTCTTATCATCATTCTCGTGAATGTAATCTGCCTCCCATATATTAAGCAAATGATCAAGATATCGACTTCTGAATCCAGCATTGCTCTTTTCACCTGGAATGTTCATTATTCCCTCTCGATACACCAGCTTCGGTACCAGATATTCGATAAAATTATGCGTGTTGTACATCACATCAAGCGTATTCCCTTCCCGCAGAAACGATAACGTTCTCGAAAATCGTGCGAGTGATAACGGAGACTTTGTGTCGGACCTCTCAAATAAATCAGGATGATTACAAACCTTGCGGAACTGCATCACAAGGTTCATTAAGTTCTGGTTGGCGTCATCTGAGTCCGCTTGTTCCATAATGTCAATCAAGTTAATCTGGGCTTTCAAGGCGCGGTACATGCCACGCTGTCGATACGTCAAGTCGCAAGACACGTCGATCTCAATCTTATCGCCCAATTCTGACTGCACGTGTTTCTTAACGCGTCTGAGCATGAACGGTTTCAAAATCATGTGGAGACGCTTCAGCTGCTCCTCGTTCAATTGCGTGTTACTTGTTGCATGGGATTCAATGTCTTTCGAGAACCATTCCGAGAACTCATCATGAGAGTCGAAAAGCGTGGGCATAATGAAATGCAACAGCGCCCATAACTCCTGCATCGAGTTCTGAATAGGCGTACCTGTCAGCAACAATCTGTTTCGACACTGGAATCCCAGGAGGGACTTCCACCTAGTAGACGAGCTCGACTTGATCGCCTGTGCTTCATCCAGGATCATATACTGCCATTTAACTCGCTGGAAATACTGAGCATCAGCAACTATCAACTGATAGGACGTAATCAGGACATGGAACGGCGCATCCTTTGTATAAGTAAGCTGCTTTCTGTCCCAAAATTTCCGAAGCACCTTGCGATCCTTGGCATTTCCCCAATACGGCAATGCCTTGAAATCCGGAACAAATTTGGTGATTTCTTGTTGCCAGTTGTGAAGCGTCGAAGCCGGTGCGATTACCAAAAATGGTCCCCAGATGTTATGTGTCTGGGCCAAATATGCCATAACCGAGATCGACTGCACTGTCTTGCCGAGACCCATCTCGTCGGCGAGAATGCCGTTGATACCTTGCTCATACAAGTTAACGAGCCAATTGAGTCCTTTCAATTGGTAGCCTTTGAGCGTGCAGGACAACAATTTTGGCTGCGAAATCTCAATTTCGCCCAACGTGGTTGGGTTCTGGAAATTCATCTCACCAGTCTCGGCGTCGACATCGCTCGGCTGCTTGTTATCAAAAGTTTTGGCTCTATTCTGAGCAGATACAACCGCTGAATGGGCGTTCTGTAGGGCGGCTTGGTGGAGATCGGCGTCGTCGTCGTGGTCAAAGTCGAGTTCCGAGATGTTTCGCTTCTGGGCATCCCTATCAAGTTCGTGCTCTTCTTTAGATCTACTTGCTCGTTCCTCTGCTGAAGCAGATTTCTGTATCTGTGCTTCAGTTTCATCAGTGGCAACCCCATCGCCAAACGAGCCGGCTTCAATTTCATCAGTCTTGATTTTGCGTCCAATAAAGTGAGAGTACAATTCAGTTTGGGTGATGAGGAAGTTAAGCTTACGGGCCTGGCGCCTGGCCTCACGTTGCTCTTCCTCTTTCTTTGCCCGATCGAGGGCTTGCTTCTCAGCCTTCTTGCGGGAATCACGTTCTTCGCGTTCGTTCCGTTTCCAATACACGAGCATCTCGCGCATTGCGCGCCGGGCCTTGCCCTGGAGATCCTTGACGTTCTTGTTCGTTCGAAATTGCCACCGCCTGGACTCTTTAACTGCCAACTGTGCGGTCTTGCGGGCGTTCGTCTGCTTAATGGTCACCGAACTCGACACGATCCGAGCGACCTTTGGTATATCTTTTCGAGCGATGTCGCGCCAGATGGCATCGTACATATTATTGTAACTCTTTGCATACATTTTGATTTCTCGAGATGTCGGCATCGCATGCTTGGCAGCTTCTGCAGCTGCAGCTGCAGCAGCGGCTTTGTCGGCTTTGTCTGCCGCGCCAGATTTTTCTGCCGAAGGGTGTGCTTGAACGGGTTGTTGCTGCTTTGTTTTGTGGGCTTTCTTCGACCTTGAGGTAAGCATAATTCTGAGGGTCGGCGTCGGCGCAATACCATCCTCCTCCTGTTGTTCGTCAGGCGCAGCAATTCCTTTCATTTTCCTCTTGCCCTTCTTCTTTGTATGATTGACCTCTTCCTCACCACTTTCGGCATCCTTGACTTTTTTACCTTTGCCTTTGCCCTTCTTGGGCTTAACAGCTGCCTCGTCTTCCCCAATGTCTTTCCTGGCTCTAGCTTTTCCTTTCCTCGCTTTCTTCGATGTGGCCTCGTCTACGGTAGTCTCGGGAACTTCAGTTGTTGCTTCCTCATTGCCAATATCGAGCGGCCTCACGGCGACAGGGCCTTCCTCGTCTTCCGGCGCGACGGCAAGTTCGCCATCAACAACTTGCTCCACCTTGTCTGAAACCTTTTTCTTCTTCTGTACTTGCTTCAACTTTCGACTTCGTTCACGTTCATGCTCCTCCTCTTCGCACAGAACGAGGGCCATGGCCTCATCCCTGAAATAATTTCTCGCTTGCTCGCGGCCGCGATCCGTCGTGTCACTATACCGCTTCAATTGGCCGTTCTGGTAACCAGTGCGATAGTGATTCCTAGCTTCTGTTGCAAGCTGCTCGATTTCGGCCAACCTGCGCCTGACCGACTCCAGGTACGCGGCCTTCTCGATAAGGATTTGCGCTTCTTCCTCGTCATTTTCACCGACCGAGGAAATCTCAGACAGCGGCGATGGCGGCCGGGGAGAATCCCGCTTGTTTCGTGCCCGGCGGAGCTCGATTGCCGCGGAGCTGCCGGAGCTGGATTCGGTTTCGTCCGGATCGACATTGGCCGGTTGCAGGACCCGGGACGCGGTTGGAGATGTCTGTCTGGCCGGACCACTGCGACGCCGTTTGGCCGCCTTGGAAGGATAGTAATCTTCGTCCCTGTCTGATGCGTTGCCGGTCGGTCGCGATGACTTTCTGCGTTTTTTGGAGCCGCCGGACGAGATCTGGTGAGGCTGAGAGTGTGGTTCGGGATGATGATGTTGTTGTTGTTGTGACGACGATGATGTAGACGACGAAGACGACGGTGGCCCTCCGGCAGCCGGAGGGACGTTTCCGTGGGAGAGCACACTTGAGATTGGCATTGGTTTCGAGGTCAGTGGAAGGGCCGATGATGATGATG
This sequence comes from Lipomyces yamadae, assembly GCA_030556285.1. Taxonomy (NCBI): domain Eukaryota; kingdom Fungi; phylum Ascomycota; class Lipomycetes; order Lipomycetales; family Lipomycetaceae; genus Lipomyces; species Lipomyces yamadae. Next base: position 372,344 of record JAKTPU010000003.1, on the reverse strand, counting down.
ACGATGATGATGATGGAGCTGGGTCCTCGTTGTTCAGGAGTGAGGAGATCGACATTGCCGCTCGATTAGATGGTGAGGATGGCTAATAATAATATTATTATTAATAGGCAAGGCCGGGATTATTTGAATCATGAACGGGATGATTTTAAACCTACCGTATTGTTGGCCGGATCATCATCGTAGTTATTCAACAGCTGACCGACAGCCGAGTGCGACGCGACGGTCGGATTAGATGGCTGCTGTTTTGCGTGCATGATGGCTTGGGTCGGCGACGGGCCATCATGGATGTCGTACTTTTCTTGCTGCCGGTCATACTGGGCCGCGGCAGGTTGTGGCGTGCTGAGGTGGTTGACCGTGTGACTATAGGGAGACATTCTGGACATTGCGCGCAATCTTGCCCAGTGGCCATTAACTGGATTTTGCTCTTCTTTTTTTTTTGTCGTGATGGACTGTGACTGAGATGAAAGAAGGAGGGAAAACTGCTAATTTGGTGGCGGGCGATGGTTGGTCGGCGGAGTAGCGAAGCGTTGGGCCAGCCTCGTTCGCCCTTTTTTTTAATTGCGGCGGGCTTTGGACGCGGAGACCCATCAAATTCCACTAAAACCTCCACAACGAACACCAATCAACCCACGCAGCCAAAAAAACCCATAGCAACGTTGTTTTTAAGCGGGAAACGGGAAAAATAACGCGCGCCCAAAAAAAAATTTAATAATTGGTTACGGCCTACAGGTAAAATAGCAATTGGCCATTTTGGCAATTAAAACGACCCGATCTTTGTCGAACGTAGTAACTCAATCGGCGATGTGAAAATCGCGATGCCAGTTCTGGAGGCTAGCCCTTGAGTGTCACCCTGCGCGTCACGTGCTTGCCAGAATATTATTACATGTTTTACTGGTTAACAAAGATCTTCCACGATTTTGCTACAATACAGGACACAAGTCAGAGATGTCAAACTACAACAATCGGTATTCGGCCCCGTCGAACGGCAGCACAAACTACTATGCGGCGCCAGTTATCTCGACCGCGGCGCCATCATCAAGCTCTCGGTCGCAGCGACAGCAACCGCAACAGCTGCAGCAGCAGCAGCAGCAGCAATTGTACCCGTCGACAAACATGCCGTTGCCAGCACAGATTGCGCAACAACAAATGGCGTATATCCCGCATCATATGTTGCACCCTGGTGCGTCGCAAGCCGCCACGCCTCCTCCAGCCAGCACGCCGTCGACGACGACGGTCGGTGCCGACGGCAAGCGCGTGACGGTCGTGAGGCAAGGCGGAGGCAGACAATGGGAAGATTCGAGCCTTCTCGAATGGGATCCCACTCATTTCAGGTTGTTCGTAGGCAACTTGGGTGGCGATGTTTCCGACGACGCGCTCAGCAAGGCGTTTGCCAATTATCCATCAGTGTCAAAGGCCAGAGTAATAAGGGACAAGTCACAGTCCGGCAAATCGAGAGGATACGGGTTCGTGGCGTTTAAAGATCCCGAAGACTATTTTCGGGCGTTTAAAGAGATGAATGGCAAGTACATCGGAAGTCATCCTGTCTTGCTTCGCAAGGCCCAAACAGAGATCAAAGCAAAAGTTGTCAAGGGCGCGAAACCAATCGATAAAGCAACGTCCGCAGTGCTCAAGACGGCAACTACCGGCAATCGAATTAAGAAGAAGTACAAGTGATTTTTTATGTTATTGTTGTTGTTCTTGTTAGATGATAGAATTTTGTGGCGATCCTGGCGTTTTTAAAGGTATGTGGCGAACCTCATGTTGACGATCCCCCAGTTAATAATACATCAAGGTGTTTCGTTTTGTGGATTTCGTAAATAGACATTTCCTGAAGAATATGATGACTAGAGTCCTATTTGCCGAGAGTTTTTGTCAAGGTCTGTCTATCTCGTGTTGTGTACCACAAAAAAAAAGTCTCACTACCCTGCCACGACTTTTGCGTGGACCAAGAGGTTTTGAAATCATTTTTTTGTTTGTCGCCCGAGAGTTTGGCACACCGGCAAGGCAAAAATTCAATGTGGCGTAATAAACTTGATCTAATCTGATTCTTCTTTTCCTTCTACACTCCATAGCATTGCCAAATGGATTAAATGCCAATGTAAAAAAAACTCTTTGTTGCAAGTCAACTACACATAATTACACAACGCTAAACTCATATACGCCAATATACAAATGCAAAATCCCCGCCCGGCTGAGAACAAATAATATACATAACCATGTGATGCACTCCCATAAAATATTTTCAAGCTGTTTTAACTCTTTCACGGCCGTTCGAGGTCAAAATTCAATGCGCCTTTAACAAACTGCGATTCCGCAATGTCCCGCACACTCCATCTCGAATCCTTCCGTCTCAAACACATCTCAACGATTTTCATCGCACCTTTCCAGTCCTCCATGCTCTCGTCGTAATCATCATCATCATCATCGTCCTCGTCCCCGTCCCCGTTCCCGTCCTCTTCATCAGAAGACGTCGAATGGTTGTAGTCATACCGACCTTCCCATCCCTGCCTTCGTCGTCGAAATCGCACCCAACACCATTCGATCCTCGCGATCCGATGCTTGACGCGATTCCGCGTACCACCAGATTTCCGACCCCCTGCACTTGTAGTCGTCGTCGTCGCCGTCGTTGTTGCCGTCGCGCTGCCATCAGGGCCGATCAAAGGCGGCGGCAAGTCAAAAGGAAATCGGCCCTCCATCAATGCATATAGTAACACACCCAGTGCCCACGCATCCGTCTGGCGGCCATCGTAAGGCTGTCCCATTATTAACTCTGGCGGCGCATAATCCTCTGACCCACATCGGGTCGTCAACATGGGATTTTCAGGGTCAATATGCCTCGACAGCCCGAAATCCGTCAGCGTCGTCATGGCCTTGGTTGACTCAATCGCTGCTAATAGTGAGCGCTGTTCGACGTTCAACAGCACATTTTCGAGCTTGATATCGCGGTGGACAATGTTATTATCATGTAGATACAAAACTGCCGAGACTAACTCCGCGAATAGTCGCTGCACAACCCTTGGCTGGAGTAAGTCGGACCGACTAGGTGATGTTGCCAGGTCAAAAAGATCTCCGCCACGACAATAAGGTAGCACGATAAGCGCACGTGTTTCTTCCTTCTTGAATGCGATCAAGTGTATCAGACATGGGTGATGCAGATTCTATTCGATTTTAGCGCATGGATTGGTCATAATAGACTCATAGATATGACCAACCTTCAAGATATCAACTTCCCGTTTGAGACTACTCTCTATGCGCTCACGACTGGCACCGCCTGCGCTAGCCAACTCGACAATTTTGACAGCAACCAAGGCGTTGCTGTCATCATAAAATTCTTCCTCCGCTTCCTCGTCGTCCGAATAGATTGAGCCAGCACCTACTAATCCAGCGAGAACGACACGCGAGAATGTGCCGTTACCGAGCGGCCTAACCTCCCGCCAGACCAGTTTTCTCAAGGACGACTCTTCGTATGCCTCAAACTGATCGCCATGCTCGGCAGCAGCAGCAGCAGCAGCGTATTCTCCTAGATTCCGTTCTCGTTTTAACGGGTCATCTTTTACTCCACTCGCAGGTAAATTGAAGGCCGCTCGATTTGCCGGCTCTTGAACCGGTACACTGTCGTCCCGCAATTGTTGACGTCTCTCGGCCTCGATCTGCTCTTCTGTAGGTGATGGTGGGGTTATCGACGTCCGGAGAGTCGTGATCCCAAGACCTAAACTGTCCTGTTGGTGCGAATCGCCAGTTCCGACCACCGCACTACCTCGTCCGGGTACGGACGTGGCCTCCTCAAGTGCGACCGGGAGCGACACTGATGGCAGTAATTCTCCATATGTCTTTTTCTGTCGCGAGACCGATTGCAGCTGAGGTTGCGGCGGTTGTGTGGTGGCCGGAATGGCATGGCCAGAGTCGACTTTCGAAATGTCGGCCAAGTGTCGACCGGAGTGTACGCGACTCGTCGTACGCGATGACACGGTCGATGTCGGCGGCGACCTGCCAGGGTAAAACGAGCCTCTGAGCGAAGGGGAGGTCGAGGAGACAATAGGCGACGGTAAGGGCGTGAGGTCGCGGTAGAATGTCTGGGCAGTAGGGGAGTCGAACGACAAGCTGCGGGACCGGACTGAGGACGAAGTCGAGATGGCCGACGCCGACCGCCACAGCTGCTGCTGCTGCTGCTGCGGTTGTTGTTGTTGGCCCTGCGAGACAAGGATGGCGTACTCGGACGATCCGTCCCCAGAGGGCGGCGGCGGCGGCTGGGGTGGTAGAGGCGGGTCGCCGCGCTGTAAGCTCTCGGCGAGGATCGAGGACTCGGTCTGGACTTTGAGTGCCGGATGATTCAGGCGACGCTGCTCCCGCGACGGCGGCTGGGTATATATTGGCGGCGGTGGTGGAGTTTTCATTGTTAGTATTATTTATAAATTATAGCTTTGACGTGGTTGACGAGCAGCGTTCGGAGTAGGTACAGATCAGCGACAACTTCCCAAACTAGAACACCGTACAAGGGATTAGTCGCCAATGCGGCCAGAAGAAGGATGCGAGGACGAATGCTAACAAAGATAACAAAATAGGTAGCTGGTTCCACACACGGTTGCGTGTGAACAACGAGACGACTTCTGCGAGAATTGAATCGCCAGCCCGCCTTCAGTGGACGATATATTTGGCAGGAAACAAGTCGTGATGGTGGAGCGGGCAGCTCACAAAAGTGCGGATGCATAGATTGAGTCAGGCCCGTCCATCTTCGGGTCAAGCTTATTAGTGTGCGTGGCCTGCCAGGATTGTCCGGACCCGGGAATAAAATACGTACGGGTTGGCTGCCCAGATAATGAAGACAAAACCAAACAATGGCCCCAAATTGCCATTCGCTGACACTGCTCAAGGGTTTCGTGCATTCTATCGCTTGCTGCTGCATTAGCTCGAGTCAGGCCTGGCCTGGATTTGTAATTGGCACGCAGTCTAACTTAATCAAACTAAAACTCCACACTGAAAATCACTAAAATTGACGTCACTATATTCTGCCCAATAATATGACAGCTGATTGTCATTTTCTTGCTTCAGCTGCAAAACTGCAGGGTCAGCTGTTTCTTCTCCAATCCGTCATGGATTTGCCCCGAGCCAGAACATCCCGCATCACATAAGCAGCAGAAGAAGCAGAAGCAGCAGCGGCCATTAGTTTTGTCCTGGCCAGCTCATTCATTATTTGCAGTAGCATCGACCGTCGGCTCAAACAAGTTCTACTAATAATAGCTCGCTAGCTAGTCTGGCCCGCAATCCTTAATTTAATAAAGTTGCCTAACTAGTTAAGTTAATTTAATTTATTAACTAAGTTAACAGTTATTTAATTTCCATTTGCCAGATCGTAAACGGCCGGTTCCAGATATCATAACCACACGACAAAACTTTGTCCCTGGTAATGTGCTTGCGAGTCTGGGTGGTCTGCTGCAAAATTTTTTCAATTTTTTTTTGTTCCTCATTCACGGAGACAGACGTCAAGGCTACTACTCCCCTTTCTTACCAGATTGTCATGCATGTGGTAGATGGCGCCCACGGGAATATATTTAGAAGCAGCTTCAGACGAAAAGACTGCCGATCTGTTACCAAAACACTCAATAGTAGATCCATTATTGAATGGGTCGTTCCTTGTCGGCCAGAAAATCTTATACGGTTTTGGTGAAGCTAGCGTTGGGACTTTGGGAGCTTAAATTACCCAATTAATCACCCTCTAGGCCTCTACCGGCTTAGTTACAGCTAATTAACAATCTGCGCTCCACCGTCTGACGTCGTTGTTAGTGACAACGACACGGGAATCACCAAGATTATGACGTCGGCGTTACTTGTGAGAACACAGCCTAGGTGGACGCGCCGTTATGATTCAGTCTCAAAAAGCTTGTGGAGCCGTTTCCAGACTTGGTAGAGAGTATCCGCTCATCACCGACTTGTCTGCCAAGATCATGGCGGCCACGGGTTGCGATGTGGCCACCAAGACTGAGTAACAGCAAAGAAATCACGGATTCCCGAAGACCATTGTGTCTAGGTCAAAATGAAAGTTTCTGTCTTTAGTGGCATTATGTAAATATACTCAACTATACAAAGTAGCGTAAATCTTCTCGTTAACTAACATCCCAAGGGCATCCGTTTTATTGTACCATTGAGCTTATGCCAGCTAGATTGGGATAATCGCCTTCTACGGCGTGATGTTACAAAGGCTGCTTAACGGGCTGCATGCGATTTGATCACCTGAAATGCCGGACAGTGGTAGATATCACTGTCATGAGTTGGTTGTACTCACACTGAACAGAGTTGGTAACTAATGGCGTTGCCGCAGGCGTGTGGCTCGCCTGTTTTCAACCTTTGGCTGGTCCGGGCTTAGCTAGCCCCTGGCCAATAACTGGCAAAGTGAACAGCCGGCGGCAGGGTGCCAACTTTCTTCGAACTATACAAGGCTTTGTAACCAAAGTTGGGTCGAGCTCTTGAGTACGAATGCCTGGGCTGCCCCTGTCGGGGACAAAATGGTGCATGCGCGTGAGCTGATGACCGTGGCCGCGCAGAAAAAATTGATAACAACGGAACCGGCTTTTTATGCTACGCTTCGTCTATTGAGAGTTCTACCGAGTCACTGAGCATCAGAGGCATACGATGAATCAGAACTAAAAATTTAGGTATTGACGATAGATAATAAGACAGCCAGTCGTTGTATCTGTTTCCAAAATCTATCCGGGCTATGCTCAGGTCGTATCTCAGAAATTGAGCGGAGGTAGTTATCGAGTTGACGAATGATGTAGTCTCGGACAAACTATAATATATTATGCTGTTTCGGATTCATAACCTGGTAACCCATTAATTACTTATTCATATTTGGGCCGAATGTAAGTCACTACTCTAATAACTCTGTGTCGAAGCCCATAGTCAAAAAAATGCGATCAACGATTCAAGTTAGTCAGGAGGGTTAATGTAGGATGAATAAATTGAACAGGTTTTATCTGCCTCAGGCCTAATGGTACAGACCATTAGAAGTAACCCCTACCCCTAATAGCCATATTATTTCCCGCGTTTTAGGAATTTAATATTTACAATAAACATTCGACATCTTTACCACTACGATTGATAGATCCCTTTCCTACTGCGGCGAACCATGGCGATTGGCGAATACAATATTGATTTGTACGAATTATTGACCTGGTATGTTCACGACGGCCCGTACGTGGTGACGTTGATTAATAATGTCGTTAAGTTAATTAGGATTTCAATTAAGGTATTTTAACAAGTTGCTTCCACCCGCGTTATATCCACGCCCAGTGCAGGTCTTGAAGTATTAAACACTGCCATCAATTTGGCCTAGTTTCCATTTATACATAGGTAAGACCACAAAGATTCTGAGGATCAATAGCCGCAATAGACATGTGGTAGCAATATACCACTGGCATCATATATGGTGCAAAAATATTTAACATCCACAATGCAAAAAAAAGACACAAAGTATAGTCCATATCAAACAACCAGATAAAGCACATCACGCCAAAAAAAAAACCAAGTCCGTTCCAGTCCCTGTTCCAGCAATATATACGGATAACATAACACCTGCTTAAACCCCTTCAATGCGTTACGGTATGCCACGGGCCACCACAAATACACCCATCCAAAACTACTCAATAAAACCGACTCGTTGAGGTGTGGGCTCGTTTTCATCTTCTCCAGCCACTGTATCGCGGGCAGCATGTGACTCGAGCAGTAGGTCCTGCGCAATCTGATTCTCGTTCGCGAGCTCGTTGAGGAACTTGTATTGCTCACCACGAGAGAAATAAAACGGTCTGACCCGTTCAGACTCTTCGGCATTCATAAAAGTCTTGACTACCTTCTCAGTCACCAAGACGTATTTCGTACTAGACTCTGGCAATTCGTAGTTCACGTTCAGAAGCAGGCGTGCCATGATACCTTTCAATCCACGAGCGCCTGTACCTTGCTCCAGCGCACTTTTTGCCAGAGCCTGCAATGCGGGAGTAGTAAACTTCAACTCTACCCCAAACATTTTGAATGAATGTTCGTACTGCTTCATAATAGAATTCTTTGGCTCCGTAATGATTCGCAACATGTCCGACTCTGAGAGGGGCAATAGCGGCGAGATATGTGGGATTCGGCCGACGAGTTCTGGAATCATGCCATACTTTGTGAGGTCCTGAACTTCGACATAATTAAGCACATGCGAATTCGACGGCATGAAAAATTTGCCCAGGGATGGCCCATCCGGAACAGTTTTGAATCCAATTGCCTATACACGAACAAAAATTTAGCATCAATTTCCAATCAACGAATAACCTTACAAGACCTACATGTTTATCCGACACCCGTTCTTCAATTATGCCCTCGAGCCCCACAAATGCACCAGACAAGACGAAGAGGATATTATTCGTATTGACTGTATACGACTCCTTTGTCTGGCCCGCTGTGCCAGACTTACGAGTGACTGCTACCGTCGATCCTTCAAGCATTTGCAGTAGCGCTTGTTGCACACCCTATAAGGTTGCTCTGTTAGCATGGAATCTCTGGCCATTAAAAATCTCGTTGCAACACATACTTCTCCCGAGATATCCTTCGTCGATGAGAATCCCACTCGAGCTGGTTTGGCGAGCTTGTCACACTCATCCAGCACGACGATTCCAAATTCAGCCTTCTCAACGTCGTAGTCAGCGTTCGCAAGTAGGCGCTGAATACAGATATCCACGTCGTCACCGATATATCCGGCCTGGGTGAGCGACGTACAGTCGACCATCGCAAACGGTACGCCTAACACTTTCGCGACGGTCTGCATGAGCAAAGTCTTCCCGCTACCGGTCGGCCCGAGTAGTAGAACGTTAGTCTTCTCAAGAACTGGGGTATCATCCTCCTCTGCTTCTGCAACTGCCATGCGTTAGTACAATGTATAGTCATCACTTTTTCTACTACCATTGTTACTCACCAAAAAAAGCCTTGGGCTGCGTAGTCTGTACTGACTCATCTGGAATGTCTTCGATTATGGCATCACTGCGAAGCCTGTTATCGAAGTCCTTGCGCATTCTCCTTTTGCGATCCTCTAAGTTCTGTGCGCGCAGGTAGTGATTATAAACCGCAACAGAAATCACCATTTTGGCGTGCTCCTGCCCAATAACATAGTTGTCAAGATAGGCCTTAATCGCACGCGGGCTCAAATGTTGCTGATTTCCATAAGTGAACGTTGGAACGGTGGACGCTCTGCGGAACAGCGGACCTGAAGGACGCGCACCAGTCATGTACGAAGTCGAGAAACCTTCGCCATTAGAATCCCGCGAAGATGAGTGCCGACGAAACGCGCAGATCGGGGTCGTTCTCAGCGACCCAGCTTGCGCGAAATGGCGCGATCCCGCCGGTGAACGCAGTCGTCCAGGCCTAACTACAAATTCATGAGCTGGACGTAGCCGCGAGAGCGCCATATTATTTTCGTTGCTGCCTGATCTCGGTAGTGCGAAAAGAATACGAAGGGAGTAAATTGTGGTGATAAAGCCCGTTCATTATTGACAGCAGATAGATGATGAGCGGAGTCACAGATTGGGTTAGGGTCAAAGTCACCAACCGAGTCAACCAACAAAGCGGTTGCCCCAAGAACTGAGCTACGTCACATACATCTATGCAAAAGACTCTTATTCCAAAATACTCTGTCGATAGATCATATTTATAGCAAAGGCACAGACAACATTAACTAAAGCTTCTTTTGTCAAAATTACAAAATACCGTTAAACACTCGTTGACATATGGCTCCACTCTTTATAAACTGTATAATTATGCTTTGTCATATTATCCCCGATTGCTTAAGCGGCCTCGGCGGCCAACTTCTCACCCTTGGCAATAGCATCCTCAATGCCACCAACCATATAGAAGGCTGCCTCAGGAAGGTGGTCGTGCTTACCCTCAAGAATCTCCTTGAAAGACTTGATGGTGTCCTTCAAGGGAACGAGACGGCCCTCAATACCGGTGAAGACGTGGGCGACAGTAAATGGCTGGGAAAGGAATCGCTGGATCTTTCGTGCACGCTCGACAATGAGCTTGTCACTCTCCGACAATTCATCCATACCCAAAATAGCAATGATATCTTGAAGCGACTTGTAGGCCTGAAGAGTCTGCTGAACTTGAGTGGCAACGTTGTAATGCTCGTCGCCGACAACAGAGGCATCCAGCAGACGCGACTTGGAGTCGAGAGGGTCGACGGCAGGGTAAATACCCAACTCAGAGATACCTCGGGACAAGACAGTTGTGGCGTCCAAGTGAGCGAATGTGGTGGCAGGGGCAGGATCAGTCAAATCGTCAGCAGGGACATACACGGCCTGGACGGAGGTGACGGAACCCTTGCGGGTGGTAGTGATACGCTCTTGTAACAGACCCATATCGGTGGCAAGAGTGGGTTGGTAACCGACGGCAGAAGGGATACGTCCCAAAAGCGCAGACACCTCGGAACCGGCCTGGGTGAAACGGAAAATGTTGTCAATAAAGAGCAACACATCCTGTCCTTCCTCGTCACGGAAATACTCAGCAATGGTCAAACCGGTAAGAGCGACACGGGCACGAGCACCAGGAGGTTCATTCATCTGTCCGAAGACGAGGGTCACCTTGGAGTCACCCTCGAGATTAATGACACCGGTCTCAATCATCTCACGGTACAAATCGTTACCCTCACGTGTTCGCTCACCGACACCAGTGAACACAGAGAAACCACCATGTGCCTTGGCAATGTTGTTAATGAGCTCCTGAATGAAGACAGTCTTGCCGACACCAGCACCACCAAAGAGACCAATTTTACCACCACGAGCGTACGGGGCAAGCAAGTCGACGACCTTGATACCAGTCTCAAGAATCTCAGCCTCAGGAGACTGTTCAACGAACTCTGGGGGCTCGGCATGAATTGGGAGGAACTTGGAAGCCTTGATTGGGCCACGCTCATCAATGGGCTCACCAATGACCTAAACCGATTAACATATATTCATCCATAACATGCAGAGCCGCATACATTGATAATTCGACCAAGAGTTCCTCGGCCGACGGGGATGGTGATGGGAGCACCAGTGTCAATGACCTTCTGGCCACGGACAAGACCCTCAGTACCATCCATAGCAATCGTGCGGACCGTGTTCTCACCAAGGTGCTGTGCAACTTCGAGAATCAAACGGTCGCCAGTATGGTCCTGGACCTCGAGAGCGTTCAAAATCTAACAAGCCTCAGAATCAGCCATGTATTCTGCAACCAAATCATGCAAACCGGAGAACATACAGCTGGTAAGTTATCCTGCTCGAACTGAACGTCGACAACGGCACCGATAACGGATCTATACAATTAGTTAACGGCGATAGTTCTTGCTGAGAAATTTCCCACAGAACCAAGAAGCAACCAAGCAAGCACAAATAATAGCAACAAATATCCTAACAATAACAATCTCCATTCAAAATCAACACCGACGATAACTGTCTTATTGATCGGAATAAATCGCGAATACCATTCACGAAAATGCTCCGGACAGAAATTTTGCCAGATAACTATGATCCCAGCCAATTCAATTCCTCCCCAAATCAAACAGAAATCATATTTGTCGCTTTTTCCCTATTGCTGCCTTTGTGTTGCTTCTCGCGCTGATGGAAATCTAGAGAGACAATCGGAATTGACATACCGAATGGCACCGGCGGTCTTGGCCTCAGTTGCAAGACCGCGGAAGGAGACCTTGCTGGACATGGGTACGGCATTGAAAAAGCGGTTATTCGCCCGGGCAGCACGGAAAGCCGCGTTCGACAGACGGGGGATGATACGAGGAACAGGCATTGTTGAGCCGACGCAGAGTGGAGAGATGCTAGGCAAGAAGGCAAGGACGGGGGAAAAAGCAGCGGAAGAGGACAGAAAGTGTATGTGTTTCGACGGCCCGGCCCAACCAGCCAACCGTAAGCGCTTCCTTGCCCTAAGCGTAGTCCTCGTCCCGCTGCACATTCGCAGGCCACAAATTTTCTCTAATTCGCCAAGTTCATGGCCCGTTTGCGCCTCATCCGTTAATATCACTCCCCATTTATGCGGATGCGCCTTGGCTCTGACCAATCAGATTTGGCACCAGCGTAAGACGATTCCGAGGAGCAACTCTCGCAACGCATTCGCATTTTCGCCCACATTTGCACAGACGTCGTCGTTGGTATGTATTCAATTGCGCCAACACATGTCTGCAGTTTGTGCATAACCGGGCGAGTGTGAATCGCAAAGTATTGTCACTCTTTTTCCACAATTCGTTGAATTTCTGCTTTATTTAAATATTTGCGGCTACGACCGAGCTATAATACATGAGTTTGTACAAAATATTCATAGGACTCAAGTCTTCCGAAAGCAATAAGACAAACATAGGATGGGGGCCCAGCACACTCCTTTTGTGCTGGCATGTTAATATTACGCTCACTTTTCATCGTAGTGCACAAAATAATGCCAGTTTTAATTCATTATCCATGCGAAACAAAACATCTACCGACTCCATATAACGAACAAGAATGCCTCTATATCTCACAAAATCAATCCTTTTGCTTAACTACGGCCTCCCGGGCAGCATCCTTCGTCATCCACTTATACCACCAAAATGACGGTAAAATAGTCGCCGCATGCCACAGAGAATGCGCATCAATGGCATCCATCCACGGCGGAAAGTCAAATAACTCCAGGCACATGGCAAAAGTAAGTAGGATAACGTTCCATAGCGGCCACAATGTCCACAACTCTCGCCGGTTGGAGTAGATCTCGGACGGAAAGAAATAGTTTGACACGGAGTAATATATCCAAAGCACATTCTGGCAAAGTCCAATTACGACATTTGCTATTATGTTGTATGAATATGAGAATTTGATGAATGAAAGATAAAAAACGTGGCAGAAATATGCTATGCAGCAAGCGATGGTGAATATTGCTCGTGACATCTCCATTTCTTGCCTGTCTAATCTGAAAATTCGCACCACAGCAAAGTAAAACCCACTTAGAATCGTTAGTCCTGCGGAGAAATAGTCCAATCGCTCGGTTAGTACGAAGTCACGACAGTGGAAGACAGACGACCAAACCCAGGCGTTCATGCCGGTTATCGTCACCAGAAGGTAGTACTTTCGCAGAAAGAAATTGGCACGAGCATCATCAAGCGGTAACGTTTTTTGGAGCTCATGAAATGCAAGATAATGTGGTGCGAAGTTGAGGATTGAGAATAGAACCGATGCCGGCTCTTGAATGCCCAATAGCCGTTTAAATGGCCATTTTCCATGGAACTGAAGCACTGGTTTGTTGTCCGTAATCCGCTCGAATGTAATTGACCGCTGACACTGGTAATCACAATCTTGGGTACAATCCCAAAAGAGCGCTGTCAGGTATAGCGGAAGAGGCGGAGGCGACGGCGAATTGCAGGTGGTCGCGATGCAATTGGCGACGCAGGTTTGAAACTCAGGCAGGCGGTCTCCGGCAGATGCATTCGTCGGCACTGCGAGCGCCAGTGTTATTGATAAGAATATCAGTCCGGACAGTCGCATTATTCCGTGAGATATGAATGTGTTTTTGGTGGTTCAATCAAGGTACATGCTGTTTTAGTGTTCGTGTTGACGTCATTAAACAGAGAAAGTCATTTTGGTTTTAGTTATTTATTAGCATCCCAGGTGAAATTTTGTATCACGTGAACGCATCGGTGACATGTTTTGTAAGTGCAACCCCTGAGCTAAACTGGATTAAGTACCGTGTACCATTTGATATGGGACCTTTCCACAATATTTCATGGTATTGGTACAGTTGCCGCATTTTAGTCGGCGCCAAATGTTTGGTTTCCTTGTCAACGCAAAATGTGATACGGTACACATTTGAGACACGTCGAAATAGGGTACCTTACCAAAGACACACAGGCCCATCTACTATTTACAAATAAATCCAGAAGATTTTTCTTTATTCCTAGGTTATCCACATATGTGTCAGGGGCGGCTTTCGGCTACGTCGCGTGTGGAATGCCTTTGATGGTACCCGTTTATGACTAGACTGTCACCAAACGCGGGATTACCGGGCCTTCCGTTGTTTATTCCTGGTCTCTGCTCACGGCCAGGCAGTTTTGAAATAATTTCTATCCATAATAGGTTCTTGAGAGTTTAATAGACGGACATACAGGTGATTTGTAGATGGTTAGATACCATATCATCCGAGCTTCACTCATATAATCTCGCTGGTGAGTCGAAACTCGTCTATTAATTTGGCTGACTTCTCTGACACGATAAAGCTGGTGCGCTACTTTGTCTCCTTTGCCGTCAGATACGGATCAGGGAGACTTATCGGTAGCTGATAACAAATCTCTTTTGCACAGCACTATGGCAGGCAAACGTTGGTCCAAGATTGCCTCTCGTACTGGTATCGCATCTCGAAAGGCCGAGCAATCAGCCCAGCATCACCGACGCATGTTATCAAAATACGACACACCACCATCATCTGATGGGCTTGATAATATTACAACACCATTGCCAACACCGAGTAGTAAAACTTCGGTTCCATCAACACCATCATCTTCAAAGCGGAGGGGTTCGGCGTCTGGACTCATGATCCAGAATTATGTGAGTTGGTTTGACGCAATTGCGTACTATTAGAATTTTGACTAACCCGTGCGACAGATCCTTGGTCAGTGTATCGGCAAAGGCGCTTTTGGGGCCGTGTATACGGCTCTAAACCGATGGACGGGCGAGACCGTTGCTGCAAAGCAGATCGGCCTGTCTAACTTGCCGAAAATAGAAATACAAAAGATAATGGTGCGTGATACAGCAGAGTTTGTGCCGCCGAGGAAAATTAGCTAATAGGATCACAACAGCTAGAAATAGACTTGCTCAGGGCTCTTGATGTAAGCTATTGACTGCGAAAACGATTTATTTTATCTGACACCCAGGTAGCACCCAAATATTGTGAGATATCATGGTTTTGTTAAGACAGAGGATATTTTGTACATAATTCTAGAGTGAGTTTCCGTTAGGTGTATGTAGTTACATATGAGGCTGATGTAGTCATAGGTTCTGCGAGAATGGTTCGCTCACATTAATCAGTAAGGACTTCGGCACTATCCCAGAGCATCTCGTTGCCATTTACATTGCACAAGTCCTACAGGGCCTCGTGTATCTCCACGACCAAGGCGTGATTCACCGAGATATAAAAGGAGCGAATATTCTCACGACAAAGGAAGGGATAGTAAAGCTAGCTGATTTCGGGGTTGCTACTCGCGCGTCAGATGATCCCCAGGTCGTGGGCACGCCAAATTGGATGGCTCCAGAGATTATACTATTAAACGGCGCCACATCCGCGTCAGATATTTGGAGCGTCGGGTGTACGATCATTGAGCTGATAACGGCAAAGCCGCCTTATAATGACTTGGAACAGATGCAAGCATTGTATCGGATAGTGCATGATGAGCATCCTCCATTTCCAGCTGGAATCAGTGAGATGTTGAATGATTTCCTATTGCTTTGCTTTAGGAAAGACCCGGTTCATCGCCCCTCTGCTCGTGATTTATTGAGACATGCGTGGATTCGGTATGCGCGATTTCCCGACGAATCAGCCCCGTCTTCACGGCATTGTGTGCCACCGACGCCGTCATCAACTCGCTCGAATGCCAGGTCGCAATGGCACACTCCTCGCACCGACGTTCGACCGCTAGGGCAGTCGCGCCAACATCTGCATCTTAATTACGCTACCGGTCATAAGCAATCTGCCCTAGACGAAAAGCAGACTCTCGTGGAAACAAAACTTAAACTATACTCAGAGGAAGCGTCTCTAATGAATGCAGACGCCAGCGAGCAATGGGATGATGATTTTGAGATCAAGGATATTCCTCGTAATTTTACCAAGAACGTCACAACCAAGTTCCGATTACCAACGACGTTAGTTCCCAGGTTTGTTGAGTTTGACACAGAGAGTAGTAACAACTGGGATATGGATTTCGAAGGCGACTTGAATGTCAAGGCGCATATGAAACCGTTCTTCGTTTAGGTTTGTTCGAAATTGCATGGTTATAATTGTCTTTGCATGCATGTTCTTTGGAGTGTAGAAAAGCATTATCTTGGTTTGTGTTATTTGCCATTTGGAGACTATTGCATTTAAGCATTACGGAGGATGTGAATTGTCGGTTAATTTACAGCGGTCAAAGCGTCTCTATGCTCCCTCCTTCAACTACTGGCATAATCTACAAACAGCAGAAACAACGCCAAAAACAATGACATGAAAATAATTATTTTGGAAGCAATCCGATTCCGTTTCTGCGCACTCTGTAACTCCGTGTTCGCGTACTCAACATGGCCCATGGTCTGCACGGCCTCATCATAGAGCTGCTGCGTCAGTTCACTCTGATTTGCGAGATGCATCTCCAACTCCCCTTGCAGGGCAGCAATCTCATAAAGCGACCTCTCAGCCTGCTCTGTCTGTTCTAGAGTCTGTTGAAATTCAGCCAGAAGCGCCGAGTTCTCCTCCTCGAGCTGCTGCTGCAAAACCGGATTTTGTTGCAACCTCATATCTTCGTCACGCTGCTGCTCAGCCTGCACAACCATCTGGTCCATTGAGATAACCCCACCAATCTTGGGCTGCACTCCCGTTGTCCGCGTATTCAGCATGCTCTTCGCCCGCTCGGTCTCCCTGGCAACACGAACTTCTTGTAACTCGGTTTGCAATTCACTTGTCCTCGTGAGGAGATAATTTAAATATTGGGTCACGCCTCGCCTATGTAATGCTAAGGTGGCAATGCGGGCATCTTCCTTCGGATCCCGGAAGAAGCGCGTAAGCGGCGTAATATTGTCGTACTCTTGTTGACGCTTCGATTCTAGGGATTCGAGCTTGCGGACGCGGGTTAGGCATTGTTGCAGGATCATGCGCGACTCGTAATCGATTTCGTCACGTTGAGCATTGGTCAGTGGCCTTTGTTTTGATGAGACGGCTGACGAAAGGGAGATCGGTGTGCGGGTTGACGTAGACAAGTAAGACGGGCGAATCGAGAGAAGGAAAGACTGCAGCTCAGCAATATGCGAGTACTATTTCAATGTTAATTTTTTTGCCAATGCACAGAGATGGGAAACAGACTATTTGCCTGGCTTCCGTAGAGTACGCGTCTTCCGTGTGTTCTGACTTTGGACTGGCTCTGCCGTCGGTCGAGTGCGCCAAGTCAAGACTGCCTTGCACACCTTTACGTTCCGCAATACCACGACATAATTCGTAAAATAAAAATGTTCGGTCAGTCATTCTGCGTTCTGTCGCATAGCCAATCTTGGCCCCATCAATTCAGTTTTACAACGGTGATGGAAGAATAATTTGTCAAAGTGTGGATCCTGGCGACATTGCGATGAGGTGCGGCTCATTTGTTCTTACGTAGGTTGGAAGTTGTCATAGATGCCGACTTAGTATTCGTTTGTGAGGCTTACATGCGAATTATCTGCTCAATGGATGTCAAGACTTAACTAGTTTTCTAATTAATAGTAATGCATTGAAGAGAGAACGAAACAGTTGCAATAAAATGCCAAAACCAACAGTCATAATAAACGCAAAACAGCAAATGCGCATATCTAATCCCACGCCATCCCAAACAATCAAGGTTTTCATCAGTTCTCTTTGACGGACACCTCCCACCACATTTGTCACTGAAACAACAAACTGGCCGCAACCTCGACATTCCCCTCTGCTGATTGCAATGCACTTATGGCTTCCTCTCGCGAAACTCCTAAACTTTCCAGCTTCGATATATCCGTGTCAGAGAACTCGGCTCGCGATGCCACTGGCCGCCGGGGCACCCTATTCGCAGGGCGCACATGATCTTCAAAGTACATTGGTTCCTGTGGCAGCGGCTCTGTTTGAGGACTGGCTGGTGGTCCAGGTGATGGAGCCTGGCCTTTTCCCGACTCGCGCGTTTCCTGATTTTGTCGCGTCAGTTCGGCTATTTCTTCCGGCGATAGATCTATTTGCTGCGCTTGCGATGGTAGATCTGCCTCTCCTAAAAAGGGTACTTCTTCGTCTCCCATTACGAGCACACCACGCTTTAAATCAATGGTCGCTTGATGTCGTTTCAACACTACCAACGCAATTAGTACTAAACATTCACCATTATAATTACGACGACAGGACCTACTATCTAGGCCGAGTAATAAATCGACGTCTTTGCCTTCCATAACCGTGAAACTACACGGTAAGAACGCATTGCCAATCTTCAACGGAGCGCTGTGGATTCGGCCCAAGATCTTAGCCGTACCTACACCCCGCGCGACACCTTGGAAATTCCGATCCAGTAGGAACATAACACTATATTTGGTCAGACAGATAGAAATGGCACGTAACAGGAAATGAACATACTGGCAGGCTTCGGCGCATGACGGGCTCACTAACACAACAATCAGCAAGGTTAATTCTTTACGTATACCTAAGTCGCGGCAGACTTACTAATGGTAGCCTGAGCACCTGAATCCACGAATGCCTTTATTTTATGACCGTTTACCTCAACAGGCACATAAAGCATCGTTACCCGACCAAACGACTCTGGATTATGTTCCAAGGCCGCATTTAAGTTCTCCATAACAGCTAGTCATGCGTGAGCGATTCTATCTACAGATACGACTGATGTCTTGACGTACCCTCCTGTTGTATGAGTTCTAGGATTTTCCGCTGTGATTCTTCGTTGTAAGGGTCATCGTTTAATCGTTTCTACGAGAGTCAATACGGGAGTACAAACACGAATTTGATCCGGCCATACCAATTCCTGTCGCTTTATTTCCTCAGACTGTACTCGCGATTCTTCGATCTTCGTCAAGAGTTGTCGAAATCGTGGTGGATCGTTCACTGAAGCTGCTAAATCGGGGTACGTCTATTCGTTGTTAGAATTTGAAAGTCCAAATCAGGTCTGGCAGTTAACGAAAATAGACTTACCTGCCGGACTAGATCGCACAGCGCTTGGTCACCAAGCATTTGTAATCTCACTTTCTCGACGTCGTTCATGATCGCAGTTTGTTCAGCCGACGCGCTAGTTGACGTTAGCCAATCTCCCTGTGACTGCACCAACGAACACATACTCATTCTGCACCGGCGCCGCCGCTTGTGCGGGAGCAGTCTGCACAGGTGCCGGGCTCTGTATACGCAATAAGATCATATCGTACTCTTCCATTCCAAACGTTCCCAACTCGCGCTCTTCCCCCTCTAGTATTGCGGCTTTGTAGAACAAGACTTGGTGATCGGTGTGTACATTCGTGTCGGCTTCAATCACGGCCCGAAGGTCAGCGAGTGTCATGCTCGGCGTGACTTCAAGTGTGTAGATTTCTTCTGATGTTTCTAATGTCACGAGTAGATGCATAGTGTCGGCGAACGATAGTGTGGAGAAGACGGGAACCGACACTGTGTAGCTGGGGGATATTGATCACTCGCGATTTCTCCTCCGTTTCTAATAAACGGGAGACCACGGGTAATATAGACGTCAGTCCAATTAGCACGATTTGCCAAGACTAGATGGGCTGTTGTTGACAATGAGGCAAAGACTCGTAGTGGGGATTTATCACTAGAATATATTATTTAAGTCGCCATTTTCTGTGGCGGTTGCAACCACAAGTTGATTGAATCCGGGCTCCTCGGGGTCCAAACCTGCGAGCACCCAGCACCAGTGAGTGAGAAAGAGGGCCTGCCTACATTCTAATGTCGTTTGCTAATATACGCACTTAAAATGTTCTTGTTGTGATAGTAGCTTCAAAATGAACCAATTCGATGCACTACGGGATAAAATGGGATGCCGAAGGAACGATGAACGTCACTTCTCCATGAGCGATCAAAGTCCCAAGCCGCAACACCGTTCGAACAGGCGACGAATTCATCGGAACTCGGCTGCTGCGGTGGCCTTTTGAACTTCATAATGATGCAAGAATTTGTCATTCGATTGGATCTTTCTACTTATATTCGAAATTGGAGTAATTGGTCATCGACTCGCATCCCTGTCATGAAGCATCCTTCAGAAAAGCTAACACTCGCGTTAGTTGAACGAATGCAGCTTTTCACAGTGGTCAAGTGCCAAAGGAGAGATTAATGCGATCTAGAGCAGCTCTTACATTCCGATACTCAAGTCGCAATGTTAGCAAGTGATAGTATCCCGACCTTCTAGCAAATGCATGCATCGACTACGTCAAGACTCAAATCCCTGTGCATTCAGCAATACAGATGACTCATCTTGCGAAAGAATATTACGCAATAGATTGGCTTGCTTACTCTAACTATTAATTCCGGCCATTCGCTAATTCATCAAATTACAAAATAATCACTACATGACCTTCTCCATCCTGCCAACCAATGCAACGCTCTCCTCATACTCATGCCACGCACCCCGCCACAATCGTCCAAGCAACTTCAGAGACCGTATACAAAGATCCAAATCACCTTTACTTAACTCTTCCCCTTGACTTTCGAGGCCGTTGGACGAATCTTCGCCCTTGACGACATCTTCCGAGTTATTTGTGCCCACCGCGACTGAGGAGTCGTCCGGGGAGGTTAAATCTCCAAGGATGAGCTTGATACTGGGCAACTGTACTCCGTCCAACACTATTTTGGATGCGATAATGGGAATACAGAGCGACAACGAGAAACCCATTAACGGACCCATCTTGAGCGACGCGGATTCCTCGCGACCTCCACGGCACTCGACCAATGACTTGACCATGTCCACGATTTCAAAAGTTGCGTGCGTCAAGGCATTGAATGAGGCTTGCACGTTTGGTGTTCTTGCCGCGGCTCGGACTCGAGATATCGGATTTTCGCAGTAGGTACGGCCGTCGTATGGCGTCGGCTCGACTACGAATATTAACCTGTCTCGTGCGCGACCGCGGTGTAGGAGTAATAAGGTCGTGTATAAAATCTGATGCGTGAGAAAGATGGTCATGTGGATCCGAGCAGGCCCCGTTCTGTAACCGTCTTCGTTCCTTAACAACGTTCGTACCTTGCGGTCTACCTCGTCGATAAACTCGTCCTGCAAATCATGCATCCGCGACACGGTATCGGCAAGTAATTTCACTGCCGCGAGGCGAAAGCATGCAGAATGGAATCGCCATCTTCTCTTCTCGACCCCGAGCACGGTACGTTGTTGCATGTTGTTCACTTGGGTGCCCGAGAAAATAGTATCGATGAACTCGTCAAACATGGAATGCTGTCCGTTCCAGTCACGCATGCCATCGGAATATGTCGCGTCGCAGGAGGGTACATGGAGTATGCCGCCGCAGAATTCGGGGATATCTTGTGGCGATGACCATGCTGTTGCCGCCATCACCCGCTGTTCCCAGATCTGGTAATATGTCCTTCTAAGTGATTCTCGCTCTAGCTCATTAGGTAACAAAACCGCGTGGGTGCGCGCGGTCGGCACAGGGTCGGATGTCGAACGTGCGAGGTGAATATATCGTCCATGAACGTCAGTCTCGCTATCAATCAACTCCAACTTTTGAACCTCTATTATGGAGCTAGCATATACCAACAAATCTCTCGCACGCGCATTCTGGCCATCATACGCGGCAGAAAATGCCAGCAGCAATGCCGTCTTGATTTTTATAATCGGATTTATAATCTGGGCCATCCATTTCTCTGAACGAGAGGCCCAATACATAGGATCGATCAAGTACGGATGGATAGTGCCCATGCCACCAGCACCGGAGATGGCATCGGCAGACGTGAGACGGCAGGAAATGGCGAACATGGCTTGAAGGAGGGCCGTGTCGGATTCAAAATTGATGGCGTCAATGAATTTGGATTTCGGGAGCATGAAGGAATATGCGGGATGGAAGCAGTCGTAGTAAACATCGATTAGGAAAGTGATCAGTGGTACGGTTGGTAGATCGAAGGATTGCAAGTCAGATTCGTTCACACGGAACTGTACCAGCTGCAGACCCCGCAATGTGGCTGACTGCAACTGTGGCAATATCTTGTCACCGGGGCTAGAAACACTTGTGGAGACAAGTCCCGAGATTCCTGGCGAGATGACAGGATGCATGGTCGTAGAAACTCGCGAGCTAGGACTTGCGCTCGATTCGTAGTCTAATCCCTGGGAGGGGGATTGCTGCTGACCTCTAATTTCGTCAATCTGCCGCTGTAGGGACGCAAGCGTCTGCTGGATCGACTGCAGAACAGCGGCGAGAGGTTTGTTCGGTGGGCCAGTCGCAGCTGCATCCACAGCAGTTGGCCCTTGAGGCTGTGCAGCGAGCGATGGGATTGGCAAGGACGTGACGGACTCAGTCTTCGGCAGGGACTGGATTTGCGGCGTTGCCGTGCTAGGCGCCGGACTTGTCTCCTTAATGTCAATCCGGAGAAATTCGCGTGAGTCCTGTCGTTGACGAATGGAAGAACGATGACGATCACTTTCGTCGGTCGAGACGGCGCGACGACGACGTTTACCCCCTCTGTGGGATGGGACGAAGATACAGGCGACACCTAGGGTCTGGCAGTTACCGCAGTCCTGTATGCCCTCACATTTGATTTTGCGCTCGCGGCAGGATAGACAGGCTCTGCGGGACACTGTGCGGACTTTGTGATCGCGAGGAGTCATGGAACCACCGGTACTTAGCGGACACATTAGTGCCGTCGGTGCAGCCCGGGAAGGTCTTGCTTACCTCATGGCGATTCCAGATGTAACTACTACTGTAGACCGAAAACGAGAACTAGAATATAAGTCTCTGGGTGTTGGTAAGCGTAGGTATGATGGGCTGATTGGCAGGAAGAAGATAGTGGATGCGCCCGTGCGCGAATGGCAATTGGAAAACGGGCTAAGACGAAAGGAAACGCATTTTGTTATTCGCAAGCATTGTCGATATCAGATAACCAGAATTGAGCGGTGCAGAAGCAGGACTGAACTGGGCCAAGCCCGAAGAGAGTTGTGGCACTGCTAACGTGTGTGCCTGGCAATGCCGATGAGTCTCTTCAAGGTGCACCGTGCAGACTACGACTATCTGCGAACGCCGCACCGCTATCGAGAACCCGGCAACTGAAACGCATCGAATAAGCACAATACCCACGGACGGCCTCCGCTATCTACTACTTTATTTACTGCCTGGTCAGGGTCAATCTGTTAAACTCTGCAACGTCTGGCTGGCGACGTCAATGAGTATACGCAAGAGCCTACTTGAAAAGCCCTCAGCTTTGCCATTGTTTGGCTTATCAGACAAGGTCCTCTCTCAGTCGCGGTGATTTATGGCCTGCCAAGCGACGGGCATTCCGATTTAAGATAGAGCTGGCATAATGACGGAAGAATACTTCCCCGACGGAGGTTCGGGAGGTCGCTGCGAGAGTGGTTTGGCGACTCGCCGATAAGTCGGCTTTTGATATCGGAC
The DNA here is from genome assembly GCA_030556285.1 of Lipomyces yamadae. NCBI lineage: Eukaryota > Fungi > Ascomycota > Lipomycetes > Lipomycetales > Lipomycetaceae > Lipomyces > Lipomyces yamadae. The sequence goes on along the minus strand of JAKTPU010000003.1, from coordinate 349,017 downwards.
TTAAGCGGGCTCTATCGGAGATTATGCCCATTCTGGGTTCTAAATCTCTCAACAAAACTGGTCTTCCGCTTTATGTGTCAAGAGAGCTATTGCGAACACACATATTCCGCGCATTTCCAATTCCCAGCCTTGAAATTGCTTTATCGGACTCGAAAAAGAACATATTACTGCTCGAATCCTGGCTGACATGAATACAGGCCTGCTTGGTAGAAAGGAGACAAGAGGGGACGCAATATATATATTGCACCTAAGGCGATGTCGCATGCATGGTGCCCATGCCGCACACAAGGGCCGCCGCTTACGTGTTAGACAGTCAGAACAGTGTATCATAACTACGTGATTTTGCATGTGTAGTTAATTGGAAGTCCACACAGCATTAACAGGTTACCTATGGCCGGATTAGGCCTCTCGTGCCGAGCCAGGATTAGGGTACAATGGCCCCCGCAGCAGCGCGGGGTCAGCAGCCTTTATGCCCTAGATTGCCACCAAAACTAACCCTAATCGGAGACTAGTGTTGGTCGCAAGCTTGGATTTTTGGCTGCAACGGGGCTAGGGCATGTGGTGGAATTAAGCTTAAGTTTCGCGTCAAACACGACATCACGCGCACTCCGGGGCAATCATTCATTTGTTGAGCATATTAGATATTGGGTGGCCGGCCTCGGGACAGCCCAGTCGATCCGATCAAATCCAACCCCACAAGCTATTTTCTGACAATCTCACTGTGAAAAATATCGATAAAGGTAACGTAGATATATGTTGTTATTTAGTTGGAGTGCCTAATGTAGCTTACGTTCTCTAGACCTTACATCATGACAGACACAACATCGTCGAAACCGGAGGATGAAATCCCCGAGGGCGCGGGCATCTTGAGGATTGATCCGTGGCTGACCCCGTTCAAGTTCGATCTTGTAAAGCGCTACCAGACAGCTATGACCTGGATTGACCGATTGGAACGCGACGAAGGTGGTATAGTCAAGTTCTCTGAGGTATGTAAAATATTGGCTCGATTCTTTTGAGGATTGTACTGATCACGGCCGTCACTTGTGACAGGGTTATGAAACATTTGGATTTCATGTGCAGGAGAATGGGGATATTGTGTATCGCGAGTGGGCACCAAATGCGGTTGATGCGTGTCTTATTGGTGACTTTAGTAAGTTTCTTGCAGGAGGTTTATAATGACACAGACACGATATCCTGACAAACTTAGACAACTGGAACCGCGATCAGTACAAAATGACAAAAGATGACTACGGCGTATGGTCAATAACGCTGCCGTCGAACAATGGCGTGCCTCTAATTCCTCATAACACAAAGATCAAGATCGCACTGACGCTCCCGAACGGTGCCACGGTCGACCGTTTGCCGGCCTGGATCAAACGCGTCACCCAGGACCTATCAGTCTCGCCAGTTTACGATGCGGTATTCTGGAATCCGTCGCAAAAGTACGAATGGAAATACGACAGCGTTGCACGACAGCCGTTATCGGCCAAGATTTATGAAGCCCACGTCGGGATCTCAACCTCCGAATTACGCGTCGGAACATATAATGAGTTCACGCGGGACACCCTCCCGCGCATTCATAAGCTCGGCTATAATGTTATTCAGCTGATGGCTATCATGGAGCATGCATACTACGCATCATTCGGTTACCAAGTCACCTCCTTCTTCGCGGTCTCGTCCCGCTACGGTACTCCTGAAGACCTCAAACATCTTATCGATGAAGCCCACAAGCTCGGCATAACTGTTCTTCTCGATGTCGTTCACTCGCACGCTTGCAAAAATGTCCTCGATGGTATCAACATGTTCGACGGCACTGACTACCAATACTTCCATGGAGGGCCAAAGGGCTTCCACTCGCTCTGGGACTCCCGACTATTCAACTACGGCAAGTACGAAGTCCTGCGCTTCCTTCTCTCAAACCTGCGCTTTTACATTAATGAATACCACTTCGACGGCTTTCGTTTTGATGGCGTAACGTCAATGCTCTACACGCACCACGGCATCGGGACCGGTTTCTCTGGCGGCTATCACGAGTATTTTGGAGACCATCATGTTGACCCGGAAGCTATGAACTATCTCATCCTCGCCAACTACATGCTCCACAAGTTAAACCCAAATATCATCACAATCGCAGAAGATGTGTCAGGCATGCCGGGTCTCTGCGTACCTATGGCGCTCGGGGGAGTAGGTTTTGATTATCGCCTTGCCATGGCCATTCCAGATATGTGGATTAAATTGCTTAAAGAGGTTAACGATGACGATTGGGACATGGGCAAGATCGTGTTTGAGCTTACAAATAGACGGTACAAAGAAAAGACGGTCGCTTACGCGGAGTCACACGACCAAGCGTGAGTTTGCTACTCCTTGTTGATACCAGTCAGATCATGTTGCTAACTTTGTGATAGTCTTGTCGGCGATAAGACTCTTGCCTTTTGGCTGATGGATAAAGAAAGTATGAGACACTGAATATTGTTGCAAAACTGGACGACCTAACGATCCTTAGTGTACACCAACATGTCCGACCTTACCGAACTCACACCAATAATCGACCGTGGCATCGCGTTGCACAAAACTATTCGACTCCTTACCCACACGCTCGGCGGCGAAGCTTACCTTAATTTTGAAGGCAACGAGTTCGGGCACCCGGAGTGGCTCGACTTCCCTCGAGAAGGTAACGGGAATAGCTTTTGGTACGCGCGACGGCAATGGAATGTTCTTGATGATCATTTGTTACGATACAAGTACCTGAACGAATTTGATTCAGCCATGCAGCACACGGAAGAGAAATACGGCTGGTTGAGATCCGATCCTGCCTACGTGTCACTTAAACACGAGGGCGATAAGATGCTTGTCTTTGAACGCGCAGGCCTGTTGTTCATTTTCAACTTCCACCCGACACAATCTTATGCTGACTACCGTGTTGGTGTGCAAATTCCGGGACAATACCGAATTGTTTTGGACTCGGATGAGAAGAAGTTTGGTGGACATGCTCGGATCGATCATGAGATGAGCAAGTTCTTCACGACACCATTTGCCTGGAATGGACGAGATAACTTTATACAAGTTTATATCCCCTCCCGCGTTGCGTTAGTCTTAGCGAAGGTTGATTGAGATTGCATGTGTAGATTTGGTAGAGGTCATGAAATTTTCAATTTTGATGGTTGAGGATAGTGTCCATCATCTTATTATGACTAAGGTAGTTTCTACACTCACTATATAATATCAATCACGGTGGGTAATAATACGGTCCCACTCTCTGGCCCTGCGCCAACTCCATTCTGCGGTACAGTCTTGCCCTTTCTCAATGGCATCCAAGAAATGAACATACGCAAGTACCATCAGCTCGGCACATGTATCCATGCTGATTTTTCCTGTGCCAGTACCTAAACCGGACACTACAACCTTCCCAATCTGCGTATGAGACTCGCGCGAAGACAACGAAACATCGATCGCTGAATTGTGATTGTAAATCTCGTTTAGAGCAGCCCACATGCAATCATACACGACCTCGTCGCGACCAATAACACTCGGCACTCGCATGGTTGGGGCATGAGCTATGTACCTGCACCCGCTCGGGTTGAGATCCGTTTTAGAACTGCCTTTTTTATTGTCCGTATTGCCCTTTTCGTGCGTAACAAGAAATGACAACATATCAATAAGATAACAGCTTCCAACCGGCTGTAGTCCTTTCCACCTTTCATGATGTACCTTCTGGATATATTGCAGCACAGGCGTTAGCGATGTTGCCGTATGCGTGGTGCCGGTCCGTGATCCAGCGAACATGCGAGATATATTCAAGTCGAGCCCGCCATCCATTCTTGCAAATGAGTTCCCAGGCGACACAATGCAGTCGAACGTTAGATTCGCCGGCAGAGCCGTGATTGATGCAGTAACTACCTGCGGGTACAAGTGTCTTGGAACTCGAACATGTGGCAGATGTCGTTCGAGGTAGTGTTTCCAGAGGCCAGTGAGCGTAGGGTCTATATCGAGGAAAACTATCGCAAAGTTCATTTGACAGTAACCATGTAGGATGTGATCTCGATCATATTACTTTAGGCTAAAGTCATCGGACATAAGTGGGAATTATTCAGGGGTTGGTCCTGCGGGGCCTGCTTGTTGAGTACGGTCGTCAACGGTCGTCGACCGTCCATTGAAATTTACGCGAATTAACTTGACATCCTGAGTAGCATTATAACTGCGTAAAATACCGTTGCGAATAATATCTTGGCATACGGAAGCAATCTGTTGTATACCTAAGGACCCCGTGCGCAGATACTTCGGCGTTATCTGTGCTTAAACCCGAGTGGGGTGAATTCAAATCTATATAATTGCACACCACGTCCCCTCCGCGTTGGATCGTTATATAAGTAGGCCTCCATTCGTTCAGCCATCCTTTTCCAGGTTATATATTTATAATTGCATACAGTCCACGGCCAGAATGGTGTATACGGCACGGTGGGGTATTGTCGCAACGGGATGGGTATATTTTCCACCCCTCCTATCATAACTCTCACTAACGCCCACATCTTATCCAGATATCTGAACGCTTTTTTGTTGATCTTCTGGTTGATCCAACCACTCGCGGTGTGACGGACGTTGTACACAAACCCGTTGCAGTGGCTTCCCGGTCCGTTGCCAAAGCTGAGAAATTCATCAGTGATTTCGGCAACAGCGTGCAAGGAATTAAAGCGTACGGTTCGTATGCGGAGTTATTCGCTGATCCTGATGTCGATATCGTCTATGTTGGGGTACGTGTTTCGTTATGAGAGTTTATAGAACCTTTTTTTCTGACTTGCTGCAGACTCCACATAGCTCGCATTATGAAGTGTCGTTACAGGCATTGAAGGCCGGCAAACACGTTCTCTGCGAGAAAGCGTTCACGATCAACGCAGCGCAGGCCCGTCATCTTGCCGATTATGCGAAGTCGCATAACCTTTTCCTCATGGAAGCAGTGTGGACCCGTTTTTTCCCCTTGTCGCTTGAATTCCAAAAATTATTGCATGAAGACAAGATCATTGGCAACATTCGTAGGGTGACTACCGACCTCTCGCACAAATTCGTGCCAGATGTCGAGAGCCGGTTGTATAATCCGCACCTTGGAGGTGGTGCATTGTTGGATGTCGGCGTATATGCCATGACCTGGGTTCAAATGATCTGCTACCGTCACCCAGACAACAAGCTATCTCGTCCATCTGTTATCAATTCGACGATTTTGAAGTCGCCTTTGACCGGAGTTGATGAGAGTACGGTTATTACGATGATTTGGGATAAGCCCCACATTATTAGCACTGCGACCTGTTCAATCGCCGTTAACTCGCCAACTGACTGTTTGGTAAGGGTAGAAGGAGACCTAGGAGAAATTGTCGTCCCAATCTCGACAGCGAACCCGACCGAGTTCACCGTCAAGATTCACGCTACGGAACCGGGAAAGGAGGATGTGGCTAAAACTTTCCAGTTCCCGATTCCGGGTCCAACAGGGTTATTCTGGGAAGCAGATGCAGTTGCCAGAGATGTTCGCGATGGCAACATCGTGAACGACATCTATCCTACCGAAGAATCTGTGTTTGTTATGGAAGTATTTGATGAGGTGCGCAAGCAGAATAACTTTGTATATCCTGCTGAGATCGAGTTCGTAGAAGCCCACTAGAATTGGGGTTAGACGTTTGTAAGGAGGTGAGACTCTGAATAGAATGCGATAAATTTCAATTTCAGTTAACTATATCGTGCTTGTAAATTGGGCATTCCGGGGAGTAAAAACTTTAGTTCCTAATTAGCCGATACTGCCGTCAGTGAACTTACTACGAACAGCCATTGAGCCGAGAGTCCTGAACAGGCAATGTTCGCGCACTAGGAACTCATATGCTGCAAATAAAAATCCCACATCGGATTTGTCAGCGCATACGGCAAAATAGTCCAATAAAACGGGTCCAGATATGGGGAAACCTTGTACTTTGTGGGGCGACTTTGCGTGGGGCTTCGGAGCAGACTTGGCTAGTCACGGCACGACCTTGCTGCTATTTCGGGGCATCCAATATTCACTATGAACACCAGTCACCGTAGTAACTGTTTGCTTCTGTTAATACAAGGATGAATGCTTCTTACAGTTAATTGGTGACTGTCTAATGAAATTCTATTCGGGAGCTAACGCAGATTTTGGTCGAAAGTGCTCTGCGGAACCTGATCAAATACAATGATTGGACTAGGGTTAGAGTAATAACTTCCCCTTCGGGCGAGTCCTCCGCCCAGCAATACTGAGCCTAGGCAATAATACTTCAAGGCTATATACACAACACCCACGCCAATTGTCCGAATTCCTCATGTCCGATCTCCAGACCCTTTTACTCGAAGGTCCAATTGTGCGTTTGTTCTTAAATAAATATTTGTGTTCCACGTATACAGGCTTATAGCAAACAACAGGATTTTGTCGGACAGCAACTAGCCGACTCGGTAACTTTGTACTTCCTGTCAATTGCTGGTGTATGTGAAATTGACCGTCACCTGTGAATACCAATTGACTGACGAGTTTTTATCTTGGACAGGTTGTTGCATTTCTCGTGGGAATCGTTACCGGCGACATTTCATTAACTAGCTATACTTTGGCTCTTTTTGTCAGCGCTGGATTTGTGATTGTTGTCCTTCCGTGGCCTTTTTATAAGCGACATCCATTGAAGTGGTTGCCTCCTACTACAGCCAAGAAATAGAAAAATCCTGCCTATAAAAAGAAGTAATATGAGTGATGATTTGTATTTGGTATGTTAATGTACACTGTGCTTGGCGAACCAATTGAATCGCTTGTTCATACTGTCAGGGATTCGATCTCTCAACGCAGCAGATCAAGGTAATTGCAATCAATCCCAAGCTGGAGCCCGTCCTGCAAGTGAACGTCGAATTTGATGTCGACACACCAGAGTATAAGACACGCAAAGGTGTCTACACCAATCCCAAGCTGAACGAAGTTTTTGCCCCGGTTGCGATGTGGATCAAGGCGTTCGACATTTTACTAGGCAAAATGCAAGCTGCTGGGCTCGATTTTGGCAAAGTTAAATGTATATCAGGTGCGGGACAGCAGCATGGCTCAGTCTTCTGGTCGTCGGAGGCGGACGCATTACTGGCATCACTAAACCCTGATCTGCCCTTGGAGCCTCAGTTGAGTCCAAAGGCATTTGCTCATGATATGAGTCCCAATTGGCAAGACCATAGTACTGCGGAGGAGTGTGACGATTTAGAACAGAAGGTCGGCGGTGCTGAAATTCTTGCCCAAGTCACAGGATCCAAGACCCATCATAGGTTCACTGGACCTCAGATAATGAGGTTTCGGCGTAGACATCCCAGCAGGTATGCAAATACAGCCCGGATATCACTGGTTTCAAGTTTCTTTACGTCACTACTACTTGGCCGAATCGCGCCTCTCGATGTCAGTGATGTCTGCGGTATGAACCTCTGGGATATTCCGAATGAAAAGTTTAACGAGCAAATCATCCAGCTTGTTGCTGGCGGCGATGAGAATGAGAAAGACGACCTTCTACGAAAACTTGGCGAGGTCGAGCCAGACGGGGGAAAGAACCTAGGTTTTATCAGTGATTATTATGTTAATCGGTATGGCTTTTCCAAAAGTTGCACAATTACGCCTATCACCGGTGACAATCCGGCTACCATTCTCGCTCTACCACTAAGGCCACTCGACGTCATTGTCTCTCTTGGCACTTCCACTACTCTACTTGTATCCACCCCGGTATATAAGACCTCGCCAGCCTATCACATGTTCTCTCATCCGACCAGCAAAGGGCTATATATGGGCATGCTATGTTACTGCAACGGCTCACTTGCACGAGAGAAGGTTCGAGATGAAATTAATGCGGTCAAGCCATTGTCTGAAGCGAGCGACGTCTGGACATCTTTCAACGACGCTGCTCTGTCGGTCCCTCCATTAGGAATTACAGCTGACGGCATCGAGAGGCTCGGAATATATTTTCCTCTTCCGGAGATTGTTCCAGACTGTAAAGCTGGTACTTGGCGGTTCATATCGGACTCATCTGGTCTGCACGAAGCCACTGATCAGTCGGATATCCCAATTGCGGATGCTCGCGCGATCTTAGAAAGTCAGAACTTGAGCATGCGATTACGTGCCGGCCCATTGCTGTCCTCCATAGGTCAACCAAGACGTGTGTATGTAGTCGGTGGTGGGTCACGAAATCCTGCTATATGCCAGGTGACGGGTGAGGTTCTTGGTCCCACAGAAGGCGTGTATCGTCTCGAACTGAGCAACGCTTGTGCGTTGGGATCGGCCTATAAGGCCTTGTGGTCGGTTCAAAGGAAGGTTATAAGCGATGACATGTATGAGAGCTTTGAAGACTTCTTGAGTGAGAGATGGGACGAGAAAACTATGATTAACAAAGTCGATGATGGTTATAGAAAAGGTGTATGGGAGAAATACGGCGAGGCATTGGCAAAGTTTGCACTGGCGGAGAAGTTGGCAATTAATTCCTAGGTATTGAGTGAATGGTCGAAGGGATTGACTGGATGGACGTTTATTTGTCACCAATCGTTTTTAATTTAAAAAAAAAAGAGCTGCATTGATAAATACTTTGATTAAGGCGAGTACCTCCTAGACCCGGAGTGGGGATATTGGTAATTTTGCAACTAAACTAAAAACAAACGAGCATCCAGACCACATGCATGACGCCACTATAAACTATGCAACATAAAAACAAACATAAAACTTGCAGGTCATACGTCCGCGAAAATGGATCAGTATGAATTAACTCCATGGGTAACAATACAAATCATGCAAATAACCGTAATCGTCACCACACAATTTTTAAATCGCGGACTGGGATTCTACAGTAGATATGCGCGTGTACCATCCGACTAAAGTAATCCGTATGAACTCCAAACGTTGCAGAAGGTGATTATTGTCGTGTGAAGTGCCTCCTGACAATTTTTCGAGCTTACTTAGTTTCTTTGCGCGATGCACCATCTGCGCCAATGGCAATTCTGTCGAGTTCCTGCCTGCGTCAATGTACTTTGCCCGGCGACCAGCATCACCAATAACGATTTTATGGTGATCGTTAAAGTTAAATTGAATCTCGCCCGTGCTGAGCCTGAACATTATTGCTTGCTTTGTTCGGAGATAATCCGTGATATAGGTCAGCTTACCATCCGGTTTAAGACCCGTTTCTCGATGTCCCCCGGAGAATTCCGGAATATACAAATGCTCCATCATGTACTCTCTAAAATGCTTCACCAAGTACAATTTCTTTGTCAAAAACTGAGGTGCATCGTCTAATTTGTAAGTCGCCTGTTCCGCCCATGGTTTATTCGAGTCAGTAATGTAATCAAAATTTTTAATGCTGGCCGACAAGACGACGGATGTTGAGTCATTGAAATACACTCCGGAACACCCGTCCGCAAGTTGGTAACCCATGCCGTATTTGTTGGAGTAGTCGACCCATTGACTAACGAATCCGCTAATCGGTTTGGTGGTGTCGTCCTCGACGATGCTCTTGCCAGCAAGTCCACGAGCAAGGTTCTCAATTGTTTCACAAAGCAGATAGACAGACTCCTTCGGCGATCCGTCGGCGGCAAGTCGATGAGATAACCCTGAAGCCATGACATTTTTGTCAAGTTGTCGCAGTGGCGGCTTGCTCGGACTCTCCTTGATTTTGGAGACCATCGCGGTGATCTTGCGAGTGACAGATTGCTTGGCCGTTTCGGATTGATCCTTCTCACCGAGCCGCCGCGCTCTTCCGAGACCCGGAAAATTATTGCCGGAGTACGGAACTGATGGCGCAACTGGCTTATTAATTGGAAGGTCGCTGAGCGGTTTAGACCGAGATGACCGTAAAGTCATCTTACCAGTTTTTTGTTCATATTCATTGGCCACGTTTGCTACAAGTTGTCTAATGTTGGTCGTAGATACTTTTGGTGATAGGCACTCTGGTAGAATCTTTGCCGTGTTCTTTGCATTTACCTCAGGCACGAGTACAGAATTTGCCGGATCGTGCGCGTCAACGTTGAGAACGGAGATCGGGCTACCTGCATCCTTGGAAATAAGGCCGCCGTTACCTGAACCAGGACCGATGCCAGCAGCTGCGGTGAGCTTGAGATAATTGCGGCTTGATAGTGAAGGCGTTAGATTTTTCCAATGCGGTACGCCTTCTAGGCAAGTGGATGGTAAGTGAGACGGCATTTCTCCATGAAAGAAATGGTGATCAGCAATTTGATCAAGTGATGGCCGAGCATCTAGGATTATGTGATTAGCAATAACTCTTGTCGCAAGCCAATATTGTACAAATGCATACTTGGGTCTTTGTTAAGCAAAGACTGTATTAGGTCCTTGGCGGCCTGTGAGATCTTGATATCTTCCGGGAATTCATATTCAATAGCCTTGATTTTCCTTGATGGCAGTGAATATCCGCTCATATGTTCACATGCTTACTATATATACTTACTTGTATATCAGATTGACCTCCTTGGATTGAAATGGCGGCTTGCCAATCAGCATCGCATATCTAATAATTTCATCAGCATAAGGATTATCGAGATCCACCTTGGGAATCGGGAAATTACTTACAATATGATGCCGACAGACCACAAGTCAACCTCAAAACTGTGTCCATCTTCTTTGCCAAACAGAACTTCGGGCGCTATGTAATTTGGAGTACCACATATGGTTTTCTTCCGGTCCGTATCAGACAGCAAAAGTGCAGCTAACCCAAAGTCACCGATCTTTATATTCATGTCGTGGTCAAGGAAAATATTCCCTAGCTTCAAGTCGCGATGGATAACTCGTCTGCCATGCATGTATTTAACGGCACCAAGAATCTGAATGAGAAAGTATCTCGCCTCTTGCTCTGTAAACCGCTTCCTTCTTCGATGCATATCCATAAGAGTCTTATTTGAACAAACTTCCAAAAGAATATAAACATTGACGTCGTCCTCGAAGCATTCCACAAACTTCACAATGTTCGGATGATCCATACTTTGGTGGACCTTTATCTCGCCCAGGAGCTAATTTGACAAGTTAGAATCCATCAGTAGGCCTAATTCTGTCTCCACACACCTTAGCTCTGGTCTTGGCTGATGTCAAAGATGCTTTGGCAATTGTCTTTGCAGCGTACACATTTCCACTCTCATCTTGAATTTGGAAACACCGAGCAAAGCCGCCCTAGGCTATTTAGTTTTGTTCATTATTTTTGCCAAGCATTCAACAAACCTCTCCTAGAAATATACCACGGTGAAATTGTGCACCGTTGTTCTTACTCCTAATAGTTGTTGGCGGCGTCTTGCATAGAGACGAGGGCTTCTCTTTTGTCTTGGCCGTCTTCTGCTTCTGCTCCTCCTGATGCTCATCTTTAGTCTTAGATACCACGTCACATCCCAGTGGGACCCGAGGTACTGGCGGAATCCCCCCGCCGGACTTGTAAGCATTAGTCTCATAGAATTCCATGAGGAGCAACGGCTGAGCAGGGGGCTGGTGAGTGAGAGCCATTCACAACCTTTCCTTTGTAGCTTTCAAGTTAGTTGGAGAAATTGCGCGATCCGCAAAGCGAGTACAAACCTGCTGCAGACTTGTATGGAAGAGTCACGACCAGATAGCAGAAAAGATTGTGGCCTTTCGTGTGCGTAGTTGGAATCGAAAGTCTCGGGGCGCAGGATCGTATGTTTACCGTAGAAATTTAGGCTTCGTTGCTATGGCAACAGCGCCGCACAGCTGCACACGAAATCTATGCGGCATATTCGTCAAACGTCGCGGCGCGGATGCGGGATCTTGCGAACTTCAATCTTGGGCCCTTAGTCGAGCGGGCAATTTGTCTGATTCTCTATCCCACAATTTCACTTATCTATTTTGTCAGCCAACGAAGCAGCTGATAGCAGTCCGTGCTTGTGGAATCATTATCAGCGACATCGTGGCTTATTGTCCTTAATTAAGGAATACTTTCTTTTGCCGTGATGGCTGGTCAAGAACAGTGGCATCCATCCGCCCAGGAAAATGGGCAGGGTCTGTCTCAGTCTCTTCCTCCTCCTCCCCACGCGCGACAACCTTTCCAGTATGTTTCCTAGCTTTGTATATAGTTTTGACGCATGCTGGATCTAACGCCTTTTTTCAGATCGCAGCAAGCTGGACATTCTGTACTACCTCCTCCGTCAGCACTGGGCCCTAATGGAAGTAGTAAGTTTGCCTTTTAGTGCGTCTGACCTTCCTGGACTCTTGAAGTTAACAGAACTTCCTACGTGTTAGGGAACCAAGGGTACTATCCTTCTCTTCCGTCCATCTCCGGTTTGGGAAGTTCCGGTCCGCAGCATTCCGGCTACAACCTGCCATCTTTGTCTACAACGCCGTCGGCACAGATAAGTCATCCAAGCCAGTCACCTTCTATGGCGCAGACACCGCTACCGTCACTCTCGTCATCAGTTGTGGTCCAACAGCAACCCATGATGGCATCTCCCCCGTCTACGAACGCTCAAGTCCCGGCGCCTCAGCAACAGCAGGCACCTGGCCAGCCTCAGCAGCTTGCAGGGCCATCTCCAATTGGGCTGCATCAAGCAGCCGCGGCACTGTCGATAACTCAGGGTCCTCCTGCTAGTCAAACTCATTTGTCGACTGCAGCAGCTGGATCAGCAGCACAGCAGATTGCTGCTTATCGTCCCTTGAACGTCAAGGACGCGCTCTCTTACCTTGATCAAGTCAAAGTGCAATTCCAGAATCAGCCTGACGTTTACAACCGATTTTTGGATATTATGAAAGATTTCAAAAGTCAAAGGTGGGTTGAAACGTTGTTGTTGTTAAGGACGGGGGTGCAGTGGTTAACTAGACTTGTAGTATCGATACTCCCGGTGTCATCGACCGAGTGTCGACGCTGTTCAGCGGACATCCGAACTTAATTCAAGGATTCAACACCTTCTTACCTCCTGGATACAGAATTGAGTGTTCCTCTGACCCTAGCGACCCAAACCCTATCAGGGTGACAACGCCTATGGGCACAACCACACGTCCGGACGGTCAGCTGCCGGCGTATGATCAAAGTAGGTCATGGCAGACTGAGCCATATCCGTATGGCGCGGAAGCTCATGCAGCGGCGAACAATTCTATGTCTCAGTTACAGGCTGTGGCCAACGGCTCGCGTCAGGCAGCACCAGCTGAGCAAAAGAGGCTCGGAGGTCCGGTTGAATTCAACCATGCTATCAGTTATGTTAACAAGATCAAAGTACGGCTCCTAGCATGGTATTTGGAACAAATGCTAATGTTTTCTAGAATCGTTTTGCCTCGCAGCCAGATATATACAAAAATTTCTTGGAGATCCTTCAGACGTACCAGCGCGAACAAAAACCAATCGCAGATGTTTATGCTCAAGTCACCATGCTATTCAGAGATGCACCTGATCTACTCGACGACTTCAAGCAGTTTTTGCCCGAGGCTGCCCACCAGCGATCTGTCTCGTCCCCGGACAGTGGTGTCTATCAACCGGTAACCCGCCTTCCACCGGTCGGTAATTTTGCGCCTCCGAGCGTCCCGAAAGAAAAGAAAAAGCGAGCTGCCCAATCGGCTTTGATTGACGCTGGCCAAGTTCCAATAACAGCACAGAGTGTTCCTAATTTGGACATTCAAGCGGCACAGTCGAACTTGCGCGGTACGGGTGGCAAGAAGGTTAAGCTGACTCCTAAGCCCGATGCGCACGCAATTAGCCCAACCCTTACCCCGATGATCCCCGAACCCTTACCTCCTCCTGAACGACAATATCCCTCGACTGAAGAACTCGCGTTCTTTGATAGAGTCAAGAAGTTTATCGGCAATAAGCAGACGTATAACGAGTTCTTGAAGTTATTGAATCTCTTCTCGCAGGATATTATCGATAAGAACCTGTTGGTTGAGAAGGCGGAAGGATTCATCGGCGGAAATAAGGACTTGATAGAATGGTTCAAACGATGTGTTAACTACGACGGCGGTACTCTTAGTATTGAGAATATTCCTTACAAGAAGCATCAGCTTGAACTATCACTTTGTAAGTCATATGGTCCTAGTTACAGATTGCTGCCTAAGTCGGAGACCCACCAGCCATGCTCGGGTCGCGACGAGATGTGTTGGGAAGTATTGAATGATGAGTGGGTAAGCCATCCGACATGGGCTTCTGAAGATTCGGGATTCGTTGCACATAGAAAGAATCAGTTTGAAGAAGTTCTTCATAGGATTGAAGAAGAACGCCACGAGTACGATTACAATGTCGAAGGCAACCTTAGAACGATTCAGATTCTGGAGCCAATTGCGAACCGAATTGCCAATATGACTCCTGAGGAGAAAACTGAATTCAGACTGGCCCCCGGTTTAGGTCACTCGTCTAAGTCTATATATCATCGAATTATCAAGAAGGTGTATGATAGGGAACGCGGACAAGAAGTTATTGATGCTATTCATGAAAATCCTGGAGTTTCTGTTCCAATAGTGTTGAAGCGCTTAAAACAGAAGGACGAGGAGTGGAAGAGAACCCAACGCGAGTGGAACAAGGTGTGGCGGGAAACCGAGGCGAGAGTTTTCTACAAGTCCCTCGATCATCAAGGCTTGACATTTAAGCAGGCGGACAAGAAGACGCTTACTACGAAATTCTTGGTTAACGAAATTGATATGATCAAGAAAGAGCAATTGAACAAGAAGTTAAATCCATTAACGCCCGGACCGAAGTATCAGATACAGTGCAGCTTTGAGAACTCCGACATTGTTAACGATGTCATCCGATTGCTTAATTGTCATCTTGAACATTCCACTACATTTTCTACCAGCGATCGCGAGAAGATGGATGGTTTTGTGAAGGCATTCATTCCTCTCTTTTTTGGTATTTCTCTACCTGAATCCGTCGAGGAGACTCCGGATGAGAGTCAAACAAATTCTGGCGATGAGGACACCGACGGTTCGACCTTAACTATTAAGCGTTCACGGCCTGTTAAGGACGGGGATCTCCTTCGGGATGTTCTTAAGAAAAGCCGTCACGGACGTTCTAAGCACGTCAAAGACGAGGATAATAGCCGAGAAGCAACACCAGACGTGTCCGCAGACACTACTCCATTTCCTGAAGGTCCTGATGAATTACAAATCCCTGAAGCTGCTGAAAAGGCACAGATTTGGATTCAGCATGTCACGAAAGAGCAACATCCGGATGGCTTGGATATACCCAATCCCGACGGCAAGCGAACCAAATTCAATATTTTTGCAAATACAACCATATACTGTTTCTTTAGGCTATTCCATATTCTTTATAAGCGTCTGCAAGAAGTCAAAGATCTCGAGGGGGAAGTTTCTGCAGATATTTCATCGCGAAAGTCTGTAGAGTTTGCCAAGGAGCTGGGACTTATTTCCAATAAAATCCAAGATATGGGCCTAGCTTTTACAGGCGAGAATTGTTATGGTCAGCTTTTGGAGATGTGTGAGAAGCTTATTGAAGGAGACCTTGAGCACCAGTGGTTTGAAGAGTCCTTGCGGCAGGCGTATCGTAATCGGGCATTCCGGATATACACAATCGACAAAGTTGTGCAAGCGATCGCCAAGCATGTTCACAGTATCATTTCTGACGCCAAATGTTCCGAAATAATTATGTTGTATGATAAAGATCGCCGTTTGCCCAAGACTACCCCACGCGAGCAAATAGTCTATAGACTTCAGGTGCAGACGATATTGGGTGCAGACGAAAATGTCTTCCGATTAGAGCTGGTACGGCTGCGTTTGTGATATGTGTTTCCTGTGATCATGGCTAACAACTTACCCAGAATGAGTCTACGTCGACGCTTTCAATTCAGCTTATTGACCAAGATGACCTTACTCTCAATGACGCTGCATCAGCAGAGGAGAAGTGGAAGTATTATCTGACATCCTATGTTATGTCGGCACCCACGGAAGGTGTCCCCGTCAACAAAGTCCGGATGCCATTCTTGCGTCGGCATATTCCGCAAGAGGAAGTTGAAAGCGATGATAGCTCGGAAGCAGGATTGAAGTCGAGGACGTATTCGAAGAGCGGCTTGCGTGTGCGCATATGTATGAACACGTATAAAATGTTTTTCGAAGACAATTCTGAGGATGTGTTTGTGCGTCTGGGATTAAAGCAGTATAAAAAGTTGCCCTGGAAAATTGATAACATATAGTGGTATTTTGATTCTGTGACTACGGAGTAGGTGTTTGAATAGTTATCCAATGTATTGTACTTTTAGATGCCGTTTATGTTAATTTATGTTACTTCTTGTGACTACCGTTCAAAAAGTGGGAGTTAACGCACACAAAGGGTCAGTTGTGCGTGAAACTCTAACCTAGAAAACTGCAAATACTTTTTGAGTCCATCAATTCCACATACGTTAGTAACGGTTTCATTTGTTCGTAGCTCACTAACGTGGAACTTATGTTACAGTGTCCAGATTATCAATTTTAACAACCTCGCAGCTTCAAAGAGACGCACTCCGAGCTGTTTATATTTGCTCACGAGTCTCACGAAAGTACGACCGCCTGTTCGTTGCTGCCATGGAAGACCAAATCGAGCAGGCGGTGGAGATCGCTTTGAGTAGCAATTCGGATCCGGTGATCAAGCAACAGGTCGGGAAGTCTTGTTTGCGTATTTATGAAGGGTGCCGAAATTAACTTGATTAGGCTATGTCCTTTTGCAATCAGATCAAGGAATCGGAAGATGGCTGGCAAATCTGCCTTTCGCTCTTCCTGAACGATGGGAAAAGGTACTTCTCCAATCGTTGATGTGTAGATTCCCAGGATTAACGACGTCGTAATAGATCGCCAGCGGTTCGATTTTTTGCTCTGCAGGTCGTTGACGATGCGTTGGTGAAACGGTGAGTTATGGCGCGTGCATGATGTTTTTAGCACAGACGATCGTGACATACTGACTCTGCCAAACAGACTTAACGGAAGCGGAAAGCAATTGGATAGTGGGTCGTTGCTATATATCAAAGAATCGTTGCTATCTTATATACAGAGAGAGTATGCTCCCCAGAGTGCCACTGACACCGATGCTGTCTGTAAGTCAAATTTTAGAGCATCATTGTCCACCAAATCTAATCGAATATAGTCATGCAAAACAAGCTAGCTCAGACAATTACATTGTTTTTCTTACTGTCTTATCCAGAGACATGGCCTTCCTTTTTTGACGACCTCCTCGCATTATCATCTATTGGTGCACCACTGTCGAATGCCCGTGGTTTGCAACTGCTCTTACGAATTCTAGTAGCACAGCATGAAGAAATCGCAGACACACTTATCCTGCGGTCAAACGAAGTTACCAGACGCAATACAATCATTAAGGATGCGATCCGCGTAAGAGATATGGGACGGCTGGCTTCAGCATGGATGGAGATCTTGGTGCGATGGACTTCTAGAGACGACGGGTATCTTATCGTGGAAAATTGCTTGCGAGTAATAGGGTCGTGGGTTTGTACGTAGAGTGGTATGAAATTTAATATCTGTTCGGCAGGCTAACAGTTCACAGCATGGATCGATATATCATTGATCGTCACTCCGCAATACATGTCCATTATTTTTGGGATTCTGGGAAATGAGGCCCTTCGTGGAGCGGCTTGCGACACTATTTCAGAGATTATCAGCAAGAAGATGAAGCCGAGCGATAAATTCGAGCTGATTTCTCTTCTAAATTTACAGCAGACTATAGGACAGTTGCCGATTGGGTCAGACGTTGAGTTCACCGAAAAAGTTGCCAGGCTCATAAATGTTGTCTGTCTCGATCTTATTAAAATATTGGATGAGGTAGGATCAGTCGTGATAGCTCGAAAATATTTTCTAACCGTGTCAAGGACGACTACGCGTTACGACTCCATGACAATACGGAGAATTTGCTTCAGCAGCTGTTTCCATTTGCAATCGGCTTTCTTGCCAATGAATATGATGACACATCATCCGAAGTTTTCCCCGCGATTTCCGAATATCTCTCTTTCCTACGTAAAGAGAAGAAACGAAACAAGTCCCTTACTCCGGAGCGCCACTCAACGCTCACCTCTATTTTGAATACAGTAATTTTGAAGCTTAAATATGATGAATCGATGGATTGGACCAATGGCGCTGATGACTCGGAGAACGAGTTTCTCGAAGTTCGCGGCAGACTACGATTGTTTCAGGACGCTGTTGCTGCTATTGATGAAAATCTCTTCATGGACAGTCTTTCCACTGTTGTGATCAACAGCCTGAATGGCGAAAAACGCGATTGGAGAGATATTGAGCTTGGATTGTTTGAGCTCGGCGCTTATAGTGATGGATTACGCAATGCCGCTGCGCTGCCGACAAAAGGTCAAGGAGCTCCTAAGGCCATGGAAATCCTCAACACCATGCTTCTCAAGATGACGAACTCCAATGTACTGTCGATAGGACATCCGTCGATCAATCTTCACTATATGGAACTTGTCGTGAAGAATTCAAAGTTTTTTGAGACACATCCCCAATTAGTTCCACAGATTCTTGATATATTTGTCTCTAATATTGGCGTACATAGTTCTTACGCCCAAGTCCAAGTTCGCGCATGGTATCTGTTTTATCGGTTTATCAAGCTGTGCAAGAACTTAATGGGTGACATTGCTGAAACAGCACTGAACGCCATTGGTGATCTTTTAGTCATTGACGCAGAAGTTCATCAGAAGAATGACGGTGATTCAGATATGTCAGCTGACGGAACAGATACTGGCAGTTTTGATGGACGGTTGTATCTATTCGAAGCTTCCGGTCTCTTGATTTCTGTAGAGGCTGTCCCAGACGAGAAGCAACTTCATTTAATCAAACAGGTTCTCAATCCCATTTTCAATGACATGGAGGCTTGCCTGTCGAGACCACCTGAAGGCGCGCAGCAGGCACTACAAATTCACCATGACATAATGGCTATCGGCACTTTTGCTAGAGGAATTAATGACGGAGGCAAAGCTATCACGGATCCAGTTCGTGAACAGTTCCTGCTTGCAAGCCGGGCCATACTAGTATCACTAGAAACGCTCTCTGGCATGGAAATTATTCGTGAAGCGGTAAATTCTATGAGTTCTATATAACTGCGAAATATGCTGACATTGAAACAGAGTCGGTTTGCTTTTGCGAGAATGGTGCCTATTCTTGGGCCCCAAATTTTGCCAGAGATTGCAGTTCTGGTGTCGCGGTTGCTATCAGAGAGTCGCCCTTCGGAGCTAATAGATTTCATGAGTTTCTTAGGGCAGCTTATTCATAATTTCAAAGGAGAATCCGGCATTTTAGAAATGCTAGATCAGCTGCTTACGCCTTTGCTCAGTCGAGTTTTCTACTCACTGAGCATTTCAGCGAACGGGTCTACAGATGAGGAAATCCAGCAGAGTGACATTAAAAAGGCATATCTCAACTTTATGATGGGATTATTGAATAATGGCATGGAAGCAGTGTTGACCAGCGACAGTAAGTTGTCGAATCGCTTTTGGTTCGGTTGGAGGTTTGACTAGACTGACTATTGACCCAGGGAACCGACAGATATTTGAGTCGGTGATTCGAAGTGTCGCGCACTATACATCCACAAGCTCGGACGCAGCGATTAAGAAGATGGGATCGTCGATCTACACCCGACTACAAGCGGTTATGAAAGCAATGTAAATTTCATGTATGAAAAGGGCTTGTTGACTCGCATTTTAATGGACACACTTCGTCTATTCTGTTTTATTATCATATGGCATCGACCTCGGGGTTGGGGTTTATGTAGCACCTGTTGGAAGTGTAAAGTGGACCGAGGAGTGCATGTGTTGGGGATTATTTGTACATATGGTTTTGAGTGCAGACGTTTATGGTTGCAGTTTGCGAACGAGGTGATGTGTAAGTGCGCAGGCCTGCACGAACCGGACTTTTGTATATTAGACGGAAGATCGTGACCTGTATTTTGTTTTAACCAAGACTTAATGATTAATCTTTAACAATCATACCGCCCTTTATTACAAGTGAGATGCACGATGTGGAGGAAGAACCCTACTTATCGAAGTCCAGTCAAGCTCCGAGGTTGATATTTCAAAAGCTAACATGTCGGATTCTTCGAAGACGCGTCCCCGAAGTGGCGCGTCTCAATTTCACACTTAGGGTTCAGTTACGGCTGTAAGCGTCGCACCAATTCCCACTTACATCTTTTTGTTGCCCCAGACGCTACGATGGCAACTGACTTCGACAGACAACAAATAAATTCCTAGTTCCTAGGCAAAATTCGTTAGTATCTTGGCCCTGCTAAACTGTGGCGCCTGGATGACATCTTGTTATTGTAAAGGACCTAGGAATTTACTGTTAATATAAACCCGCTATATAAGAGAACTGCTACGACACGTGGTTGTATGGTCTTCTTTTAAGTGCACTCAAAATGACCAATGCACTTTCTGACGAAGACGTTCCCTTGTCACAGAGAAAGTCGTCAGGTATGTTCTTTAACCTTTGGGTTCAGATTTAGCGATCATATGTTTCGTTTTGGAGATTCTCAGGATCATTGAGTCGTGGACTGCTAGATTCCTGGATCACAACAATTATCCATTACTACGGCGATGTCGCACATTATGCTAACCTATTTGCGCATGCAGCTGCCAACAAGGTCGTGGATACCGGCAAGAAACGCAAGAGTGCCACTGTTAAGAGCGAGACGCATGACGATGATCACGTTCCGTTGGTAGGTCTGATATCGCGTACTCGCACGTGGAATACTAACCAATCGATTGCAACAGAAGAAGAAACGAGCCACTGCCGCGGCAGTTGCACCAACGAAGGCTCAGTCTAAGGGCAAGGAGATCAAGAGGGAAGAAAAACCTGCGAAGTCTACGGCTTCCGTCAAACCTTCTCCATCGCCGTCGAAAGCAAGTGGAAAGTCTACGAAATTGAACGGTGGCTCCAAGCCGACTAGTGAACCAGAGTATGACGCGGCAGTTGCACCAACCAAGGCTCAGTCTAAGGGCAAGGAGATCAAGAGGGAAGAAAAACCTGCGAAGTCTACGGCTTCCGTTAAACCTTCTCCATCGCCGTCGAAAGCAAGTGGAAAGTCTACGAAATTGAACGGTGGCTCCAAGCCTACTAGTGAACCAGAGTATGACAGCGATGACAAACCGCTTGCCAAGCGGAAGATGAAAAAATTCGATAGCAAGACCGATGCTGAAGAAACGTCGACACAGGAGAAGGAGCAAGAAGAAGAAGAAGAGTTTTATAAATGGTGGGAGGCCGAGTCGAATGACAATAGTGTGAAGTGGACTACTCTAGTTCACAATGGTGTC
This sequence comes from Lipomyces yamadae, assembly GCA_030556285.1. Classification (NCBI taxonomy): domain Eukaryota; kingdom Fungi; phylum Ascomycota; class Lipomycetes; order Lipomycetales; family Lipomycetaceae; genus Lipomyces; species Lipomyces yamadae. Next base: position 327,783 of record JAKTPU010000003.1, on the reverse strand, counting down.
TTATTCCCACCCCCATATGAGCCGTTGCCCTCTCATGTCAAGTTGAAGTACAATGGCGTCCCTGTTACATTGCCACCGGATGCAGAGGAGGTTGCTGGATTTTTTGGTGCCATGCTAGAGACAGAACACGCAAAGAATAAAGTGTTCCAATCCAATTTCTTTAATGACTTCAAGGACGTTTTGAAGCAATGCGGAGGATCTGTAAGTTCATATGGGTCAACTGTAAAGGACTCGGTTTAATTGGATAATAGCATCTCAAAATTGAGAAATTTGAAGGTTGCGACTTTACTGACATTTTCAACTACTATGAAGAGAAACGGATTCAAAAGAAGGCTATGACCAGTGCCGAAAAAAAGAAGATCAAGGAAGAGAAGGACAAGCTGGAAGAAAAATACAAGGTCTGTTACCTTGATGGAAGAAAAGAATTGGTTGGTAATTTCCGTATCGAACCACCTGGATTATTCAGAGGTCGGGGATCCCATCCGAAAACGGGCAAGCTAAAAGAGAGAGTGATGCCTGAGCAAGTCACTATCAACATCGGTCCAAACACACCGATTCCACAACCTCCAGATGGCCACGAATGGGCCGAAGTCAAGCACGACAACACCGTCTCGTGGCTTGCAACATGGAAGGAAAACATCAACGGTGCACAGAAATATGTTTTCTTGGCAGCGAACAGTTCCCTGAAAGGCATGAGCGATTTTAAGAAGTTCGAGAAGGCGCGAGAGTTGAAGAACCATATTACTGGAATCCGCAACGACTATACCAAGGAGCTCAAAGACGAACTTATGGCTAATAGACAGCGGGCGACAGCAATGTATCTTATTGACGTTCTTGCCCTTCGAGCTGGTGGTGAGAAGGGTGAAGATGAGGCAGATACTGTTGGCTGCTGTTCGCTACGATATGAACATGTTGCATTCAAGCCTCCGAATACAGTTGTGTTTGACTTCTTGGGTAAGGATTCTATTCGATTTTACCAGGAAGTGAAGATCGACCAGCAGGTGTACAAGAATCTCAAGCTCTTCAAAAAAGCGCCAAAGAAATTTGGCGATCAATTATTTGACAGGTTAGACCCGCCAACTCTGAACAGGCACTTGCAGAACTACATGCCAGGTTTGACAGCAAAGGTTTTTCGAACGTACAACGCGTCCAAAACTATGCAAGACCAGCTTGACAAGATTGAGAATAAGGGTACCGTGAACGAGAAATATGTTGCATACAATGCAGCTAATCGTACTGTCGCTATTCTATGTAACCATCAACGTACAGTCTCGAAGGCGCACGAACAGTCAGTTGGAAAGATTGAGGACAAAATTTTAGAGATTAAGCTGCAGCGATATCGATTAAAGCTGATGATGGGTCAAATGGACCCCGAGATGAAAAAGTCTGATCCTGAGTACTTCCAGCCTGATACGGAATTGGACGATTCCACTATTGACCGACTTATTGACCAGATCGTCCAGCGCGAGAAGGATAAAGTTACGAAAAAGTTTCAGAAGGAGAACGAGAAGAGAGCGGCAGAGAATGGCGAACTTCTTCCCGAGTCGGAGCTGACCACGCGGATGAAGGTCGTTGAAGAGTTAGAGGCGGAGTACAAGAAGGAACGGAAAACTGGAAAAGCAGAGATTAGAAACGGAATGACAGTTGAAAAGTTGCAGGCGCAGATTGAGAAGCTGACTGAGCGAATCGTGAACACGACCCTGCAATTGAAAGATAAGGAGGACAACTCAACTGTTGCTCTAACTACATCAAAAATCGTAAGCTTCCTGATGGCTTCCACGATGACCCGAACTGACTGTGATCCTATAGAACTATATTGATCCGAGACTGACCGTGATGTTTGCCAAGAAATATGATGTACCGATTGAGAAACTGTTCTCCAAAACTTTACGTGAAAAGTTCAAGTGGGCCATTGAATCTGCTGACGCGAACTGGAGATTTTAGAAAGATAATAGAGAAGACAAGGCACTTTTAAAAGACAAGGCACTTTTTCAATGGACGGAGATGACGCTGCTATGCACTATTTAGTAGACGTAGTAGGTGCTTCTTGTTGATACTTGTATTATTAGATATGTCGGTGCTGAGATTTCTCTGCCTTCCGTGTCACTGATTGATATTTAGTTGTCTAGGTATGTCATCAAGCATCGATTGTGTAAATACTTTTGATACATAACCGCAATAAATGTTTGTATTTATTATACAGATCATGAATTTATTAAACCCTCTGCTGTATCGTAAAATTCAGTTGCAACATTTTCGTTTCCCATCTAATAGGCCGTTAGAGTAGTACTTCACGACATCATGACACATATCAAGCAACTCACCCTTAGGGCATACTGAATAGGCTTATGATTCTCCCACGCCGAAATACGTACAAATTTCTCGCTCGCAAGAGAGCTCTTCATCCCTTTCATAACTTCAATTCCTTTAATTAGAGGTAAGTTAAGAATGACTTTCAATACACCCTCCGACCGCATCACAATTCTAGCTTTTGACTTTCGTTCGCGAACGGTAGGCGTTGATTCCTTACTCTCGTCGGTTGAGCTCGGCTCTGGCGTGTCGCCTACCGTAACCGCATCGTTGTTGCGAACGTTGAGGTGAAGGACCCCGACCCCACGTTCTTTCCACCCCTTGTCAGCATCAGTTGGATCGAGGAAATATAATTTTGCTCGGCAATTGAATATCGAAGTTTCCATTTCCTCGCCAGTCTCGACTACATCCAGTTAGTTCTCACGTAATGATGGGTGGGGTCAGTAGAGTAAACCATTTGTTACCTTTCTTCTTTTCAAGATTGAGCTGAACGTACGGCCTGTCGAAATTGTCCACCGAGTCATTTTCATTTTCATTCTCACCATCCCCGCTATCATCGTTGTCATTTTCTTTGGAACTGTCTTTAGTGAAAGCATTTAAGAATGGGTTGTTCGACGAGAATTCTGAAAATGGCATTGGTTTGTCTGAACTGGAACTACTACTACTAAATACGCTCTTTCCCTTGAATGCAAATGGACTTGCTGATGAAGAGGTCCCAAAAAGGCTTGCACTCGACACGCTAGATGCAAATATGTTTGAAACTGGCTTCTTTTCGTCGACTGTGTCTTTCTGAGCTAAAGAGTCTTTCACTCTCTCCGCTTTCTCCGTATTTTCTATCTCCTCGTTCTGTGGTTCTGCTATTTCTGTTGGATCTGCAATGGCTGTGATCTCGGTCTTCTCAATTGATCCCGAATATTGTTCGTCTTTAGGCTCTGCCGTCTTCCCTGTACTATCATTATCTGTAGCCAGCCCACTCTCAGCAATGACTTTATGATCAGTTGTGTCATTTTCCGCGGCCTCATTAACTTGCGATGATCCGTTAAGTTTAGATTCGGAATGATCTTTGATTGTTGAAACACCTGCCCGTGGCCGTTTTAAAGTATTTTCGGCAGGAACGTCTGCATCGTGCACGTCACCGTGAGAGGGCGACAATTCTTCCAGTGAACGTTTACGCGATCGTTCGTCCTTCGCGTCAGTCTTGCCTGGTTCAGTTAGCCGCGTTAGCTGCCACCCGGCACAAAGCCAAACCTTCCATCTAATGATCATACCAGTACTATCCTCAGCAGACGTAGTTCCTTCAGCACTGTTAATCGCTTTAGAAATAACAGCCTCCTCTGGCGCGGTATCACTGGAGACATCGGCGTTAACCGGCTTCCCGTCGATCTCATTCGCGTCAATTCTCGTTTTCTCTTTCGAATCGGTCATGTCTGTCTTGAGTAAACCGAAAAGTACGGATTCATAAAACGTGCCCTTATACCAAGCTGTATTCGCCCAATACTGTACCGTGGATAATGGTGATTATGGAAAAGCACACAACCACCAAATTCGACAGCGCAACATTCAGTAGTTGCTCTATGTAGGAAGAACCCTTTTCATACGCAGCCCTTACCCAACCAGTGTGACTTTTAACATCCCCGAGATAGGCGTTTTTTCAGGAGAGCTCCAATTAATGAAAGAATTGCACCTAAGTTAACCTGAAAGTGCAAGTTTTTGCATCTCTACCTTGCGAGGATATTATATGAAAGTATTGTAATGCGCAATGAATCGATCAGGTAAGTTGTTGACTTTCTGTGCGACCTGCCGTGGGCGTGTGCTTTTGTACTACACTGCTCCTTCTTGGTCCCCTGAGCTATCGCGGATGTGAAAAGCGAGACTGACAAGTGCTTTTTGTGCGGGCATAGCAGGACAGCCTTCGCAGAGTCGATCTCACGGGTTTTCGAACGTGATCTCGTCGATGAACAACAGGAATCCGATGCCCACTGGACCGGCGGCCGGAACAACAACAGCCCAAGTAGCTAACGGGCGTGGAAAGAGTACGTTACGACTTTGTTGAAACTGGAGTCTGGCTATTCAGAGTGGCTTACAGCGAGCAGCACCGGTGCCGATATGGGGTTTCAACGGCTCGATACAGCAGCAGCAACTGCAGCAACAGAGCAGCGGCATGACCGCGAGATCGAATACATCGCTGAGCAGCTATTTGTCGGCCAATTCTACTAGCTCACCGCAGTTGGCCGCAGGACTCGACATGTCGGAATTCCCTACTCTCGGTCAGGCGAATAAGTCATATTCAGCCACGATGGGCGGCGGTGGCCAGCAGCAGCAAATTACAGGGATTCCACAGACTGGATATAGTCGGGCAAGCACGCAGTCGCCACTGTCGATGGCACCAAGGACTGTGCCGCCAGGTCTGGGACAACAGCAGCATTTGTTCTTGCAGCAACACCAGCACGCCATCGGACTGCTACCGCCGCAGCACGACGACCATGACGACAAGAACTGGCCCGATGATTTTCATTTATCTCGCGATCAGCAGCAGACTGATGACAACCACTCAGTGGACGAAAAGCAGCGTCGGCAGGAGTATGGTAATGCACGTTTAGGACAGACTGATATATGGCAGCTGAACAGTACCGCACTGAGTTATGGCGGCGAAAATGGTCCAAATCTCAAAGACTCTGAGGACAAGAATGTTAAAGGAAGCGACGGTGTGCCAGGTTTAAACGGCCTGCTAAATGTTACGAAGATGGACAACAATATCGACATAAATGACCTCACATCTTTAGGGCTTAATCTGAATCAGCCTGAGTAGGTATCCAATTGTTTGCAGGACACGAGAAATATGCTAAAAGCGACAGTAACGAACCTCTAAGCTTGACATTTGCATCGCCGTGGGCCGAGATGTCAACGACAAAAGTCGAGCCAGATTTTCATCTGCCGTCTTGCTATCACGTTCAGTCGGCGCCTCCACAACAGACCAAAGTCGCTAATTTCTCGGATGAAACTTTGTTCTACATCTTTTACTCTATGCCCCGAGACTTCATGCAAGAAGCTGCTGCCGCCGAGCTCACCTCTCGGAATTGGCGGTACCATAAGGAACTTAAGGTCTGGCTGACTAAAGAGCCGGGCAGCGAACCACTGCAACCGAGTCCACATTACGAGCGGGGAATATATACGTTCTTTGATCCTGCGACATGGGAACGTGTAAAGAAGGAGTACGTGTTGTATTACCAGGCTATCGCGTAGATCACTGAGTTGAGGCTATACAATTCTTTGTAATATAGTTTTTGATCTTTATTTCTTTTCTGCTGTAAGCAAATGGCGCATTTATTGCGTATGAATGAAATATTCACAACGACGGAGGTGCGGTTGGCACGGTGATCGATGTGGAATGCATATATCCCGTCTAACGCGCCAGCTGACCGGCCGGCCACCCACTCACTAGCCAATCGCTAGATATTTACCAATGCCCCCACTGATTCCCACCGAAGTTGAAGTTAGAATGCTATCTTACAAATGGCATGTCAATATCTCTAAATTTACAACAACCAATTATGTCCCTGTCGATGTATGTCTACTCGCTAGCAATTTGGTCATCTTGAATGCTGATTATAATGCGATGTGGCACCAGAGAATGCTGTACGATGTAATCTCCGTTCACGAGATCGTTCTCATCGGCGCGCTTCGCTGCCTCGCCTTCATCTTTTGCAATGCCGGCTTCAATGTGTCGACTAATGACGCGCTGGCGTGCGATATCGCGCTCTACCATCACGAACCACCTTAATTTGTCAGCGAGTTTATTTCGTAGTTGCAAGAAGCCTGGAAAACTAATACGTACAGCTCGTCCATCAGTCCTGCTATCTGACTCCATGGCTCATCCTGTAGGTGTAGATAATTGCCCTCGATAATCAGAATTCTGTCAGTTGGCAAGATTTCAATATCGTTGTCAACCGGATCCTTCACCGCATGATCAAATGATGGCGCAAATATGCTCTTTGACGCACTATCTAGCGGCTTTCGCAGGTTCTTGACCAGCCTCAACAGGCCATTCGGATCAAACGTAAACGGCGCCCCTCGCCGAGCGATGGCCTCTTCGGCATTCGGCATTGCAGCTAGAGTCTCCCGACGGAGATGAAACCCATCCATAGGCACGAACGCGGCTATACGCGTGCCAGATCTGTTATTCCATGCCTTGTTAATCCGCTGATACACCGCCTATCCCAGTTAGTTGTTTCTCGATTGAAGGGTCTATTGAGGAGAACTAACATTCCCTAACGTTGTTTTACCACTTCCAGGAATTCCGCTGACCTATACACACCACCAAGCGACCAATTAGTTCTTCATGCAACGTGCTGTCAAACTAAATATGCATACCGCTATTAGTATTCGGTGATCTGGTGCCGCACTGCCGACGAGCGTTAGCCTTGTGGGTTCGAAAACTCGGTCATTTATACTCACGACTTACTTTTCAAGTAATTCTATGCAATGGCTGGCCAAGTCTTGGAACGTCGCATCCATTTCCGCCGACCTCTACGTTATCGTATGTTACGAGAATGCAAAACCACTTCGTGGTATTAGCCCCTGGGTGCCGCTACCTGTCTTAACTTGTTCGACAACAACAACAGAATGTAGTCAAGCACTCTGATGATGGAACACGGACTGGAATGTTAGGAGACGACCGCTGTCTAGAGAGCCGACGAACCTGGCTACGAAAGGAGCAACTGGTAGTCTGGAGTCAGGATCGACCCAATGCATTCAATTCAGGCACGGTCCACATCTGCCCGACAACCGACGTCACGGGAGAATGTCTCCCGAGCCTTTCTGGGTCCGTTTCTTTACGTGGAAAAGAGGAAATTTAAGTACAATTGTTTATTCTGATTAATATTCAATTCAGTAATACATAGTATTTGCAGTGGTCCACTAGTATAACCGTACTTGATTGGTATCGCGTGCTGCTCGGGGAGGCCGACTCCGGCAGCGCCGCACTCTATGTTGCATGCCCACGATCACTTCTAAGGAAGGTAATAACAGGTGCCATAACCTGCTGTAGTCCCAATTGTTCGAATTGCAAATGGTAATAGGTCCGGATAACAATAGAATTGCCAGTTTTGTCTACATTTCAATTCGCGGTGCACTTCGCCGTAAGATTTACAGCATCGTCCAGCCGACAAGTAAACCCTGACCTGATGAATCCAGACACGGGCGAGTTTCACAATCTGCATTCGGCTAACAGGCGCCAAACTCTCCTGAATATGCTGAAGGAAAAACGTGGATGTTACCAAAAATATTCTGTTCTTCCTAAAAATAGGCCATATTTCAATCAATTACCAGACTTTTGGGAGATGTCACGTGACTGGCACGTGATTTTTTTTTACAAAATATTTGGCCTGGTGCTTTCGAGACAAGGGCCAGTCCGCTTTGGGACAACTAGTCATACCTGTTAGTGTAGATTACACTGACGGCTATTGACTGACACCCGCATAGAGATTTGCCAGCCCGTTAGAGTAATTTGAGATTCGCAATGGATGAGAATTACGATGTGATTGTGCTTGGTAAGTGTGTTGCCGGAAATCCGGTGCAATTTATTTTTCTTGGTTGTCATTGCTAACGCGCTCATCCAGGTACCGGTATGTCTTACAAAATAAATTCTGTAATGAATTATTACGGCACGTAAAAAGATGCTGACAATGCTAATGTCCAGGATTGACGGAATGCATTTTATCCGGTATTTTCAGTGTTGAGGGCAAGAAGGTGCTCCATATAGATCGTCAAGATCACTACGGAGGGTACGTCTATGACTGTGGGGCCAAATTTGTAATGGATTAATACTAAAATTGTTGATGCGTTATTAGTGAGAGTGCCAGTTTGTCACTCAGCCAGGTATGTCGAACAATGCAATCTTTGCTCGAAGTGTGGTGCAGAGGGATATTAATTCATCTAGATCTACGAAAAGTATCGTCCTGGAGAGACTCCACGACAGAGCTTGGGTCGTGATCGTGACTGGAATGTTGATCTTATTCCAAAATTTCTAATGGCGAATGGTGAACTGACAAACATTCTTCTCGTAAGTGCTCTTTCCTTGCCCCAGAGGGACAATCGTAAATGAGGTTAACATTCTGCGTCTCAGCACACCAATGTCACTCGATACCTTGAATTCAAACAGATCGCTGGCAGCTATGTCTTCCGCGATGGTCGGATTGCCAAAGTGCCTTCCAACGAAGTCGAAGCTATCCGCTCACCCTTGATGGGTCTTTTTGAAAAGCGCCGAATGAAGCGCTTCTTCGAGTTCATTGGTAATTACCGCGAAGGCGATCCATCAACGTACCAGGGTCTGAACCTCGACCGTAACACCATGGCTGAGGTCTACGCAAAATTCGGGCTCGAGCCTGGGACACGCGATTTCATCGGTCATTCCATGGCCCTCTATCTAGATGATTCATACATCAACAAGCCCGCCCGCGAGGCCATCGACCGCATCTTGTTGTATGTAGGCTCTATGGCCCGATTCGGAAAGTCCCCGTACTTGTACCCGCTCTATGGTCTCGGCGAACTTCCTCAGGGTTTTGCTCGGTAAGAATAATTGATATATATATATAATCCTTCGAACCATAAGCTAATTTGATTTGTGATAGTCTCTCTGCTATCTATGGCGGCACGTACATGCTTGACAAGCCCATTGACGAAATCGTATATGAAGATGGTGTCGCCGTCGGTGTCCGTTCTGGCGAAGAAATCGCCCGCGCGAAGATCATCATCGGCGACCCGACTTACTTCCCAGGCAAAGTGCGCAAGACCGGCAGCGTCATCCGGGCGATCTGCGTGCTGATGCATCCAATCCCAAACACTGACAATTCTGACTCGGTCCAGATCATCATTCCGCAAAACCAAGTCGGCCGAAAACATGATATCTACATCGCCATGGTTTCTTCGGCCCATAATGTCTCGCTCAAGGGACACTATCTTGCCATGGTGTCGACCATTGTCGAGACAGCAAACCCGATCAACGAGATCACGCCCGGATTGCATTTGCTTGGTCCCGTACTCGAGAAATTCATCGGAGTCACGGACTTGTACGAGCCGATCGAAGATGGCACAAAGGACCACGTGTACATTTCAAAGAGTTATGATGCCACCAGCCATTTTGAAACAACAACTGATGACGTCAGGGACATTTATGAGCGTATCGAGGGAAAACCGCTCGTACTTAAAAAGAGACCTGAAAATGAGGATGAAAACTTTACTGCGTATGAGTAAGTTAACAAACAACGGCCCCTGGCCGTTGCGTTGCCGTTGCGACTTGACTTGAACGTAGTTAAAGTATTGGTGGGGTGTAATAAAATTATACATCTATGTTCAGACACTTGAAATTTTTTTTTTGTTACTAGGCCTTTATATGATACAGTGTTCTTTTTTTTTTAATACTATAAATTTTTTCATTGTTCGTTGGAACTTGATGCTAGTGGTAAATATATTCATGTTTTGTTGGCTATATATGCAACTCAACTTGGAACGAACTTTGTTTCGCGTGCTGCCCCAGATGGACTTTAAAAACTCATTAGTTAAATTTTAAACAATTTTTATTTATCAATCCCAATTTTGAACACACATGACAGACAAAGCAAACTGCATTGTAAAAATTCGAGGACACGGAATAAAAAAAAATTAATGACATGAAATACGTGTCAAGTTAAGAGAGAGCGATAAAACCTTTAAACAAAGAAGAGACGTTATGTAAAACCTTTCCTAATACCATACCCAACGTTTACAAAGATCAAAACACAAAGCTTTCTATCTTCGACGTCAATAGCGTCTAATCAACCTCCTCCATAGCAGACTCGGTGACAGGCTCCTCAGCCGCGACCTCCTCAACAACTGGGGCCTCAGGTTCAGTCTCATCAATGTTCAAACCGAGAGAGATCAGTCTGTTGATGCGGCTGGCGAATGAGTTAGGCTCTTCTAGGGAGAAGCCAGAGGTGAGGAGAGCAGTCTCGTATAAGAGAACGGTCAAGTCACGAACGGTACGATCGTTGACGCCGTCAGCCTCAACCTTCTTCTTGAGCTCGATAATAATAGGAGACTTTGGCGAGATCTCAAATGTCTTCTTGGAGGACATGTACGACGACATGCTAGTATCACGGAGAGCCTGAGCTTTCATGATACGCTCCATATTGGCTGACCAACCAAACTGGCCAGTGCGAATAGCGGCGGGAGCATCAACGAGCTTGTGAGACACAACGACTTTCTCGACCTTGTCACCCAGGATCTCCTTGAGGCTAGTGGCAAGGGATTCGTATTCCTTCTCCTCCTTCTCGCGCTGAGCCTTCTCCTCTTCGGTCTCCTCTAGCTCGTAGTCCTTGGTGATATCCACCAGGGTCTTGGATTCGAACTCCTTGAGCTGGGTCATTGCGTACTCGTCAATGGGATCAACCATGAAAAGAACCTCAAAGTCCTTCGCCTTCAGCGCATCCAAGAAAGGAGACTTCTCAACAGCCTTCAAGCTCTCACCAGTGATGTAGTAGATGTTCTTCTGGTGCTCGGGCATGCGAGTGACATAGTCAGTAAGCGATGTCTGCTCTTCACCGGACTTGGTCGAGTTAAAACGCAGAAGCTTGGCAAGAGTGCCACGGTTCTGAGCGTCCTCGTGGATACCGAGCTTGATGTTCTTGGAGAACGCGGTGTAGAACTTGTCGAATTGCTCCCGGTCCTCGGCGATCTCAGTGAACATCTCGAGCGTCTTCTTGACGATGTTCTTGCGGATAACCTTCAAAATCTTGTTCTGCTGGAGCATCTCACGTGACAAGTTCAGAGGCAAGTCCTCAGAGTCGACAACACCTTTGACGAAGCCGAGCCACTCGGGAATCAATTCCTCACAGTCGTCGGTGATGAAGACGCGACGGACATAGAGCTTGATGTTGTTTTTCTTCTTCTTGGACTCGAACAAATCGAATGGTGCACGACGGGGAACGAACAAAATAGCACGGAACTCAAGCTGACCTTCAACGGAGAAGTGCTTAACCGCAAGGTGGTCTTCCCAGTCGTTAGAGATGGACTTGTAGAAAGCAGCGTACTCCTCTTCCGTAATATCAGAGGGATTGCGTGTCCAGAGCGGCTTAGTCTTGTTAAGCTCCTCGTTCTCGGTAACAACTTCCTTGATCTTCTTTGTCTTCTTATCCTTCTTGTCTTCATCTTCGTCCTCATCGACCTCCTCGATCTTAGGCTTCTTGTCCTCGTCAACGTTCTCTTCCTCCTCCTCCTCTGGGGCGTCCTTCTCGACCTCCTTGGTAACAACAAGCTGAATGGGATACGCGACGAATTCAGAGTGTCGCTTGACAATGTCTTTGATTCTCTTCTCCTCAAGGTACTCCTTCTGGTCGTCCTTCAAGAACAGTCGAATGATGGAACCTCGGGTGAGAGGGGGGTTGACGGTGTCGAGAGTGATGGTGAAGCGGCCACCGGCGGACGACTCCCAGATATACTGCTCGTCGTCGTTGTGCTTAGAAATGACCTGGACTCGGTCTGCGACCAAGAAAAGGGAGTAGAATCCGACACCAAACTGACCAATCATAGAGACATCAGCGCCAGCAGAGAGGGCTTCCATAAATGCCTTGGTGCCAGACTTGGCGATGGTACCAAGGTTGTTGACCAAGTCAGCCTTGGTCATGCCGATACCAGTATCCCGGATCTCAAGAACACCTTCCTCCTTCAAGGGAGTGATTCGGATGTAGAGATCAGGCTCGGACTCGAGCTTCGAGGGATCTGAGAGGGCCTCGTACCGGATCTTGTCAAGAGCATCAGAGCAGTTCGAGATCAACTCTCGCAAAAAGATTTCCTAACAAATCAATTAGTATTAGATTCGATTTCCTATGGGAAGATTCTTCCATACCTTGTTGGAGTAGACAGTGTTGATGATCAAGCTCATCAACTGCGAGATCTCCGCCTGAAATTCTGCATCAAAAGCATTAGCAATTGATCCCAGCAAAAACTCGTACTAAAACAAAAATAAAACAATCTTACCAAATGATTCTGAATCAGCCATTGTGCAAGAAGAGAATTAGAGATTATTATGGGAAGGAAAAGGGTTGACGTGTAAACCAAAGGCAAATATGAAAAAAATATTCAGAGGGGCTCCGCAATCCACGCGAGGTGCCGTTGGGAAACTTATAGGAGCGACTTTTCTTCTGCCAGCTTCCATCGTGCGGCTCATTAGGGTGCTGCTAGGTCGACCCAGAATTCCTTGGAACATTTGCGGTTTGCGGCTCAGTGCCAACACGTTTTGGATAATGCCATAACTATCGTATTTAACGTCATATATGCCACGACTGCGACGGCTTTGGCCCCTGGACCTTGATCAAGGCCGGTTCTCAGATAATATCATATCATACCTTTGCTTGTCCTTCTGTAGTCTCGCTCTGTTTGTAGATGGCGGCGGCAGTGGAAGTGGTCGAGAGAATGTGCAGCGACAAGTTTGCTAACAAGACTAACTCGATCACTTGAAGGCTGATGGGCGATATGAGCAGGGCCCAGAGACATATGTATATATTACAAGCTGATGCATAAGTTCATACACATTCGAGCTCTGACAATGCTACAAGTTACTGGCCAATTGTTGCCATTGCAAGTATGCGACTAAGAATTACTTACTTAAGTTACCTTCGGCAGCAATTACATCTGCGCGAAAAGGTAACCCAATACTATCTACATCTGTACCACGCGCCCGCGCCCGCTTATGTTGGGCATACAAACTAAGTAAATCACTCACGAACCTCGCATATGTCATACACATGCTTCTGTTGTCTTGAGACTTTGGCGCAAATAAAATTCGTCGACATAGCTTAAACTTCTCTGACATGAAAGAATACGGTTAGGGTTAGCACGTGTTTGACAAGTTCTGCTTGGGGTAAAACCCTTGAATGAGCCGCACGGACTGACAATCGATAAGGCATTTGCCTGATACCGCTTCGATAAAATCCGCCCCGGAGAATATCAATTCTGCTTCAGAAACATATTGAAAGATGTTTGTGTCCTGGACTTGTAGTATACTGTCATGGCTTTGCTAATGAAACACGTACAGGTATCTAAGCGTACCCCCGAGAGACGAGGGTGAGCACGTCGAGTACATATTAGCTGCCGAATTTGATGTCGCAAAGGGACCGACTGTGAAGTACCAGTATCCACGACGAATAGAGGGCGATGAAGAGTATATTCCAAGTTTCTGTTATGTAGAATGACTGCTTATGCTAACTAATCTGTGGATTGCTCGCAGAACTGATGCTTCCAGATCAGGTTCATAAGCGCGAGGAAGACTGGACCGTGTTCTTTCTAGACAAATCAACTAATGGACAAGACTCGACCAAGGAGCATGATTCCATGCTCTATGTGCTGAATCTCGCCAACACAAAGATCATCAGCGATGCTAACAGGTAACTAACGTTCTTTAACCTAATCACTCTCGCAATATGCTAACTTGCGTTAATAGAGGGGCAATAGTAAGGGCTATGGCCATTTGCACCAGGCATCCTTTCATACAAATTTATAAAGTCAGTAATCTATTTTTAAAGTAACTGCGGCATCCACGCGCTAACAAAATCTAGCCGATATTGCTTTTAGCAATGACCGAGTACTTCGACAGCCTTAATATGGATGTCCTGAGAAACCTCTATCAGTCACTAAACGCCATGGATATCAGCGGCATGCCGTCCTTTGGACCATATGAAGCACAAATTTTGTCCTCAAATACTATGCGAAGTTTGTTCGTGGAGCGATTGCTACCTGTCGTCTCAAAAAGTTCGAATTCCAATGATAGCATTAAAACGAGCCTTAATAAATACGACACTCATTTTTACGAATCAAAAATCAAATTCAATAACTTGGAGATTCCGATGCGAATACCTGTCGACTCGTTTCCAGATTGCGTTGGAGATGTAAGTTGAACCGTTCGCCGCGCCAAAACCTCGAAAGATTTGCTGCTAAAGAATATTAGTCGTCACCTATCTTGCTACTGACCACGATACTCAATGCACCTGTAAGGTCTTACTCTGTCCTCCATCCTCATTTAACGACATCCGGCGCCAAGACTCATCCGCTAATAGTCCTTATGAACTCCTTACTAACAGAAAAGCGCGTTGTGTTTATTGGGGCCCGGCGAGCAGCGAAAGATGTTGTCGATGTGGTACTCTCAGCATGCGCTCTTATAAGTAGCGGCATCTTGAGAGGATTCTCCAACAGAGCCTATCCATATACCGATCTCAGTAAGATTGATAGGCTGATTCAAGTGTGAGTATAATAATAATTATTGACGGAAGCCAAATCCAGCATTTTACTAACGCGGTCGCAGTCCAGGATATATTGCTGGTGTGACCAATCCGGCTTTTGAGAATCATCCGTTGTGGTGGGATGTACTCTGTAACATCGAGACAGGAGAAGTCCGGATATCGAAATCCATTAAGCAGCCAGAACGATCTGGTGGCTCTGGCACGTCTGCACCGGCAGGAGGTGGCAGCAGTTTACCTGATGTGTCGTTTGTCGAGGATATCGCGGCGATGGTCGCGAACCGGTACGGTGAAGAGTCTATTCGTGGCAGGTTCCGCAAATTCATTATCGAGTTTATTCAACTTTGTGCCGCATATGACGAGGTGGGTGGCGTGGATTCGGCTTTGATTGGGACCCGTGGGCTGTGGCCGGCCAAAGAGCAGGGGTATGTGATTAGCGGACATGGATACGTGTGGGCGGATGAGCAACAGAAGCGGCGAGACCTGAATCACTATAAGCACGTCATCGAGGGATGGAAGAGAACTACGAATTATAAAACCTACATTTCTGTAAGTTCGTGAAGATATTGCATAAACTGTATAGCTAACTGTCCTTCTCAGGATGTACAAAACCTGATGGTCCCGATTCCTGTACCAGACATGGACCTGCAACATCAAATCGATCGATTACGAAAACTACAACTGTCAGCAAATTCGTCTGGCGAAATTTTTGATGCCATCAGGGGCGTTGTTCTTAATCCAGACCAAATCACTCAGCTTCTGGCATTCCTGCCACTTCATCAAGGTGGGATATTACCTATAGCGACCGGATTATTTCACAGTCAAACCGAGGTGCGCTATTCTACGGCGGAGATTATATGTCGAATTCGTGACCATGAGGTATGGAATTTGAACAATATATCATCGTCGTTTACAAAACTTAATATTAAGGGGTCTAGGCTGGACGGCATTTTTACAATGAATTGGACCTCTTTCATAAACTTGCGTTTGAAAGATTGTATCGCAAAGTTGCAGACACCGACTCAATCGATCAACCATCATTAGTCAACGTAATGACATTTCCGACATAGAATAATTCTTTTTAGCTGCGTCAACTTTAGAGAGAATCTTTTATTGAAGATTCACAGACCTCCGATTCAGTTTACCTGACATACCCCCCCCCCCCCCCCCCCCCCCCCC